>VZTJ01002932.1:92332-151207 GCA_013397795.1 Orthonyx spaldingii | reverse complement strand
AAAAAAAAAAAAAAATCCCATAACATACACATGCCGTAGTAGGATTTTTCTCAATACCATATATTGTTCATATGTAGCTATTTATTTTTCCCTGTGAAATGGAGGTTTGGAACACATCTAATAAATGGAATTATGTGTAGCCGTTGGGGTTTTTGTACAAAAATATTTTGTTTTTATTAGTGTATTTTAAGTTAATTTTGTAGATATGTGCAAAGCTAAGCCTCCACATATTGATGTTCAGAATCAATTATTTTATACATCAAATGTAATTTTGCAGAATTCTGTTTTGTAGTACCATTTGTCATTCCTCCAAAACCATAAATAGTCTGTATGTTGTCATTGATTGACACTAATGATGTTGATATTATTCATCCACAGAAATTTTAGATAATAACATCTTATCTATTGAACTCTTCAATGCCTCTTCTGATAATGGGAGAAAGTTTAGTATTAACTGCCAGCTAGTTGAGGAAGACCTAGCATCCTACATACCTGGGTAAATACACTGTGCATCATTTTTAAGTATTTGGAAATAGAGAATTTGTGTATTGAAATTACGGGTGTTGGTATGTCACCTCCAGGGGCTTGAATTTACCACATCTGTGATAAATTAATTTTCAAATCACATTTATCAGCTGGTGTAATTTAGTGTAACTCTGCAGTTTGACAGCTAAATTCTCAGACTAAATCTTGACTAATGTAATGAAGTTGTACCTGTGAAAAAATTGGAGACCAAATGTTTGCATCATACTCATGGTGTCCCTAAGTGCCACATCTTCTCCAAGTGTTTACTGTTAAGGTCCCCATTCCATTTTAGTAAGAGAAGAAATTTGTGTGTTTAACCTGCACCTAAGGTAAGTCATCTCTTTGGAAGGTCTGTTACTAGAAAACACCTGGGTAACCAACTGTGACAAGAACAGAAGAGCTGGCAGGACAGCAGAGTTGGGAAGTGTGGTGGTGGAGATGAGGCTGATGAGGATATAACACCGCTACATTAGATTTGCTGGCTTTTTACCAAGATAACCCATGGGCTGTATTCATGAAAATCTGTAGTTACTCTTTCATTAATAATTTTTGAATACTGATGGAAATAAATCATTAAATAGAAGTTTTCATTCCAAAAGGAAATTCCCTGAATTTGCTTTTTTCAGGAGGAAGCATGTAAGTGGGTTTTGTCTGTTAGAAATGTAACTAAATCTTAGTAACACTTTCTTATACTTGGCACAGTCACAATTTTTGGTAAGATTTTTGTAAGTTAAGCAGCTTTGTTTTAACCTGAATAGCTGAGTTGGTTTTTCCCTGTCCTTAAGGTATTTTGTTGTGTTCCATCTGTACTTGGATGCCTACTTCCAGCCTTCAATCAAGAGGGTATATTCCTTTAACATGAGTTGCTGTGTAACACTGATCACTTGACTAAGGTGGATTTTATGATCACTTGCTCACTCCCCCTTCTTTAGTTGGACTAAGGACAGAGAAATCACTTATCAAGTACTGTTGCAGGCAAAACAGACTTGATTTTACTTAGTTATTACTAATTAGCATGGACATTTAATTACTGGTTCAGGCGTTGGTACACAAAAGACAAACATTTACAGCAGCAGCCCTCCCCCTTTCCCAGGATCAAGTTGATTCCAAACACCTGTCCTTCTCCTTCTTCACTTGAGTTACACTCCATTCAGGACTGCCAGTCGATTCAGGTAGGCAGTGAGTAGTGCAGGGAGTTGGAGTCAGGACACAGCAGTTTATCCATGCTGCTCCTTCCTTTTCTTCCTGTGCTTCAGCATGGACCCTCCATAGGCCTTTGTCCCTTCAGGAGTGTGCCTCTTGCCTCACAAAGTATCTTTTATTCTTATAATCTTGGTGTTCCCTGTGCTATCTCTTCTGTCTCCTCTTCTCTCTCCCTGAGGTTTTCTGCCCTTCCTTAAATTAGAGGTGCCATCAGCTTCACTGAAGGAGGGGCTCATCCCTGTCCTGTGGGGATTTTTGGCATGCTTTATTCTAGCTCTTCAGAACTCTTTTGTCACATTTTCTCATGAATTTCCCATTTGTGAAGATGAATGTCTGCAAAAAGGCAAGGTTGGAATAATTTAAATCTGTTTCAGGTCATTTAGAGCTACATTTGTGATATGATTCTCTTCCATGTTTGAAGCTGTTGAGGGATACCCAAGCCAGCCCTAAACTGGTGTAAGGCATTTAAAGCAGGAGAGGACAGTGCTCTCTTAAAGCTGACTTGCTGACAAGCAAACATCAGTAACCTCACTCTTGTGTTGGGGTAGGAGGTAGCCCGTGCAGATTTCTAGAAGGAAACCTTGGATTCTGAAGTCCATTCCAAATTGATAGTTTTTTCTCTACAGATCTGCAATTATAATGCCATACTGGAGTTAAGGCTAGAGAGGGAGTTGTAAGACATGTGTTTCACTTGGGAAAACTGTGTGGCAGATTCTCCATCCATTTCATAGTTCAGGCTAGTTGTTTCCAAGGTAACCAAATTTGTGTGCATTTCTTCCCTGGTTCTACAAGTTAGTTGTTTTACCCAAAAGTTTCACAATACCTGTATCAGGAAGGTTTGCATAAACAATTGTGTAGCATATGTAGTGGGTGATTCAATACTTAAAACACTAAGGAATTTTCTTGCTAACAGAGCAGAGTTTCTTCCTATGAAGAAAAAAGCAGATGGTTAGATCTCTGAAAACTTTTAGAAAACAATTTCTTGCTGGAAGCCTAGAAATGGCTAGCAGATTCAGGCTTGCTGTCTCCTTCAGTAATGTTTGCAAGAAACCAGTTCTTTGGCATTAAAGGATGTTTCTTCAGGCTGCAATTTGTTACAATTGTAACTGGCACAATTTATACAGACTTGGAATAAGCTGGGCTGTGGCTCAAAATGGGTACCAGCCAGTTCTTAATTCTGACCAGTCCACACAATTTAAACAAGTTTTCATCACCATGACTATACTTCATCTAACACTCTACGCAGGAAAGTGCTAGCACCAGTTGTGTTGTATTTGTATACTGAGGGAACACTAGAAAGGTAAATGTTCTGCTGATGTTAATACTCTTTGACTTCTACAATGTGTAAATATTCCTTTCAGAAGTAAATGTTGCAAGTTTTATTGAGAGGCAGCATTGCTTTCCAGAAGCATGGTACTAGTAACCTGATGTATTTTAAGGCAGACACAAACACTGAGGTTCAGCTTTCTTCTGGCAGCATATATTGCAATAGTGCTTCCATCTGACAGAAGAATGTGCAAGAATACCTTCTGAACGAGAATAAAAACATTGCTATCATGAGTGTTTCAGAAGTAACATTTATAAATGTCTTTGTCTAAGCTGCTACTCACTTTCTTTGATGTTGAATAATTTCTGACATTTTGTTATTGATGTTTTTTCACTTTGTTTGAAAATCTTTTTAAACTTTCCATGCTAATTATTTTGTGCTCTTTATAGGTACACTGAAAGAACTGAAGTCAAGCCCAATGAAATATGGGATGATCCTCCAGAAGAAATTTCTAAAACCTCAGAAGTTTTAAGTCCTATAGACATGGAACCTGTGGATGAAGGAGATTTCAGATCACTTTGTAACAAAGAGTTAGATGGGAGAATTAGTCATGTTGTGTCTCCTAGTAAAATTTTTGTACAATTGCTGTCATCAGAAAGTACACTGAAAAGGTACTAAAATTTAAAGAACTTTTCTTCAGTTAAGGTGTTCTTAGTACAAAGTGGTGAAGTATAGTTAGAACAAACTGTGATTATAGTTGCATTTGACACTGTGTACTTCTTGAAGGCTGCGGACTTGCTTTTGTTGAGGAAAGTATAGGAGCAGAAGAGAGGTTGGCACTATGTTGTAGCTTATTGAATAGTTCTGATTCCAAATAAAGTACATGATCTCATATTTCAAGTCAGTTTTATTTTAGTAACTATTGGGGCCTGATGAACGCAACACTGTCCAAAAAGATTAAATCTTTCTGCTCTTCCTTTTTTCCTTCCTGTTCCTTCCTTAGAAATCTGGTTAAATAAAGCCTATATCCCAAGTCATAGAACTTGCTATTAGCAGTAGTAGCAGTGGGTTTTTTTCAATGTTTCCAGTACCCTGTTAGGAAGTTTGAAGACAATTTCTAGACTTGTATTATCCTGCCTTTGATAGATATTTAGGTCACATTTAGGTAGTCATGCCTACTCCTTGAAGGTAGTTAAAAGAATATGTCGTGGTTTAGTGCAAGTTGCTTATTTTTTTGTTTATCTTTTCATCTTCTTGGCTGTAGCTAACTAGAGTTCTATTTACATGGTCATGACATTGAGTACCACACTCTCAAGTTGTCAAGAGAAAACAGTGAGGCTTTCAAATAGTGCTATACAAAGCACTCAGGGTTGCTCAGACTAATTGCAATGTTTAAGTGAACATGATAGGTTTACGGACTTTTAATCAGGATGCATGTGTTTTGTAACTCCCATTTCATGTATTTCTGGTGTGTCATGAAGAAAAGCTGCAATACTGTGCATCTGTTGAAACAGTAAAACCTTACTGTGTGCTAGTTAAATAATGACTGAATAAGCCCTTTATTTACTGCATTAAATTTTATCACTAGAAAAGTGGCTTTTTGAATGTTAGTTTACAGGAGGAGATGGCTTCCATTTACGAAGAATCCCAGCCACAGCCTGTGAAGTGGGAGAGTCAAATGCACTGTGCTGTTTACATACATGATGTGGGACAGTGGCAAAGAGGTCAGATAAGCAGAATTGTCTCTGAAATAAGTGCAGAGGTAAAGCTCTTATCATAACAACGTTCGTGCTTTTATTTTTAAACTTGTAAGCATTCAGCTGATTAAAATAAGGTCATATCTTTGTTTCTTGCTCCGTGTTAATATTTTCTCACAGTCTTTTGCTTTTGTTGAGAGTGTATCACATCATATATTGCTGCAAATCAGAGGACTGTCTCATCAAAGCTCAGGTGCCTTTAGCAGGTTATCTAGTAGTTGAGGAAGGCTCATGAGGTTGACTTCCTCTTTATTTACACTGCCCTTTGGAACATGGGAGAGATTCCTAAGCCACAGTCTTAACAATTCATTTTAGATTCTAGAAGGTGTGTGAAACTGAGGGTCCCAGTAATTCAAACTTCATGATCCTCGTTAAAAGATGGAGGCAGTTGATCCAAGTGCAACACCACAGGAACATGTAGTCATGCAGCTGCATGAACCCTAAACTGGTGGTGATGCACTGTGCCATGGAGCTGTAATATTTTCCACAGTAACCTCACACAGCCCTGCTTGAAACGTGTTTTGTTGTACCAGTTTGAAAATAATGAGCACCAGAAAAAGCATTTTGGGACTAGGTACTTACGTGTCTCAAAAGTAAGAATGGCTTTTTGATCATACAGTTAGTTCAGGACTGGATTACCATTGATTTTTCTCCACCATCATCAGGTTATTGCCAGGGGTTTTTTTAGTAGGAAGCAGAAATGGGGCTTTGTGTATTTCAGGTTTGCATCATCTGCTTTCTGAGCCTAAGAGCCTTCAAACAGCTATTTAACCCCATCAGAATAAAAAGCAAGGGATGGAGGGGAGCTATTTCAGCATTTCTTGGTTTCCCAAAGAGTCAATCAAGCTGTTTAATCTTTGAGTGCGTTTGTATGGTTTGTCCCTTGCTGTGCTGTGGTAGTTGCTTGTGTTGTGATGAAGTATTTCAGTGCAAAAGGCATTTGTTGAATCCTGGTAATGTTTGAAATTTTTTAATCTCCTCAGGGATGCTTTGAATTATCATTTCTTACAGGAAACAGTAAGAGAGGGGTGGTTTTTTTTCTGTTTCGCTCTTTCTTGCCTGTAACAGGTACTACTTTATGATTCTGGAGCTGAAAAAACAGTGGAGGTCAGCTGTCTAAGAAAACTTGAGGAAAATATGAAGAACATTAGGACGTTAGCAATAGAATGTTCACTGACAGAAATAAGGTAACCTTTCCCTTATACTGAGTAGCAGCATTAGAAACTAATAATGACATACCTTTGTTAGCACTGATGTTCTAAGATTTGGATGTGGTTGGCTTTTTGAATAAAGAAATGGGGTGGTGGCTGTGATTTATTTTATAAAGGTTTGAAGTTGTTTTTCTAAGGGTTATAATGCATAGTAGGAAGCAAAAACTGTGCTATAGAAATAAATAATATTTACAGGGTGAGTTACAAAACAGTGAACAGGTTTATTTCACCAAATTCTTTTTTTTCTTGGCTCGGAATTTGACATGAATTGGATCTCATTAAACTGTACAGAAGGTCTCTTTTCTGGACTGTTATGACAGGTGTCATAACATCTGGCAGTCATGATCCTCCTCATTTTGAAGTTTTGGGGTTGTATTTTTAATTTTTCCTGTCATAGAGATCAAGAAATTAATAACAATTTCATTTTACTCTTGATTGTAGCAGAGATTGGTTTTTTCTGTAACAGTTTAGGCAGTTAAAATAAAAAAAAAAACAAGTTGTTAGTAGAGGGAGGAGTTGGTGGTTACACTCAGGAGATGCCAGCTTCTCTTGTACCTGGAGATTATCATTTATTCTATTTTAGACCAACAGGTGGAAGCACACAGTGGACAGCAACAGTGTGTGAATGCTTATCCTATTACCTAACTGGAGCACAAGTGAAAATAATCATACAGGTTTGTAATCAAAACCAGTGGCATTTATAAAATTTCAGCCAGACTGTCTGTTAATTTAGGGATTTTTTTCTGAATATTGTACTTTTTGAAAAGTCCTGAGTAGAACTTTACTGTTTACTCTAAGGAAAAAGGTGCTTTTTCTTCTGCTTTACTTTTGTTATTCGCTGGAGCATTAGAGCAGTTTGGCTACCCAGTGTGGAGAGAACTTAGTCTTTGGTATATTTAGCTACTGAAGAATAGTAGCTGTATCTTTGGGATCACTGCATGCTGACAGCCTTTATGGACAGATAAGCAAGCTGCCCAAGTTCTTGATGAGAATAATTATTTCCGTCTTTGAGGTTTGAAAACTAATATAGTTGCTGAAATCAATCTGGTGCTGTATGAATATCATTAGTAATTGATTTCTTCCATGGTTTTAAAAAAAAAACCAAACCAGGATTGTTAGAAGGGTTTGATTTGTTCAGCATCTGTTGGCAGCTGCCAGTGGTATTTTACAGTGTGTGTGGAAATAATAGCAGTGATGAGTGAAGTTATTTGTGCGTGGGTTTAAACCTCCTGCTGGAAAACAAGTGTTTGGCACTTGATTCTATTAAAAAAAACTGAGGGGGGAAAAAGCAAGTTTTTATTCTGCAGCTTTTTTTTAATGTCGTGTGTAGAACAGTTGGTAAAAGGATGGGAACTGTTATATGATTAAAATAAATGGTTAAATAAATTTGTGTGTTCTCACTGGGCATCAGTTGTTGAAGGATGTCTGATTGACAGTACCAATAAAATTAATAATATGCCTGTAGTTTAGAGAAAATGTATATTTGTAACGTGTTGTCCAGCTCTCTTATTTTTTCCAGGAAAATGATGTGGCCTGTGCACTGCCTGTGAAAATTCTTCGCAAAAATGAAACAGGAAAAATGACTGATACTTCTGAATACCTGATTGAACAGGGTTTGGCTCTTCGAAACAGAAGGTTTGGATACTCATCTTTTAGAGTCTGTCAGACTCTGATGTTCATATTTGACGAAACTAATAAGCAAGTCAAAAATTTGGATTGTGTTCTATAGCATATGTAGCAACAAAACTCTGTCTTCAGTGAACTTATTTATGGCTTCTTTCAGTTCTCTAAGTTTGTAGATGGGATGTTTGACAGTATTTTGAGAAGCTTGTGCCACTTTCGTGTGTTTGGTTTTCTTATTTGTATTATTTTATAGTTTTGCACTTTTCAGGTTCTTTGTCAGTTAATATATTGATATTTGATTGAATCTTCTAGAACTGGTAAAGCTGATGGGGCTTACTTGGTCTCCGAGGAACATCCTGACATACATTTCGAGCAGGAGAACACACAGCTGAATGGTTGTCATTCCAAAATCACATGTGCAAGAAACAGGGCTGTTCCAGAGGAAAATATCAGTATTTCAGAGAGTGAACAAAAATCACTCAAAACATACAAGTCACTGCCTCATTCAGGAGTGGATGAAGTATATAAATCTCCCATTGTTCCTGAAGCAAAAATCTTCCAGGCTGTAGTGAGTTGTATTGGAGGCGATGGAACTATTTATATAATACCAAAATTATTTGGTGAGTTTGCATAGAAGAAAATATGTTTCTGAATCTGAGAGCTCTGGGGTATCAGAATGTACCAGATAGGTGTGCTAGTATACATGTTCACAGTTCTGAAAGATTCTTCTTGGGAGGTGATTTTCTTTGGTGTGAGGGGCGGCAAGGGTTCTGTCTGTCCTTAAATCAGCTTTCCTGTCCTTTCACCCTGCCAAGAAATCAAAAAACCCAAAAGCGCTTGGATTGGTAGGTTACTTGCCTTTCTTCTGTAGGCTGTAGTGGGTAAAGCAGCTTTGTTTTGTAATGTCAGCTGATAAGGTAAATGAAGTCATTTACTTCAAAGTGATGAGGGTAGTCATAACGGTTCTTGGAAGCTGGCTTGGTTCTCAGATACTACTGTATTTTTTTCCTTCAGTTTAAGCTCAGTACCCAGTTTCTTTGGGCTCTTCCTTTGCGTTGTGGTACATTCTGTATCTCACACTGTTTTCAGTTTGTACTATTTGAAAGACGTTCATTTTTTTTCTGACATGTGCAGTGTCACTTCTCAGTTCCAAGTTAGTACATTGTGTTTTAGGGAAGTATTTACATAAGAGAACATTAATTTTATGGTTTTTGCTCCACAAGTACATTTAACTACTTAATTATGTAACTATTTTCATTCTTTAAACTTTGAAATTCAAATTACAGTAAACCCACTTGCACAAGACTGTATTCTTCCTGCAGTTGTTGCTGTAGGCTGTACCCATAGCAGAAGAGGTTATTTTGGACACCTTTTCTGTGTTGTTTCACGGTGTCCTACCACTGAAACAGTGGTCTGGGAGTTACTGTCTTCTTCAGGCTTTGTTTGGCTCTGATATTAGTGCTGCCAAGGTGTCAGTTACAAAATTTGTAGACTCTTCTAGAAGTTCTTCTGAGATTAGAATTCAGAATTACTGATGGCTGCAGAACTGGAAATGCAGTTTACTGTTTTAAGTAGTAACTCTTTTGCATATACTAGATATTGAACATACATAATATATCGGTGTTGGAAAATATATTTTGGAGCAGCATGTGTTTCATATTTATACATGTTTTCATCTGAATCTGATAGAGTTTAATGATTGAAATATTTTGTGTTAATGTTGGAGACTATATTTAATTTATTTTTTTTTTTATCTCACCCCCTCCCCCAAGAAACTGCTCTAAACAAATTGATGACTGAAATACAAAATACCTTCAAAGGCCTTGGTCTCTTGATACCCTACTGCTGGAAAAAGGGAGAAGCATGTGTTGTAAGAGGGTCAGATACTCGGTGGTATCGAGCTAAAGTTGTAGAAGTCAGTGGTAGTACTCTCCAGGTAAGTTTGATTGTATGGGGGGAGGGGCAGAGGGTATATGTAAATGTGCACATGTATGTTTAAAAAAGGCAAATAATTCAGTCCTCTAAAATAAATAATGGATTTTGCATTTTTTCATTCTGCTCACCTGACTATGCAGATGTTCATTCTGCTTAAAAGTGTTCATTACTGTCCTCATTTTTACATTTATTTTAAAGATCAGATCTGTCTACCTATTTCAGTTGTCACAATTTTTCCTGTAGTTTTCCTAGTAATGATAAATTTTCTTAAGTGAAAGCTACTCTTGATCTTCTGCAAGTAATGCCTTTTAGGCTTTTTATTTTACTGTTCTTACCATATGTAGAATGCTTTGAAAACAATTAGGTTTAGTGTCCCCCTCCCTGCCCTGTCCCCACCCAAAAAGTATTGGCTGTCTGTTTTGAATTCTTCCTGCTGCACAGGTATAGATCTTCTTCTCATTAGTAGTTAATCTTAACTGAACTTTTGAGTCTGCTTGTGATTTTTGAATGCAGACTTGCAAAATCTGACACTATTCTAGTTCACAAATATCTGTATTTTCAAATTTAAACTGATATTGGTTATTTAATAAAAAGTAGGAAATCTTGCATGAGAAGTTTATAAACTGAATTTCTAATCTGCCATGCCACTTTTTTAATCCTGTCTTTCTTTTCCACTTTGTCACGTCACCTACTTACCATCAAACCAGTATTTTTTTTTTTCTCCATAAAAGTAATCCTGTAAATGAACACATTTGCTTAGTAAACTTAACATAGAAATCAGGAATCATTTCAGGAAAGCTTTGCATTTCCTATAGGTGCAGTACGTAGATCATGGTTATATAGAGAACATTCCTCAGTGTCATCTGTATCCAACTACATTTTACACTGGCATTCCTCCATTCTGCATTCCGTGCCAGCTCTACAAGACACTGCCGGTGAGTAATGGCACATTTGTGTGTTAGCAGGTAGTTACTCAAATCAACACCCTGCATAGGAGGGTCAGGAATAGTTGCTGGTATCTTCCCGTGCCTGCAAGGATTCAGAGAGGAGCTGATGAGGATTGTTTCAGCAAGTCCTTATCAGGACCCAACAGATTTGCTTTGTGAAGGGACCATACTTCAAAGGCAGCTCTCAGTGGAGTTAAATATTTGTGAGGCAAGACACTGCAGGGGTGGCAGGGGGATGCTCTGAAATGGTAATTTGTTTTGCAATAGCAGCAACAAAAAGTAAGGCCTGTGTTTCTTAATGTAGAATGGCCAGACAATCTGAAATCTTCAAGTCCTGCAAAACTGTTTCCAACATTCTGGACTTGACTGTGTAGGAAACAATCTAAACTAATACAGGTGAATTGTTTTAGGGGCTTTTGTCAGTAAGTAATTGATATGTAAATAACATGTTCACATACCATCACAGCTTGCATACTTTGAATGGTGCACTCAGTGAATTACTGAAATTACCAGATTAGTTTTATTGCTGACAACAGATAAACTGATAGCTAAAGGAAGGCTGCAGCTCCAGCAGGGGTGGTGGGGCAGGGGGTTGTCTGAATATGTGGGGCAGGCACAGGCAGCAGACCTGCCAGCAAGAGGTAGCATGCCCAGGTAGGAAACCTCCTGCATAAGGTGGTGAGAAGGCTGTGTAGCAGCCTGAGAAGGGGTTGAATAGCTGATTCCAAGTGTACTCCAGTGGCTGTATCTGCAGGGGTTGCAGATCCCAAGAGTGTTTGTAAGGATCTGTGGACTGATAGCAGTTCTTCTCATCAGTCCTGCCTGTCAGAGGGAAAGGGTTTAAAGGGCCAGTCCAGTCTGGTGAGCTAGGAAGTCATTACAGGACTGTTGCCACAGCCACTGGTTTGGCTACTTGGACAGTGGCACTCACTCTGAGGAATCTGGTCTTCTGGGGTCCTGTGGGGCCTGTCTCTGAGAAGAGCAGCATCTTTGGTCCATAGGTGTGCCAAGCCTGGAGAGAGATTGCAGGTCAGCAGGAGAACACCTGAAGAGCAGCACCTGTGGAAGCAAGTCCAGAGGAGGGCAATGAAGATCAGAGGGCTGGAGCACCTCTCCTGTGAAGACAGGCTGAGAGAGTTGGGGCTGTTCATTCCGGAGAAGAGAAGGCTCCAGGGAGATCCTTGAGCACCTTCCTAAACAGGGCTACGGGACAGCTGGGGAGGGACTCCTTACAAGGCCATGGAGTGATAGGACAAGGCAGAATGTCTTCAAACTGACAGAGGGCAGGTTTAGATTTGATACTAGGAAGAAAATCTTTGCTGCAAGGGTGGTGAGATATGGGAACAGGTTGCCCAGGGATGTTGCGGATGCCCCATCTCTAAAGCATTCAGGGCCAAGTTGGATGGGACTTGGAGCAACCTGGTCTAGTGGAATGTGTCCCTGCCCACAGCAGGAGGTTGAAACTCAATCTTTAAGGTTCTTTCCAACCCAAACCATTCTATGATTCTATGAAAGACAGGCTTGTAAGCCTACAGGTTGGAAAGCAAACAGATACAGTGGAAAATAAAAAGTATTTAAGGTGTTCTCTGTTTTGTTGTGTGTTATCTTAGATTCTGTAATTCTTTGGATTATGCTTCAGATAATTTCGTACACATACATTCTTGTGTACATAGTACTGGTTAGATTTGGCAAGCAGCATCACTTTCTAAGCCATTTCAGGATCTGAAGATTGTGGGTTGCATTGTCACATCAGTTTTAATGCAAATACCAGATAATATTTAAGTGGTGGTAGACAAACTAACGAAGTAAGGGGTTTGTTAATGATAGTTATATATTTCCATCTACCCTAAGAATAGGAAGAATATTACTTGTTAGCATCTTAATGTGTGGATTTCTTGCTTTTTTTCAAATAGATTGGAAATTTTTGGCAGCAGGATGCGGTAGATTACCTTCAAGAACTTCTCAAAAATGAAGAGGTTGAAATTCATGTTAAGGTAGCCTAATTTATTCATAAATGTGGAATGAAGCTAACTTTTTGTTGTCTTTTTCCTTTTAACTGACTTTAAGAATGGTACATGAAGGAGTATAGCAGTTAATGTATTTCTTAAACAAAACAAAAACCACAACTAAACTTCTCCTGTGACTTTACCTTTATTATCGTTTTCAGGCCTTAAATATGTCCCTTAGTGCTGTTTTTTCACCCTGTTCATACTGAGTTGTCATTCTGACAAGTAACCTACCTATGAACAGCACAAATTGTTCCAATTTCTAAGTGATAAAATTCTGACATAATTAAGTATGGGTGTACTTAAATTTATTATTGAAATTATAGGGAAATACATCATCTGTATTGTATGAAAACAAGGTGTTTCAGGCAGTTTAATGATAAATTGTGAAAGAGAAGGGTTTGAGAGAGTAAAGGGGATAGTATTTGGGTGTTAGAATGAGCAGTTGGTGCTGCCATTCCAGAGAGGGAGATACTTCAGTTTATGTTAGAGCTGATGTTAACAGGCATCCAGGTCTTGTATCTTTGAGTGTGGTGCACATCAGCATGGGAGGTTTTAATTTCTTGGTCACTATTTCTAAAACTTCAGTCCCTGTTACAATTCTGTTTTGTCCTTTGTAAATAGAAGCTACCAGATAACCCATGGGGCAAGGTGTCAATCAGCCTGTACTTTGGGGGGATGTCGCTGTCGTCCTTCATGGCATACCAGAAGTACTGTGTTGCTGAGGATTGCCAGGACATAAAAAAGCTGGTGAGACGTGTGTGTGTGTGCTCTTTTTGCTGTTGCTGTCCTAACATTGGAACGATTATTCAGTTGTTTGTGGTGACCTCTGAGGATTTGTTACACTTTTAATATTTCTGTGGGGTTTTGTGCTGTAAGCAGCAGTAGGACTGAGCACACAGGTGTGCAGCACAACACAGGCCGCTATGATGTGCCGGTAAGACTCTACGGAATAGCAGATGCCAAGGGTTTGTTCATGGACTCTGTAATGAAAAGAGATGTTTGCACTTCTGTTTGAAGTCCAAGTAGTGCTTGTGTTCCTCTAAAACCCCAAATGGTAGCAATAGGGTAATATTTTTATCACTTGAAGGGATTAGTTATTCATAGAAATATATCCAAGGATGGAGTAAATTAAATCAAGTATTGCAACATGAACCCAGTGATTTCTAGGGGAGTTACCTAGGTTCTTTATTCCAGGAATCTGGGATACTTATGTGATGTTGTTTAGGGGAGGATTGAAGTTTCCACCTAACTTCATTGTCTTAACACAAAAAAGAACCCTACATGAGTAATTTATCTGCATTTGTTTTAACTTTTTTGTTCCTTGAAGTCTGAGGATCAGATTTATTTAAATTGCTACGACTTTGGTATTGCATTTTTCTCTTAATTCTGTTTAAATCCACCAATGTAGTTTTCTTTCCAACGTATATCTTTGCTTCAGAAAATAATTTTCCAGTACAGTCTGCTGCTGTCACTGCTGGTGTAAGGCTTGAGTTGTCTGCCAGAGGGCTCATGATGCAGTTAGAAAAATCTCTCTGTGAATATTAGAACTGAGTAACCATGGAAAACCTAATTGTAAGTCAGTGTCTTGTTGCATTTTCATGACACACAGCTTTCAGCAAACTAAATATGGATCTGGAAATGAGATTTGTACTGTTAACACAAAAATTAAATTTGGAAAACAGAAATAAAGCTGTGTAAGAAGGTTGCAAGCAAGAAGCACTGAGCCTGCAGTGCTTTCCTCAAGAAATAATAGCATTAAGCAGATCCATTCCAGGAATAAGTGACTCAGAACAATTTGTAAGAAAATAGATATCAGAAATGTTCAGTTGTAGACCAGAAAAGAAGCAAGGCATCCAGAACTTGAGCAGAACGTTAGGAACAACAGAAATGGGAAGCAAGCAGCTCTGATTATGTTCACACATAATCAGCTCTGGTTTTAGCTGAAGAGACTAAGCAGCCATGCTCACAAGCCAGCTAAAATACATTATTTTTATATAAGGTGTAACCGTTACATGTTATTTTATTCTGTAGTTTTGTAACTTTATATCACAGCTTCAAATCTGTGATTTGGGGTAAGTTAAGCTGATAAGGACTTTATTTTATTTTGTGAGCTTTGCAACTGCTAACAGTGGCTTATGCAGAGCTCACTGCACCCATTGCTGCAGTGTGTCACTGTCTTTGAGATGCACTTCTGCTGAGCTGCACTGATGAGTTTAGGAGCTGGTCTTTGTTACCATATGACAGTCCTAGTTTAGGCATTAGCCTGAAAAATTCCAGGTAGGCAGTAGGATGTTGGAGACCGCATCAGAACCTCCAAGCGTGCTGAGCTTTACATCATTGAGTCTCATTCCAGTTTTGCGTGTCCAGGTGTAGTCAGGTGGCTCTTGACTCACAGTGCTCCTGGCAGTTTTGCAGAAATCTGGCATTCAGTTTATATGTATTTATGATTTACTTCGACATCCTTTCTTTACTTGCAGGAGTACATGCTTTGAATGGAAAAAATCTTTTTTCCTAGTTAAGCCTGAGGAACGTAACGATTTTTTTTGTACTGCATCCTCTGTCAGATCCTGCAGGGGGAAGAAAGGGTCATAATTTATTATTTCATTTTTCAGGTATATATGTTGCTTTCTCTTTGCTTGGGGCATAATGAAAAGTGTTTGTCAAGTAAATGCATAAAAATGTATTTTAGAGAAATCGTACATTTTGTTATGCATGTTTAAAGTGCAAGAAATAATAGGAGCTTTCTTCATGGTCTATGGGCTAACTGAGCTGTGTGCTATATATCCTTTTAAAAGTATAATTTAATGCACCAGGGTTTATTTTGTGGTGAACCGAATGCAGTAATGACATGTAGAATTCAAACTGTAAAATGCACACTTGTAAAAGAAGATACACTGGAGAATGCTGTGCTTCTGAGAAAATCTGTATCTGTACTTTGCAACGTCTGCTTTTTTTCATCAAGGACACCCTGCTTAATGTTATTATATACATTCTTAGGTAACTCCTTTGAACCAGAAGTCATACCTAAAGTTAGTTTCTGTTTTGTTACTCAATATGATGCTCAGCTTGTCTTGGTCTAGGGGGTATTTGAAGAAGACCTTTCGCCTTCGTACCTGTTGCAACCACTGCCTCTTCCGGGAGAAACCTTTCCTGTCACAGTGACCCACTTGGTGTCCCCTAAGGAGGTATGTCTGCATTGTCACCATCCCATAGCCTGCAGTCCCATCAAGCTGGTGCAAAGGAAGTCACAGCTGACGAGAGCATTAGAGGCTGCAAAATGGTCCTGCGCTATTGGTGCAGGTGGTTGTGTGGGGCAGCTGACCTCTTAGTTGAAATAACCTCATAGGTGGGGGCAGTGAAACACTACTCATTTCTCTAGAAAAACTAATTTAAAGAATTAAAATACTGCAGTCTGGTACTTAGCTTTTTTAGTAAGAAAATAGGTCATTGGATTTTAATGTGGCAGAACAATAGCGAATTCCATGTAAGCCCACACACCTTCCTGGGGTTCTGGTACTCTCCCAGGCAAAAGGCAGAATGTTGTGTGCACTGATTGAGTAAAAGATTCCTGTGTGGACTTTGAATGTTGAATGATGAAATAGAGATGAAAGAGGAGCAAGGAGGTGCTGAATCTTTCAGAGATGGGATCGAGTAGTCTTTTAATAAGGGTTGATCACAGTTGGAATTGCTGGTTTCTAAATTAACTGCAAAAATAGTAACATCAGAGCCTTTTCTTTAAACAGGTTTATATTTGGCTTGATTCTTCTGGGAACTTTACAAAGCACTCTGCCACAGAGAGAGCTGCCAGCCATGACTCACACAGCCTTGCCAAAGCCCTGAAGTGGTGCAATAAAATTGTAAAGACTCTTCCTCATCTAACAAACTTCAAAAAAGGTGCAGTGTGTGTTTGTTTTCCCTGTTGTTTCCTGTGGATATTCCAAAACCCTGAATTTCCTCTTGAAGAATACTATTACTTCTGTTTCTGTGTATCTTTAAATAAAAGTTCTGGTGTGTAAGGAGTAACATTATACTATAGTTATATGATGCACTGTAATATGTTTTTACTTCTCCTTAAATTGAGGCTTTTGTGTCATTCTGCTCCACTGGAAAACGATGGACAGGAGTCAGACTCCTGATGCCTTTTGGAGTTACAAACTAACTTCAGATTGCATTTGGCAGTAATAAAACTCCCCTAGGCACCTGTCACTGAAGCTGTAACTGTGAAATTCTTGTTAAACATTCAAAAGACAAAAGTCATGTACAGAAAATCATGTTATACAAGTTTAGAAGTTGTGTGAACCCTAGAGAGCATCACTTCAATGTCCACATCTGTTGGGCCTAAACTAAGGATGGCTGTCTGAAACTTAGTGAAGAAAACAGTTTGTGCTCGTACTTGATTCTACCAACTAATAAAACTCTGGGTGAGGTTTTAGGCAGCATCTGCCTCCTGTTCTCCAGACTTGTGTGTTCTCTTGGAGATCAATCTGTTTGCTAACTGGATTGTGGAAATGAGTCCAAGTTGAAAAGTTTAGACATTAAACTATTTGGATCACTAACTTTTCACCAAGCAATTCACTATTATTTCTCACCATTGCCATGTGAGGTAGAGAAACTTGACTTAAATTGCATACTAGTGATTGGTTTGGAGTTCAGAGAGAATTGGAGGATACATGGAACAAAATTGTAGCATGAATTTGATAAGAAAGAGGAAACTTAATCTTGGTCACAAAGTAAAGTGGATTTTCAAAGTCATTTTGTACTGCACTGAGTACCATGGGGCATTATGTGATGGTTTGGGTTTTTTTCTTTTTTACAGAACTGCCTTGCCTTGCAGAGTATGTGGATGGTTTATGGTATAGAGCAAAGCTCCTCTCTATTACACAGCTTGTCCCTGTTCAGATTCTGGTTCAGTTTGTTGACTATGGTACTTACTTAGTTGCCCCAACAAGCAGGTAAATAAATAAGAAAAAAATGTGTGTAAAATGTCTGTGTGTATGTATGTATATGCTTAGATCATAAAACATGTACTTGTAAAAAAATACATATTTTTACATTTCTTATTAATTTATATATAACTGTATAGACATTGTTTATCATAATTTACCATTGGATTTCAGTTAGAGAGAAGGTGAGTTGGCTGGTTAAATATCTTCTGTCTGCAGGATGTGGGGTTGTGCACCTGCTTCTCTGTTTCAGGTTGTTCTGAGAAGCCCATTATTGTCATATCAGATTTCTCCATTATCTCCAGTCACTTGACCTGTGAGTGGGCTCAGGTTAACTGCTTCTGCACCCGAGAACCTTACTCAAAACAGGGCCTAGAGTCCTCCAGGTGTACAAACAAATCCCAGTCCCATATGACTGCAGTCCGCAGAGAAGACAGCTGGGGAATTAACTAAGGGATAAGGGAGTATGAGTGGGAGACACCCTGCTCTGCCTGTGTGGAAAATGGAAATTCCTGTTCCGTGCGGTTCTGAGACACTGTAAGAAACTGCTTCTGTGCTGACACAGATATCAGCCGAGTGTCTCAAACATCCCAGGCTTTTAGGGTTCCCTCAGCTTGCCTGAATTTCTTATACACATACATTTATATATATATATATATATATGGATAGTATACAGGAAGTACTACAGTACATGCATGGTACCTATATATGCAGTATGTATATGCATGTATGTATAATAGGTACTATATAAATAGGCTTGCTCTCAAGCCTATTGAGAAATGCACACTAAGTTGCCAAAGATGATGCAAAAATGGGAATTTGAACAGATTTCATGCTTCACAGTCTATCAGGGTCTTGGGAGACAGTGTCTTCTATTTTTGAGTTGCATTTCCTGCTCTACTTCCCCATTCCCTTGCTTCTGGGATAGAAAGACAGAAGAATGAGGAGATGATAACGTAAACCCCAGGTACCTATTTCCAGCAGTGTGTCTAGAGCACATTCAGGCATGAAGCACTTTGGACCACAAAGGTTTGTGGAGCTGCATTGTGATAATTCACACTTGGATTCCTGTGCTCCCATCTGTGTTTGGCAATAGAGACTCTTCCCCAAGCAGGGCAGTGGGGTCTCTGATGCTAGGCTGCTTTTTGACAGTTCCTGTGCTAAGTCCTTCAGAGGGCCTAGGAATTGTTGGGTCTGATGTTGGCATGTTCCCATGAGCAGGGAGTCCTGTCGCAGTTCCCACACCATGAATGTACTGTGTGAGCCATTCAGCCATGCCAGCCATCGTGTCCTCACCAGCAGCTGCATTGCTGGGGCAAACACTTGTCATTTCTGTTTCAGATTGCGTCACATACCTTGTCATCTGCTGAAGTATCCAGTTCAAGCAGTACGAGTTCTGTTGGCTGGATTTAAACCTGCTTCAGATGACAAAAATGTGGAAAGAATTCCTTATTCCCCAGAATGGAGCCTGAAAGCATTGTGGACCATGATGGACTGTGTTGAAGGAAAGCATCTCTCTGCTTCCATACTTGTAAGAAATGTGCCTTTTTTTTTTTTTTTTTCTCCTAGTTCTTGCTGAGCCTAAAATTCTTACTAGCACTCTTAATTTCTAGGTATTTGTTTTATTGTGAACCCTCATAGCTTAACATTGAAAACCATTTACCATGAAGGAATGCTAAGAGAATGGTGTGATGTTCTTCTTAATCCTGCAATCACAAAGTTTCTGAGCATTCCTATTATTTTAAAACCAGTTTTCTTTACTTAAAAACAAAAGTATTCTTTGTATGTTCACAGTTCCATTTAGACAGTGAGTGCAGCCAGTAAAATAACTTGGAGTATCAGCTTGAGATTTAAATCTAACTATCAAAACTGTCAACTTTCAGACTGTTTCACCAGAGGTCACCATTTCTTTGTATGGAGATGACAAAAATCTGGTTCATCTGAAGCTGATAGAAATGGGACTTGCAGAGTTGGATGAGTGACATGTAAGTACAGTGACCATGAAGTACAAACTCATACCATTGGTGAGGGATCATTTCCGAAGTTTTAAGTGAAGTGTAAGCTGCCAGTAATGTGGACAACTAGAATTTATTTTTAAAAAAATCACTTGTGTCTGCACTTCCATTCTGTTAATAAAGTGTTCAATATAAAAATAATGCTGTTAATAACTTCATTACATACCATTACTGAAACGCACTGTTTTAAGGATTTAGAGGTACTGAAACAAAGAGCCCTAAGGTGATATAACATAAAGAGCTTCTGCTGCCAGTAACTGAAGAAGGCAACTTGCAAATGTGTGGCAGTGTACCCTGCCCAAATAATCAAACTTAATCTTCTTTATTTTCTGGTTTTAGTCTGTTTTTAGGTATCAGGTGCTGGTGGTTCTCAGTGGTTTCTCAGGCAAACATCAGTAATAACATATTGGTGTCCACATGTCTAGTCAAACATGGAATATTTTTAATGAAGAGCTTTATACTATGTGTTATCCATGGAGAATACCAGAGACTTGGATTTTCAGATTTCTTCACCAACCCTATTATGTTGTATTTTTCCTTCCCATTTAATAAGCATTTTTCTAGTACATGTCAAGAGATGATGTTCCTAACACTTTCTAAGTTTGAAATAGTGAAAACTATATACCCATATCTCAATCTCTTGTGACCTTGGAGCTTTCAGTATTGTTCTGTGATATCCTTCTCACAGGAATAGATGGAACTAATGCATTGTGGTAAAAAATTAGATCAAAAGCTGATGCTGGGGACACTTGTTCTAGTATCTTGCTAGAAGACTTGGAGGGAAGATGATAGTTTTATTATCATGACATAACTCTTATCTGTGTTTCAGGTTTATTTGGTGACAGACATCTCCATCCAGCACCAGATAGGGAGCAAACAGTTGGTGACGCATTACTGTCTTTGTTCTGAAACATGTTTGCATTGTTGCTGGTTTCTGTTTTCACTTTCAGGTGTTGTTACACCTCTTTCACTTCAGAGTTTGGGAGTAAACAGTTTGGTCAGCATGCACCTGAAAGCTTGTTTTCCTTTACTGCTATGGTGTGTAAGGTTTCTTTGGGTCTCTGTTGCACTAAATCCTTCACATGCCAAGCTCAGCCCCTCCCAGTCTCTCCAGGGAGAGCTTTGTCTAGAGTACCAAGGAAAACTTGTGTGATGAAGACTCCATTCCCTCTCCAGGCAGCCAGTTCCAGGGATCAGTCACTGTCTCAGTAAAGCAGCCTCTTGCTGTTCAGAGGGAGACACTGTGCTCCAGTCTGTGCTCACACACACATCCCCTGGCCCACATCTCATCCCTTCAGCTCCCATGAAAGCAAGGGCCCAAAGCTGACCTTGGCAGCGGTGCCCAAGTGTGATGGGACAAGCAGTGGAAGGATCCTGTCACACTTTGAGTACATATTCTGGTACTAACCAGACAAGTCCTAGGTGCTGTTTCAAATGCCCTATACAGCTCATGCTTGTTTTCAAAATATTTTCATTTAAAAAAGACCAAAACCCCATTGTTTGTCATCCATCTTGAAAGGGACTTGCCCTGAATTATGTAAGGGCTGCTGTTTGAGATTGCCCAAAAACTCAGGACCCATTTCTCCACCCAACCAGGTAACTTCTGGGTGTGAGTGAGCACAGTTCTCATTGTGACCCTGTGAGTAAAAAAGGGCATAGATAGAGCTTGCCTTCACTGAGGAGAAAAAGGGGAGAGGGCAGAGGAGACAAGGAGAAGAAAGCCAGTATCTTCTACCCTGTGAGAGAAGGAAACGAATTTTTCAGCATGTGCAAGAATGGACAGTTAGAGCAGCCAGCCCCGCAGCAACCTTTTGAGGGTTAGTACTTCAGAATTTTAAAAGACAAGTCAGCTTAAAAATACCTGTTAGGTGGGAGAGCTGGATGAGATGACCTTTGTTAATTTTCTAGTGTTTCTGAGTAGCTTGGAGAATGAACCTGACCCTCCAATCTCACCTGTATTAGCCTGTGAGTATAGAAGAGCCGTTTATAGAACAGACAGTACAGTCTGCTAATGCTGTTGCCTACCAGCTCTGAGATGAAGAAAATAAGATAAGGAAGGAAAAAGAATAGCCTAAGACTGCTATTCCTTTAAAGTCAAGCAGTAAGTATACTGATGTCTAAAATAAGGTGTAGCCTACAGCTGTTTGAGTGTTCACTGACAGATGATTTAAAAAGACCCTTTTAACCCCACGACTGAACATTGAATCAATAAACTGTTTCTTAAAAGTAGAAAAAATATAAAGAATTAACAAAAGCTCTGATGTAGTAGCACCCACTGAAAAATAAATTTATTTAGAGAAAACTATAATATATACACAAGAATTTTCACTTGTTTACAGAAATGTACATTATTTTTGCTGATATGCTAACACTTCAGCAGTTTTGACATGGTCTACAACTTTGTGTCCATGATAATATTACCATCCTTGTCCTTTACTCTGACTCGCCCAGAGACATACTTTGTTTCCTGCTGTCCATTCATGTACACAGTCTTGACAGTCCCATCTGGATACTCCCGTCTCTTGAACTGTGATGTGTGGAGTTCCCTCTGGCCATTATTGAACTCTATCATTTTGCTTCCATCTCTGCATTAAAGGGGAAAAAAAAAACAAGTAAGGATTATGCATTCGCGTAAGATCAGTCTCAGAAAAAACATAAAATATGTAAGCCTAAAAGAAGGAAGACTTTTTTAAAAATACAGTATTTGTGGAAAAATCTAACTTGTAAATATCTCAGCTGGTTCATACTCAAAAACCTGTTTCTGCAAAACTTGTATGACTTCTTTATGTATCAGAGCCTCCCACTGCACTTTATCTACACTAAAGCCATCGCTGCTGGAGTCCAAGGGCGGTTTAAAACTTGGTATTTTGAGCACTGTTGCTTCTCAGCTGTCAGTCACACCTGCTTCCCATGCCAGCCCAGTTCTGATATGTTTTCTAGACCTGTACAGATCAGAGATGTCTCTTAGGTTAGGGTATGAGACACTACACACAGGCATTCAGTCTTTCTCTCTTCCATGCTACCAAAAAAAAACCACTAAAACTGAAGCAGCAAATAACCTGTTCACAGTACAGTCTACTGCAATGCAATCATGTAGAAACACATCTCTCACCAGCCAGGGCCCCTGCCACTGAGCCCCAAGTGCTGCCATCCCCTGCCCAGGCCAGGGGAGCTGAGAAGGAAAAGCTCACCGCTGCACACGAACAATGGTGCCATCAGGAAAGATACTTTCTTCTTGGCCATCCGAAAATAAATTCTTAATTGTTTGATCAGGGAAGGTTATTTCCTTCTTGCCATCAGGATAATGCTTCTCTGAAATGTATTTTGAGGCAATATGCTTATTACATAAATACATATGTGTATATGTGCAATAATTCTGATGGCTGGGTTGGATGATTTCTTTACCTATTTGTCCATTTGAAAACTGCAAGACCTCTAAGCCATCAGAGTATGTGGTGTGAGTAGTCTTAGCATCAGCATAGTAATAAATCTGCAGACAACAGTTCAGATTTAATGTAACTAGTGAGGATCTTAAATGTATGTACGTGTGCACATAACCAAGTATTTATTGGAGAATACAGAAAAGGATACCTACCACTGTTTGATCAGGCATAACCTGCTTCACATCCCCATTGAAGAATGTTATAGTTACAGTCTTCCCATCAGAACCCAGTTTTTTGCATGTTCCGTTTGGGAAAAATATAAGGTGACAGCCATTTTTCAAAACCTTCTCAACCTAAGGAAAACATGGGAGAGGTCAGTATTCTCGTTTGTCTTTCCCAACAGCTGTCTTTCAGAATTTCCAAGTGCCATGCTCTCCTTTTACCTTTCCATCAGGATAAGCAGTTTCTCTCTGTATCTCTTCACTGCCTGTATATGCAGCAGCAGGTAGTAGTGACACATGAGCTTCATTAGGAGAGGTGTCCTGAGACGACAAGCAAAAACTCAAGCTTTGTTTTTATACACTTTTTTCCTAGGCTGACAAGTATTTTAGGAAACAAGGAGCATCACAGAAGGAAGATGGAGTATGGGGAGACATAAACACAATCTGGGGTTTAAGCAACTCTTAGTATAACAAAAAATGGAGACTGAGCAATCATTGATTGTGGTCAGTTGTAGTCTGGACTAAAGTGGAATTCAGTGGTGTGCTGTAGCATGGAGCTCAATTTGCTTACAACATCCACGTCATGGTATGAAACAATCAAGTTCTCTAAAGCTTAAGTGTAACCTACAGCAATTAATGTAAGAATTACTTAAACTATTTAAAAGATCCTTGCACAGTTGCCCTATGTGGAGCGTATGAATATCCATTTTTTTCTAACCCTCTCAAAAGGTAAAACATTTTGCAAAATTCAAATGAGCAGGAGATTATTACTTTTTTTTTTTCCCTGAGCCAAAGAATACTGCAACTACTGGACAAAGGTAAAATACCCCTTGTTGACTGGTACATAGCCATTTTCTGGTATGACAATAAAAGCTGAAGAATATGAGTCAACAGCCTCATCAGTCACCCTCCAGATACTCATTAACTTTTTTATTATAGGCTTTTTCTTCTCCTCTTTGAAAATCAAATCAAGACACAGGACTTACTACCATAAAAGTCTTAGAAGAATCTTCTAGTGCTGTCATTGTCTCAGAGTTGTTTCTGTCATTAGCAGGTCCCGATGCAGGTGTTCTAGGAAGTTTTCCTACCAAGATATATGCAATAGTTAAATTGGACAGAGAAATTAAAGTATGGTTTAAGTATTACAATTATATAGGAGGTCAAGCTGTATAGGACACCCACATTTCTTAACTGCAGTAGAAACTGAAAGCAGGGTATTTATTAAAAGAACAGACACATGCCAAGAAAAGAATCAATCACTGCCATTGCTTTGTGTGTGAGCAAGAAGCTACAACTGAAGAATCATTGCAACAGGCATTTCATGCACTTTTTCTTCTATTTCATCTCTGTAGATTTACAAAGGATTTTCCCCTCCTGGAAATTTAGACATTACTAATTACACCTTATAATGAACAAAGGAAGATGAATACAAGCTTTTAACAGGAACTGATCAGCATATTTTTTCCATGTCTCTCCTAACAAACTATCAAAATAAAACCACCTTCAATTCTGGAATACACTCCTCTAACAGATAGCATGATGGTTGTGTGAGCTGTCAGATGTGTCAAAAAAGTACCCTGCAGTACTTTCCATATGTGATCATTCCTTAGGAAGGCAGAGAGCCTTTGCTCCTAACTGTGAACAAGAAGCATCTGCTACAGCATTGCCCATATGATTACAGATCCTGGTAACAGAAGGTTCTGAAGAGACACAGCAGTTCTGATGCTATCAACACAGTCATCTGGACATTTGAAAGAAATTTTTCACTGTCAGGGAAATGAGGCACCGGAACAGGTTGCCCAGAGAAGCTGTGGATGGTCCATTCCTGGAACTGTCCAAGGCCAGGTTGGATGGGGCTCTGAGCACCCTGGTCTAGTGGAAGCTGTCCCTGCTCATGGCAGAGTTGGAACTGGATGATCTTTGAGGTCCCTTCCAACCCAAACCATTCTGCGACTCTGATCTAACCAACATCTGCAGCTTGGAGAACATCAGTGATCAATGCCATTTTGGATTACAGAAAGCAGCTTCTGCAGTGCTCCAGACCATCAAGTATGACCAGAAGCATTTTCACTTCAAAACTGGTCTCATCACAGCTATCTCCAGAATCCCACCCTATGAGGCATTTATCCATATGCAAGCCCATGACAGCTCCCACTCTTATCTCCTTTTGAGGTGGTGATGCACTCCACAAAGCAGAACTTCACATTCATTTTATTTGAAAGACTTAACAGAATTCTCTGAGTAGACACATATTTTTACCTTTTGCCTTTGAATAACTTTTGCCATTTATCTTGCTGCACTTCTGTCCTGAAAGAAGCGGAGATGCAGTTCGACTTTTTGGGCCTCTATTTGGTAGACACTAAGAGAAAGGAAGTATTTGTGGTTTATGTGACATGCAGTCATAACTGCTCATATAGAGTCAGCAAAATTTATAGACCATATGACATGAAATTTACTGGACGCTTTCTTCACAAACTATACAATTTTGAGACTTGGTCAGCAGAAGGGCTTGTGTGATGTAGCCCAAGCTGCACTTTGGAGCTCTTCCTCCATCCATTGCCTCACTACCAGCAACTCCAGAATGTTAATTTGGTGCAAGCAATCCAGAATAATAGTTACAGTTTCAAAATTTAATATAACTGCTTTAGACAATGGTGAACTGCCTGGTTGATCCTGAAGGGGCAGAGGTTTGCAGGTTAGACCCCAGCAATGATTTTTCCCTTACAATTGTGTAATTTTTAATTTCCAAGATGAGCTCCTCAACAAAAGAGATGTTGCACATTGTGAGCATTGACATTTGGACAGAAAGTGACATTAACAAAATTCTGTGTCTGTCACCACTAATGTAGGCCCCATATCAGTAAATTAAAAGTAAATAGCTAAATTGTAGCTGTTAGAGTCCAAGTATATAACACAAAACTGACAAGTATTCACACAAATGTATTTAAAGCACCAAGATCAATAACTTACCGGTTCTGCTCTGTTTAGAGTCATCACAGAATTTTCTATTTTCTTCTTGCTTCCAGCAGTTTCTACTTTCTTCCAGGCTTCTAGACGAAACTTCTCCATAATTTTGATTTCCTCTTTTAGCTCCAAATTCTCATTTACTAAAGCTTCTATTTGATCTTTCAGGCGTCTATGGGTGGTTGACCATTTTGCCTCTTTTCGTTTTAAATCTTCTTGTAACTCTGCAATCTGCTGTTTTAAAGCCTTAGAAAAATGCATGTTTATAAAGAGTTTTCATTTTTAATATATTAAAATATGTTTTAGTTTCTAATAGAAACACAAGCACAACCAAAAAAGGCACAAGTGGCAAAAAAGTCAGATCAGCTTAATAGTGCATGGGGTGAAAGGTAGGAAAAGTTTTCTTCCCTAAAAGAGTGATTATTCACTTTAGACTACCAACTCTATAAGCTCTACTCCAATCCCAGGAATTGTTTTTCTTACTTTCTTGGCATCCTTTACACTTCACAGATTGGCCAATACAAATATACTTGAGACAGAAACACAAAGTTATTAATGCTACCCTTGGAGAGCCCTTCAAAAATCTTGGCACAGGAAAACAGGGAGGACACAATCACACAAAACACACATAAATCTGCCTAGACAGTTGAGCAAATATCAATATCAATCCAGTTTTTGAAGTAAGGAAAATTTGTAGTGAAGCAAGAGGGAAATCCCCGTGTGGTGTTTAACATGGCTTGTTTATACATCTCATATATCCTGACAAGGAACAAACAGATCTTGTTCCTTACATCCCTGACACCTGAAGACCTACAAGTGATAATAAAATGTAACTTTGAAAATCGTAGATTACTAGATAGATTGCACAAGAGTTATAGACAGAACAAAACTCCTGTGCAGTTCTAGTTTGCACTTTGATCCACTACCATGAATAAAAACTTACAACTTAATATTTTAACTTCAGTAATTTTGTTTCAAATTTGAAAATCATTCCATCAGTCACGAGCAGTTTTCAGTATGGAAATATGACAAAAAGATTTTCTCATGAGGAGCTTTTGCCTTAAAACCATCAAACAGCATTGTGAAGACTGTAGTTCCATTCCTCAATCAGAATAATTTGGATTGGAAAACCTTTAAGATCAAGGAGTCCAACTGTTCCCTCAGCACTGCCAAGTTCACCACTAACCTATGTCTGCTAACAGTTCCTATCCTGAAATCACTTGTAATCTTTCAACAAAGTTAGAATTTAGTTCTTGACTGCCTTTAAGTGAACTTACATATTCCTGTGTGGACTATAATAATAATATATTCTTATACCTGAATTTCATCACGTTCTTTTTTATCTGGAATTGCTCTAGCTTCTGTGGTGTATTTTTCAAAAATTCTGCGCTCCTTTTGCAGTTTTTTTATTTCCTTTTTTTTATATTCTTCTATTTCAGCCAGTTCTTGGGCTTTCTTCTGTTCAAAGTCCACAATTTCTTTCCTATAATTATGAAACAAAGTTGTTGTTTTAGCCCAAATCTCCTTCATATCTAGATTTTAAGAAAGAAAATGAAGATTCAGTATTTTGTGGTCACAGGTTGCAATTCAGCATCTATTACCCCCAGAAAGATTTAACTATAAATGGTATTACTTATTTAAGGAAGAAGAATTGTCACACAGTGTTTGAAGTCCAACAATTTATATTTTTATATTTTCTAGTCACAAACATTATTCTGAATTTAGAAAAGCTTTGGCTAAAATCTTCCAACATACTTCCAAGTATTAGAACACTGTCCCTCAAAAGCACCAGAGAAAAGAATCAGCTAATAAGAGGTCAAAAATTAAACATTAGCCAAAGACACAATGCGCTTCTCAAACAAAACAAAAGTCGCTGTCATAGGAACAGGTGTGCCCCATTTAATTCATCAGAGGTAATTATTCTGTTCTACACCACTTATAAATGCCCCAATTCAAATGAAGAGACTGTCAGTGTGTACACACAAATATCCAATGCAAAGCAAAAGCATGAATCATGTCAACATGAAGACCAGTTCTGCAAGACCAATTTAGGACTGTGTTATCCTTCAGAAGAAAAGTATACACATTCTCCTAAATATAGCCTTTAGGGACATCCTAAAATAACTGAGATGGGGTTCTTAATACTATAATTTGTGTGTAATAATTACAGTTTAACATATATATGGAGCAACAAGTCTTTTCTAGACCTACCTCCACTGTAACTGAAGCACATGAATTGTTCACCTGTGCTGTTGGTAACTGGACTTTTGGAGAGTCTGCAACACACTATGTAAGTGAAAGCACCAAAATGTTTCAATTAAAAATTACCTGATACTTGCCAGGGCGTGCTCTCTTTCTTCACGGAGTTTAGTCAGAGTTGTGTTCTCAGCTCGGAATCTCTCAATTTCAGTTTCTAACTCAGTGAGTCTCTCTCTCAGTAGCTGGGATGGAACAGTGCTTCCTGTCAAAGCACAGCCAGATGCACATTATCTAAATGGCACCCCTAAGACTGAAGTAAACAATTATCACACCAGCTTAAAAAAATGTTTAAAAAAAAAAAAAAAACAAGTAATACTATGTTAGAGACAGTAGTAATATTGCAAAAAAATTCTACTATCCAAATAACAGAAGTTACATTTTAAAACATTCTACACTATTTACTCAAGTACCTCAGATATGGAGTAGATCTATCATGGTCATAGTACTTTTAAGTATTGAATGGACCTTTCATCTTGGTAGAACTACAGCTGTATTTGGAACTGGAATGTGAAGGGCTTCGCATCAAACCAGAGAAATAAAGTATAAGGGTATAGTGAGTGCATACAGTACATGTGTAGGTACATACCATATATATGTCCCAGGTACATGTATACAGTACGATGGTATAAGGTATATCAAACAGGAAAGTTTATGGTTGTAAGTTCTTTCAAGTTTTAGTCACAACAAAGTCTGTTCACACCCATCCCTAATGGGAAACCTATTGCAGAGGCTGATAATAGGGAGGGGTTCTGTGGGCTTTTTTCCCATCCCAGTTTGCTGTTCAGTCACTACTTAAGAAGGTCAGGAGTTTCAGAGTTTGAGTATGCAACAGGATAGACTAAATATGTTGTTGTGTAGGTGGTTGCCTTGTTCACCCTTAAATATTCTGAAATGCTGTAAAAAAACTCCCAACTCAATCTCTCTTCCTGCAAACTTTTAGCAGCCATCTTCAGACAACCCTACACAATCAATTCTTCAGCAAACAATAAGCAGAAGTAGCAGCTTTCATATGAATCATAGAATATCCTGAGTTGGAAGGGACCCAAAAGGATCATCAAGTTCAACTCCTGGCCTTCCATCCCCAAGAGTCACACCATGTGCCTGAGAGCATTGTCCAAACACTTCTTGAACTCTGTCAGGCTGATGCTGTGACCACTTCCTTGGGGAGCCTGTTGCAGTACCCAACCACCCTCTGGGTGAAGAACCTTTTTCTAATATCCAAACTAAACCTTTCCTGACTCATCTTCAGGCTATTCCCTTGATTCAAAGGAATCTACTCCACAGCAGGTACCATAAGGTAAAGCACACCTTTATTGGAGCCAAGAGAACCTGCAGGGGTTAGCACCCCCATGTGCATGTCTGACTGTGGTTCATTTTACACAGGCTTTTATACTTTACAGTTCTGGCATCCGCCCTTGTTTGTTTGCTTATCTAAAAGCTACAGGTTTAAGGGCAGGGGGCTTACATAACTTGTGGTTTCTTTATCCTAGGGCTACACGCACAGTCCATAGTTCCAATCTAACATATTCATCACATTCACCTAACTGCTATTATGCTTTTCTATAACTGTACTTTAGTGATTACATTCTTCTATTTTCTATCTATTAAAACAAACCCCATGACTTCGCATTTTTCTAGCCTTTTGTGACAGCTAACATGCCTCTCCCTTCTTACCACTTCAGCCCACCAGGGGTAGTTCCCTGCTTGCAAAAGTGGTTACAGTCAGATGCAGCAGTCACACTTAAGTTTTTGTTAATCCATATTTATGCTAAGGTGCTTATGTCAAGCAAGGCCTGTGTTTCACCCTCGGATCTGTCACTGGTCACCACAGAGATCAATGCCTGCCCCTCTGCTTCCCAATGATGGGTCCCCTCAGCCTCCTCCTCTCCAGGTTGAACACTCCAAGTGACCTCAGCCGTTACTCACACAGCTTTCCCTCCAGACCCTTCACCGTCCTCGTGGCCCTCCTTGGACACTCTAACAGCTTTGTATCAGTCTCATATTGTGTCACCCAAACCTGCCCCCAGCACTGGAGGTAAGGCCGCCTCAGTGCAGAGCAGAGCGGGACAATCCCCTCCCTTGCCCAGCTGCCAATGCTGTGCCTGATGCCTCCCAGGACACACTTGGCCCTCCTGGCTGCCAGGGCACTGCTGCCTCATGTTCAACTTGCCACTGACCAGGACCCCCAGGTCCCTTTGTGTGTCACTGCTCTCCAGCATCTCATTCTCCAGTCTCTCCATACATCCAGGGTTAAACCATCCCAGGAGCTGAACCTGGCAGTTGCCCTTCTTGAACTTCATCTGGTTGGTGATTGCCCAGCCCTCTGATTTGTCCAGGTCTCTCTGCAGGGTTTCCCTGCCTTTGAGGGAGTCAACAGCTCCTCCCAATTCAGTATGGTTGGCAAACTTATTTAGTATTTCTTCTGTGTCCAAGTTATTTATGAAGATGTTGAAGAGCACAGGGCCTACAATGGAGCCCTGTGGAACCCCACGAGTGACAGGTCACCACTCTGATGTCACCCCATTCCCTGTAACCCTTTATGCCTGACCCATGAGCCAGTTTCTCACCCATCACATGATGTGTTTATCCAGCTGAATGCTGGACATTTCATCCAGAAGGGCACTGTGAGAGATGATAGCAAAAGCTTTGTTGGCATCCAAAAAGATTACATCAACTGGTTTGTCATAAAAACCTAAACAAAATCCTAAACATTCACTAGAGTAGAGTCTGAAACCAAGCTCACAACCTTACAGACAAAAGATTTAAATACTAGGCCATGCCATTGCTTTCACTAAACAACTCAATTTTTAATGACAGCAGAAATGCAACAGCTGCAAAAGGGGTTCTAGAGGCAGTCCTTCACAGACAGTAACCATATAGACTAAATTAACTTGGGCAAAGCAGAAAAAATGAATCCACATTTCCCATATTCTTCACTAATTCCATAGATACTATATTACTCTCAGAAAATAGGGACAAGTCTGCCACTCCCTTATATTTTATAAGAGGAACAAGTTAACCTAGCAGTGAATAGCATTACCCTACTATGGTGTAAATCCACTGGGGTGGAAAGGAAGGTACCACTTCATTTACAGCTTGCCTTTGATATTTTCCTTCATTCAGAAACAGTGATCAAGCAGCTCCAGATCAAGTTACTTCAATGAGCTGAAGCCTTCACAGAGAAGGAAAAAAACCCCCACACCAATTAAATAAATAAATTTTTTAAAATAAGCTTTCACCAATCAGAGTCATTCTGCAAGCTGTGTAATGGTTAGATCTGGCATCAGACATGCAGCCAGAGGAGATGTAGAGGGAGAACAGGGCCATTTATTGCAGCAGAAGTCTGTACTTAAACCCTTCGGTGTAATTCCAGGTTGGAGCTTAAGTACTAGTAGGAAAGACTTGTATGATACATCTCCTTCACCACCTCCTACCAGCTGCTGTTCTCTCACCTCCAAGCTCTCGTTCCACATTGGATTTGGTTTCATGCTCTGGATGGCAGCCTGCCTTCTGCTTTGGCTTCAGTGAAGGAAACAGTTTCATCATCAGGTTTGATACAGGAGGTCCACTTGAATCACTGTCCACTGCAGACTCTTTGGACATTTCATCTCCTTTCTTTGAGGCAACTTTTCTCTTTATTGCTTTATCTGGGACAGTTGTGTCATTCTTAAATGAAAAGTCCATCTGCAAAGGTATTTTAGTATATTTTTCAGGTAAATCACTGCTAACATAATTTTCATCAAGATCACTCCATGTTCTTTCATCATCAAACTCAAACTTATTCCTACTTATACACGACATGCTTCTGTGATCACCTGCAGCTTTTCTAATGTTTTGATTTGACAGTGCTCTGCAATCTTTGTGTGACAAGCCAAGGTCAGCATCTCCATTTTTGCTCTCTTTGCTGATGTCTGTAACAGAACTTCCACAATCAAAAAATTCTGTCTCACTTTCTCTATGGCTCACAAAGGCTGGCTTAGCATCTTTGTTGTCATGCTTCAATGTGGCCCCAAATTCGCTCTCAGAATCTGTAGAAGTATCACCATTGCTCTCACTCTTATCTTCATTTACAATCCAGTGATTTCTTTTTAAAGCAGGAGCTGCTTTCATGGAAGAAGCTGAGAATATTACAGCATCTGTTTTACTCAAGGGATCCTTCATTCTAAAATCTGTTTCTGAATTTGAGGCTGTATGCATCACTGGGCTATCATTTCTATTTTCCTGTACCATGCAGTTTGCCCTTTCATTTCTTTCATCTGTAAGTTCAACGGCCAGCGCCTTGACTTGCTGCTGCTTTGCCTTGATAGGAGTAGAAGACATCCTACGGCCTTTTAAAGTTTGCTGGTCTTGTTCCAAGATCCTTTGCACAAATGAGGAATTACTTGAGAAAGATATTTCATCTGCAGCTTGTTCTAGAAACAAAAATTCATCTAATTCTAGGTTCTCTTTTTCTTTTTCTTTTTCCCAGTTCTCCAGTTTATTCTGAAATGAAAGTTCAAAAGACAATTCTGCATCTTTTACAGGGTGACCTATGGGACATCTAGCATTAGAAAAGGCACTGGCCAGTTCTTGAGACAATTGAGACTTTTCTGCGCCAGGTAATTTGTTTTTAATTTTGCCGGTGTTAGACTTAGCAAATTCTATTCTGTTCTCTTTATTTTCTGTTTTGTTGTTAGTTTCGGATAGGTAAGAATCTCTCATCTGTCCATTATGATTTTTTCCTCTTTGCATTCTTGTTTCTAATGGCAACGTATTTTCTTCATTGTGATTCCTGAGTACTTCATTGTGAGTCTTCTGAATAGGACAATGTTTTACTTTTTTGGGGTGGTTGTATTTTTTACATGGTGCGAAAGGATTTTCAGAAACCAGTTCTTTGCCAGCAGGCGCAGTTTTCTTCTGTATTTGTGATCTGTCCACTTTAATAACATTTCTGTCATCCGAAGCCCTTTGTTGAAGCTTTGAGGTGTTTTCTCCAAGTTTTGTCATTTTAGACTTGGCGTTAGTGAATCTTGTTAAACCTTCTCCTCTTTTCAGGAAGGGTCTCTTCATCACTGGTTTCTGAACAGCTAATCTGTTTGTCTCCTGAAAATGAGTAAAGAAAAGCAAACCATAAAATGTTAAAAAGTACCTTACACAGTTTGAAGATTTCTTCAAATAAATCCCACATATAAGTAGGAATTTAGATGGTACATTTCTACTGGATTCCTGAAGACTTAAGCAAGTGGAGTATTTGGGGCTTATTATTTTTAAGAATGTGAATGTTGCATTCAGTGTTAGCTTTCCCTGCTAGCATCTTCCTCGAACACTTTTAAAGCACCTAACACATCTCAGCACAATATATAAAGACGAATGAAGATTTTTAAAGTAATAATAAATAACCTGTAACTTCTGGTTTTGCTCCAGACGCTGCTCTTCTAGTTGTATCTGTTCTTCCAAGAACTCTTCAAAAGTCTGTTTCTTCTCATGTATTGCAGCTTTAATAGGTCTAGAGTATTTACAAAAATTACTCTTATAATTCTGTAAAAAATAACTATTTTTAACATCACTGGTATTCAAAGACCTAAGGTGTAATTGCATAAAAGATGACAAATTCTGAGATGCTTTAGTCATAAAGTTAATCTGAGAAATGCACTTTAACAATACATGTTTATCCAATCCCTGCAATAGTTAATATACATATCTAAAAGATACTGTATGCAAGTTTTGTTGCTTTTTCTTTCACTGCTTTTCTTAATGAGCCTTTCTTTCGGAAAAATTACCAAACTTCCACTTGTACTTTAGCCACACTGCCAATTCCTACAGTATCACCTTTCCACTCAGGAATGCTACTCAGATTATATTCCCTGTCTCCCCCTCTGACACTTCTCCTCCTTCACAGGAGTGCTGGCTCTGGCTGGCACAGAGGAAGCTTTTTTCATAGCTCTTTTGGCTTTGAGACTACAACAGCATTGATAACATAATAATGTTTTAGCTGTTACTGAACCCTGCTTGTACAGCTCCAAGGCTTTCTTTGCTTTTTCATGCTGCTGCCCACCCCTGGAAGCAGGCTGGGAGTGGGCCAGACCTACCATAGGGGAGACAGCCGGAACAACTGAGTCAAACTGACCCCAGGGCTATTCCATGCCATATAACATCAAGTTCATCAGTAAAAACTGGGGCCTTCATTTTCCAAAAGCAGCTGTTGCTCAGAGACCAAGTGGGCACAGGTCTGCTTGTGGGATGCGGAGCGTGACTGCCCATGTATCACCTGGGGCGTTTTCCCCTCTTTCCTCTGCTTATTAAATTGTTTTTACCTGAATTCCCAAGTTTTCTCAAGTTTCCTCCTCTGATACCCTCTTGCTTTCTGTTCTGGGGAACAAGAACAAGCAACTGGGTGGGTGCTTAGTTGCTGGCTAGGCTCAACCCACCACAGCCTGCAACAAGCACTTCTTGTTTCTGTGCTGACCCAGCAGGCAACGCAGAGCTCTGAAACAAACCCAACCACTACTGCCATTCTACTAACTGCATCTACAAATCATTTACCATGCATGAGAAGGCTTCTGCCACAAGCACTGTGATTAGCCTTAGCTATATACAGACATTTCATAGAATCATATAATCACAGAATGGCTTGGGTTGGAAAGGACTTTAAAGATCATCTCATTCCAACACCCCCCCAGCAGTGGGCAGGGACACCTTCCACTAGACCTGGTTGCTCAGAGCCCTCTCCAATCTGGCCTTGAACATTTTAAACAATCATAACTCCTGGTAATAAACTAAAAAGTCACAGCCTTGCATTCCTCCTTCACATTACTACTTTGAGCACATAACAGTGGATAGGAAGCTGTAATAAACCAAACTGGGAACAGTAATCATAACTGTTTATATACCCAGCTATACTGAAAGGTGCTTCTAAGGTGTCATTACCCCAGGCTGCACACACACCTCTTCCTCCAACACACAACATCTCATCTTTTACAGTACAAGCAATTCCAAGCAAGAGCCTCTCTTACCACAAGTCTCCACAGTACTTAGAAAAATCAAACCCTTTGTTAAGAAACTGCACAAATTCAGAGTATCAGACTCTTTCAATCAGGACTCAGAATTCAACCAAACTTGTGTTATTTGATAAAAACTGCATAATCGTGGTCTGAATTACCTTTCCTCTGTATTAGTCCATAACTGTTCAGCTCCACTGGAATTTTCAGAGACATCTGCACTTCCCACACCTAAAGGATCAATGTGATTGTCTTCACTCTCCATTAATAATTCCATCTTTTTTTCTGGACACATGTGTTTTCCTGTGAAAGCAACAGAGCTGGACTTTTTTCATCCTAACAACAAATCAGTTTTCAGCACATACTTAAGCAGCATTCAGGTCAGACTAAAACCAGAAGGGAGTTTCATGGCCATGTGATCTGAATTTCTACACAAAATAGCCATAAGATTTCCCCAAATTAATTCTCATTTGAATTTGCACTTTTTTAAAGGAACATGCAACTATGCATTAAAAATTTTTCACAGACTTTCAATAATCCATTCTGATTGCTCATCTGCTTTGCTATTGTTAATGTATGGCTTAAAAAAAATAACTGAACAAATTCTGACATCTGCTGTACAGACAAGCTCTCTTACCAAGCTTCTCTTTCCCACATATATATGCATAAATTGAGAAGAATTTGATTTTTGGCTCATGCTGCTTTTAACCAAACTCAAACGGACAACAACAGGAACACTGAGGTCTGTAAGCTGTCAGTAAACCAACTGACATACCAAGTAAACCAACAAAAATCATAAAACCTTCAAAATAAGTAGCAGAAAATTAATCTCAGTAACAAGGGGGGGAAAAGCACCATACATCAAGTTATCTTTCTGGAAATGACTAAGCAGTATTTGTCTTCCTTGTTTTTCAAACAATTTGGCCTTTTCAGAGGCACACACAGACCTTGCTTTTCACAGGCAGACACTTCTGAAAGACTGTTCTTCAAAGCTGAGGTGCATTCTTTGCTGTTCAATTTTTGTAAAGAATCTTTGTCTTGTGTATGGGAAGAAACAATCGGAGCACGAGCTCTGTCTTCAAAGATATTCTGATATCCAGATGACAGCAATTGAGGTGAGGTTGCTAAGCCAGCTAAAGGCCCAGGTCTTAGCTTTTGACTTTCAGCCATTACAGTACAACCTTGAAATGAGAAGAAACAAAACATTTGTGTCATTCTATTTGTATCACAAAACTACTGCTCCACAGGAGAAAAGAAATGGCACTGAAGGGCAATATTGATCACCCAGCCTCCATCCTTATGTTACTGATCAACAATAAGTGATTAGGCAATTTTGATTTTTCTTCGCCTAAAATAAGCCCTAATTTAATCTTCTCAGGTAGACAGAGTGAAAGAAAGACAATCATTTATGTCAGGTTGGACTGACATTGCCAAGAGCAGAAAGTACACCTGGCTCAACTCTAAAAGCTTTTCCCAGCCAAGAGCTGTCCCCTCTCCTTGCACCCAGGAAACAAGACTGGATGTTACGAGTCTTTATTTTTAAATAGAAGATCAGCTCTCTGTTCTAGTTCAGTTCATCACCTGAACATGGTATGTGTGAGCACAAACAAGGAGGAACCACTTCATTTGGCTACACTGAAAACTTAAAGCAATCAAAAGTACTGTGAGAAGCAGCCAATCACAAAGGAAAGTAACTGTTTTACACTTTAATACATGCACTTTGAAGGAAGGGCTCCCATCACAGCACATATTGATCAAGTCACAGTTACAGTTGGCATTTTATAACAACAGGACAGTATTCCTTCTTCAGTAGGCACTGAAGCAATGCAGCATTTATCTTTGACTAATCAAGTCATCTTAAGACGAAGAACATAAAAGACACTTTCAGATTTTAACTGGAAAATTAGATTAAATTTTTGAATTTATTCAAAGTACACCATGTGCTTTCTTCCTCAACTTACCAAGAGCTGCTGGCTGGCCAGATACCATGCTAAGTAGCTTCTGCTGCTCTTCCATCAGCCTTTGAAGTTGTTCCATCTGTTGTTTCTTTAACTGTTCCTGTTTCTGTTGTTGCAATTCCTTCAGCTTTTCAAACGAAAAAATAAATGTATTAGAGGCTAGGTTTATTTAGAATGTACCACAGAATTATTTTGTTATAGACTGTCAATAACTTTCTAAGAACATTTAATAATTCCTCTTAATACCAATAAACCAGCTAATATTTATTGAGCTACTGATTGATACTACTGAAAATATTTTAAAAGTGAGTAAGTATTTTCCTATCATGCAAAATACAGGCAAAAACTTTTATAGCACCTGGTAACTTGTGGAATTCTACTCTAGAGACACAAACACTCCCTCTCTCCACTCAAGTGGACAGACGGAGGGATTTATGCTGATGTATCTGCTGACAGCGTAGATAAGGAGTTTAGTCCTTAACAGCAAGATCTATTAAAGTGCTGCTGAACACTTTCAGCTAACACAATTTGTATCCAGTATTTGGGAAGAGCTACAAGTGAATACACAGCCACTTACAGTGGATTGACTGACACGCTTGCATTAAAAAAAAACCAGTAACGTAACATTGTAATTCTGGCCTTTTTTGTCCTGATGTCTTGGACAACACTAACATCTCTCTTCATCTAAACGGAACCAGGTATGTGAATGTTTACACCTACTTTGAGAACTAACAAAAGATGTTGCTATAGCTACAAGAACATTCAACTGCACCGTGTTGTGATTATCTGTGGTCAAGCACTACCACTGTAATGACCAGCACCCCATTTCCACAGCCTGGAGTGAAGAAACCTTGTAAAACTGTGTGCATCTTTCCAGGTAAAATGATTTTGAGAACGATTTCATTTTAAACTGCAACTTGTGCAACCTGGAAACAACAGTAATTAGACTCTCAGTAAATGTGCATCATGAAGAGGACACCAAATTTTATATGAGTATAATTGCAATTTAGGATTTGTTCTTTAAGCTTGCTGTGGCCTACACGTTGCAAGGGGTTTGCTTACTTGCAGGCATGACAAATCCCATGCAGGAACAAAATAAATCTGACTGGATGTATGTCAAGGAATTCTAGGACTATTTATTACCTGTTCAAGCTTCTGTAAGAGTGGATCACTGTGATTGGATTTCTTCTGATCATCCACTTCACCATGGACTAAGTCTGGTTTAGAGCTTTCTATGTTTCCAGCTGCTGCTGGGAAAGGTGTTCCAGTGGGACATTGCTGAAGTGTCTGAGAGCTGCCAGACTCTTCACACAGGGAGTCATCACTTACAGAACAGCTATCTGAAAGATGCAACGCTTCTTCACGTAAAGCTCTGGTGTTTTCAGGTCCAGATAACAAATTTTCTTTCCTGAAGTTCAAACCAGTAAAACTAGGATCTAATAAGACTCCAGCACGGGTACTATTGAACATCCAGTATGCACCGAAATTTTGCTCACCACTTGGATTTTCAACAGTTGGCATTTTGCAAATTGTATTCCAATTTCTTTGCTGATCAGCACTAACACAACAAAATTACATTATGTTAGGGTTAGGACAGTATGACTTCCAAAGTTCCAGGTAGTTGGTATGGATGGTTATCTATTTTTAGCACCTAGAAATTAAGCAGATAAACAAAATAAGAAATCTACAAAAACAGATTCCCAGCAAAAGAAAGTTACTCTCTTATAACCAACCTAATGTATTTATAAAAATAAGTCACAATCAACAGTACAACAAGCAACAAACACTTTCTGTGCAGAAAATCAACCTAATGCAATCCTTAATAGTTTTATTTATTGGAGTGCAGTTAATATCATCTCAAATATCATAAAGCTATATATATAGTATTTTCTTCAGTGGTACTGAAAGGGATTCAGAATTTTTTTTAAACATTTGCACAAAAGAAGTGATTTGATGAGCTGAGAGATCTCCACCACATGACTTTCATATTAATGCAAAGTTTCAAATAGGTCCATCTAAATACACTTTACTGCACATATTTCAATGCAACACATCATTTTCACGTCTCTCTTAGTTTCTCACAGAAACTCTACAACTATGCTGCCTGTTATCTTCCTTCTTCCAAAAAGCTTCTTTAAAATCCATCCAAAGGAAAGTTTAAATACTGCAACAAATCCTACAAGTGTCATAAACCATGAATGAATTCATGTAGGAAGGAGACCCAAAGTGATTTCCTCACTTAGGAAGAAAAAGAGACAAAACTGCTGCCGATGACAGTGTGGCAGCAGGAGCTGGACACTCAGCTTCCTCAAACTAATCCCAGAGCAAGTAAGTCTCTGCCTGTGCATGTGGTGTGTCAGGGAGAACGCAGAGAAGGGGCCAGAGGACCAAGGACAGAAAACCACAGCAGCCCAGGTTCAACAGTCCTGCTAATCAGGAAATAACTTCTTAAAGCTTCCTCATTCCCAAGACATCAGTTCATGCCAGCTCTCACTTAGTTTCCCCGCAGTAAAAGAGCTTATGCTTCCACCCCGAGTTCGAAACTGCGACTGGGTGAAACAGCGAAATTCCATTACAGAACTGTTTTCCGACTGCCTTCTGTTTTGAGACGCTAAGCGAAGTTTCCCAGCGAGGTGCAGATTCCCGCAGTGGCAAATTCAAGCCTGCGAAGTTCACAGTCTGTTTTACCCGTCACCTTTAGGAGACCCTCTGGAGGCCGCCTGCCAGTCTAAACCTCCCCGTGAAATTTACGCCAGCAGCACCTTCGTGCCAACCGGAGCAGCCGGAAGGGATCAGGCCCCAAGCGTTCCCTTTGCCCCGAAGCACCCGCACCACGACAGCTCCGACCCGTGGCCCCTTGCATGTAGCGAGGTCCCGCTCCTCAGGCCGCTCCCGCAGCCGCACCCAGCTCCGACTGCCACAGCCTTCTCCCTCCATTACAAACCTGCCGCCATCGCACAGCCTGTCGGCGCCACAGGCGGGCACCGCCCCGGCGCCCCGCATGCTGGGATCTGTAGTTCGAAAGCCGCACAGCCGCCTCGCAGCTGGCCGGGGAAGCTGGCGGGTTGGGACTACAGCTCCCAAAAGCCTCCGCGGCGGGAAGGCCGTTGATGGGCGGCTGTGGCCCGGTTCGTCCCGGGGCAGTCCGGGCGGGAAGCGGCGGCGGGATCCGCTCCCGACCCGGGACCGTCCCGGGCTCCCAAAGGCGCCCCGCAGCTCGGGGTGGCTCCCAGGGCCTCCCCTTCGTGGAGGTCTCTGGGGTCAGCGCCGCTCTGCTGGTGGGGCGAGGCTGCGGGCTTCCCGTGTGCTTTAGCCGCGGCTCCTCACACCCTTTTAAACTTTAAATAGCAGCGGGGCGGGCGGAACGCAGAGATGAATGGGCAAAAGGCAGCCCTAGGTTTTCTGGCATTGTGTGCTTTAGGCATGCTGTGTCTTACTGAGCGAAATTAGCGTTTTCCTCTAAACTCCAGACGGCGATAGAGCATCGCACTCCCAGGTCTTGGGGAGCGTCTCCGGCTGTGTCTGGTCCTGCAGCTCTTGGGGGAAGATACAACACCGAGCTCTGGGTTGTGCAAACCCAGGGCAGCCTTTTCAGGTGCCCACTACTAGTTTTAATTTTCGCTGTTTCTTTCTATAGTCCCATAGGGCTCTTTCTGCTCTACTCCCACCATTTTCCCTGGACTTTGGTTTAGCAAGTTACAAATACACTGTCTGCAGGATTGTCCTCAGACTGGATTCTGCATTAACAGTGATAAGCTAATGTGCTAGAATATAGAAGGATTTGTACTTGGGTGTTTCTAAACCACAGCATCACATTCAGTCCCTTTGACATCTTTAGTAGGAAAATGCTAGTAGAGGGGTTTGGGAGGTTTTTTTTTCCAGTTTACCTGCACACTTATGGTCTTACAGAACTACAGATTGTTGATGGTCTTTTGTTGGATGATAAAAATTTATTTTTTGGCTCCCTCTAGGTGCTAAAAATATAATCCATTACTGACAGTGATGTTCAGTTTGTGGTTTGATCATGAAGTACAAGCTTGACTGCTTGTACAAAATCCTTTCGAGGCTATTGGGACCTTAGGGATCTCCAACAACATAAAATTGTAAGAACTAAACCAGTGAAAATTGTCAGCAGTTATACTTTGCATAATTTTCTTATTAGATGCTGCAACAACATAGTATTCCAGTTATAAAAGTGTTTATCAGCAGTTAATCAAGTCTGAACATGCAGATTAAATATAATAGTTTTAATTCAAATACAAATTCTGATTTTGAATTTTGGAAATTTTGACATTCAAAACCAGTAAAGCCAAAAACTGCTAAAATTCCTTAAGAAATTTCATTCTCTAGGGAAATAGGAAAAAAGGGGCTACTATCCAGTGGAAGCATTAATCGATAATGAGAGAGATCAGGGAGAATCTCCCTCACACAAGGGAGAGAAAAGCTGCTGGGGACATCCTTTGAACAGGTTTTAACTCAAATTCCTGATCTCTGTCAGGTATTCCAAAGTTCATAGACTGATACAGTATCCTGATTTGGAAGGGATTTACAAGGATCATCAAGTCCAGCTCCTGGCCCTGCACAGTGATTCAAAGGAATCTACTCCACAGCAGGTACTATAAGGTAAAGCACACCTTTATTGGAGCCAAGAGATCATACAGGGGTTAGCACCCCCATGTGCATGTCTGACTGTGGTTCATTTTACACAGGCTTTTATACTTTACAGTTCTGGCATCCGCCCTTGTTTGTTTGCTTATCTAAAAGCTACAGGTTTAAGGGCTGGGGGCTTACATAACTTGTGGTTTCTTTATCCTAGGGCTACACGCACAGTCCATAGTTCCAATCTAACATATTCATCACATTCACCTAACTGCTATTATGCTTTTCTATAACTGTACTTTAGTGATTACATTCTTCTATTTTCTATCTATTAAAACAAACCCCATGACTTCGCATTTTTCTAGCCTTTTGTGACAGCTAACATGCCTCTCTCTTCTTACCACTTTACCCTGCTAGGGCTAGACCCCTCCTTACAAAAGTGGTTACAGTTAGACGCAGCAGTCATACCTAAATCTTCTGCTAATTCATACCTATGCTAAAGTGCTTATGTCACTTATGTCAGGTGAGGCCTGTGTTTCAACAGGACCATCCCCAAGAGTCACACCATGTGCCTGAGCACATTATCCAAATGCTCCTTGAACTGTGTCAGGCTGGTGCTGTGACCACTTCCCTGGGGAGCCTGTTCTAGTGCGCAGCCACCCTCTGGGTGAAGAACCTTTTTCTAATACCCAACCTAAACCTCCTCTGACACAGCTTCAGGCCATTCCCTTGGGTTCTGTCACTTGTCACCACAGAGATCAGTGCCTGCCCCTCCTCTTCCCCTCACAAGGAAGTTGCAGACTGCAATGAGGTCTCTCCTCAGTCTCTTCTTCTCCAGGCTGAACACACCAAGTGACCTCAGCCACTCCTCATAAGGCTTCCCCTCAAGGTCCTTCACCATCTTTGTGGCCCACCTTTGGATGCTCTCTAATAGTTTAATGACTGTTTTATATATTGTGGCACCTAAAACTGCACATGGGACTCAAGATGAGGCCACACCAGCTCAAAGCGGAGTGGGACAATCCCTCCCTCAGCTGGAGAACACTGTGAGAGACAGTTTTGAAAGCTTTATTGAAATCCAACAAGATTACATCAGCTGGCTTCCCTTGATCAACTAGGTGGGTTACCTTGTCATAAAAATAAATTGTCAAGCAGGACTTTCCCCTCATGAACCCATATTTTTTTCATGTGTGAGCAGAGAGTACTTTTATGCCAAAAGCACTGCTAATGCAAAAATAAAAACCAACCAAAAACAAGAGCCACAATATATGGGTATACAGTGACCTCATGTGCCCTTTGATCTGTTATCTACCTGACCTAAATGCACATACTGCCATTATAGACTTGCCAGTTCCATCAGGTGTATAGTGTATACAGACATAGGTAAAATTGTGTCTCACAGTGTTGATTTTCCGGGTTTTAAAGAAACCCCAGATTCAAATGGATTCTGTTGCTCTCTCTCCTTGACTAACTATTTCTTAATTTTTAGCTAATAATTTACGTTATTCCACAGTAGCTGGCCATCTGATTTCCTTTTTACTGCACTGAAGAAACAGTGCATACATTGAAAATCAAATAGGTCAGAGAGTAAGAAAATAAACATATTCCTTAAAGGTAATGTAGGTAACATGCTGTCAATCTCAGCCTAAAATTACCTCAGGCTGATGTGTTTTGTTGGAGTTTTTTTTTTTAATCTGAAACTTTGTCCTAGTCATCTCCTCGCGACTTGGCCCTTGATAAATTAATCAAACCATAATCTTATATCAGATTGTGAAGTGCTGATGTCAGTGCCATTTAAACATTTCTTCTGCATTGTTACTGTCTCGATATATTCTCTCTCTGCACTAAAGTGGAATCTTTCTGCAGGGTTGATGCAAAGGTTTTATTGACCTTGTAAAGGCTTTGCCACAATTTTACCAATAATTTTAAAGTCAGAAGGACCTATTGAGTAATTAAGTTATTTGGGTTTAGTCTAAAGAAAATGTTCTAATAAATGTTTCCCCATTTGCACATACATAGGGCAGAAAAATGTGAATTAGGAAATGAACACAAGTACTTCAAACAGCATCTGCTCTTTTTTGTCAGTCTTTAGTGTAAGTGTTGTTCATTTATAGAACGATAGAAGCTTAACCAGAATTTGCAGTCTATATGGAGCTCTCATTAAGATAGAGAATAGGCATTTTTGTTCCAAATGGCCTCTCCAAGGGAGAGGGAATTTTAACATCAGATGGTTTTGCGAAGCACAAGAACTGCGTTCCTTTCACATTACCTTGGACCAAGCAGTTGCTGATTTCTTCTGCCACATCCTGCAAGTGCAGGATGAATTTAGAGGGTCCAAGTATTCTGGAGTGTCAGCTCTCTCCAGTTATCTCACAAATAAAATTACTTGGCCTTAGGTCACTGTGGAAAATTTACATCATCAAGTAGCCTTTTCAGAAATATAAATAGAGTAAAAGTCTTTAACAGTGACACTGATACAAACCCTCTGGATGAGATATGGACACGGTGTACTGGGATCCAAATACTCCTTGGTGAAAAAAATTTATGACTTGAATGTTTTGTTTTACAAGCATATATTCTCTTCATACTGGTTACTGTAGCATTAGCAGCGTGCCTGCATTAGTTTGGCTTGGAGCAGTAATGCAGTTTTAAGCCAAATCAAGAGCTGCCTAAGGTTGATTAAGTTCTCAGAGTAGTTTTGAAACGTTCCCTCTGAATGCCTTTCAGAGAAAACTAAACTGTGCACTGTGCTTCAAATAAGCTTAATGGGGGCATTGTTTTTGGCTTTGTTCTGTCTGAACCCACCCAGTCATAAGACCAGCTAGCTTGCACTTAAGACTTATTTACCACTGATGAGCTCTGAAACCCTAGAAAGCCCCATGACATGCTGAGGAGCTCATATGCTATATAAAGAGGTCAGTGCTGTGTGCAGTGTGCTCACTTACACAACGTTTATCATTCTTTTAAAATCAGTTTTTAAAAAAACTTTACACTCATAACCGTCCAGGAAAACAAATATACATTGATGGTACATTTTAATTGCTTAAAGCAAATACTGACATTTTGTTGTCATAAATTCTACTCCTGTTTTAATGAAACTTTCCCAGCCTCTCATATCTTAGCATACTTTGTCACAAATGACATGCAGCCAATTTTCATTCAAGTTGTTTTACAGATGGTTTAGATTGACACTGCTGAGAAGAGCAGTACTCGTCCTACATCCACCTCTCCTCTGCCTCACACTCACTTCCACTGCTATACTAATAATTTCTGTAAATTTTTGCTGTAGACCAAAGGTGAATTCTGTCAGAAAACAGATCTGGATTAATAGTGGCCTCTTGAGTCTGGGGGGTTTGTTGTATTTGGGGCATGTGTTGTGTGTTTGCTGCATTGGGTTTAGTCTGGATCAGTTTTCCAAAGCTCTTTTTAGATGTTGTGCAGTGGGTTTTTTGTTTTGGTTTGGGTTTGTTTTTTTGTAATATCTGCAGATTATAAATCAGTGAGTGGAAACATGAAATGCAATTTGCATTCTTGGAAAGAGTTACTTTATAATGGTTCTGTGTGAAAGGAGAACTGAAGGCAAGGTTGTTCCAGTCCAAATTAAGGTAATTCCACATTACTAACAGCACGTATTAGCCGCAAGACATTAAGACAAGAGTTTGCACTTAGTTCAAGCCATGATTTTACTGAAAATGTAGGTCACACGAAATTTTCCACATAATTAAACAAAATGAATAAAACTGATTAAGATATGTTCCAAGTGGGCTTGATTAGCATGCTGATAAAATAGGATTTGTTTTGGAACTCCCTAGAATTGCAAGAATATGAGAGACTACCTAGGTGAATAGTGGGAACAGAAGTTTTCTCAGCCAAAAAAAAAAAAATCTTTTTTCTTTTAACAGGACAGCAGTGGCAATCTTCGCAAACTGTGTGTTCTTTATTAAAGTGAAATTCTTACCTATTAAGGAGAAGAGCAGGCTGAAAGCATCCATAAAAGAAAACAGTAGAGTAGTTAATTTTGTGCTTAATCACAAAGTAAGTGCCAAACTTATTTCTCAGATTTCAGAAGGAAAATACCAAGTGATGCAAGTGTTGTAGAGTTTTGCCTTCACGTAGAGAAACAGGAACTGTAGATTGTATCTTGATTCACTATGTAAATGAAAATATTCCATTTACATTTTTCATGTGACATTGTAGTACTAAAATGTCGTAAAAAGAAATGAAGAACAATATTATCCTTCCACAAAAGAACCAGGGAGGGTTTTTTCCCCTGGCTAAAATTGCCATGCTGTTGTTCTTCTCTCATTGTTGGAGAGGGGAAACTCTGAATAAGGAAATGCATCACGGAATTGGGTTTTAGTTATGTTATTGTTAATGTAAGATTTTGGGGTCTGCAGACTGCTACATCCATGTACCTGATAGTTCAATGAAAGGCCTGAATAGTTTACTAATTGAATGAGTAGACAACGTGAGCCTAAATGATGTAAGTTAATTCTTATTACTCTGTGAGAGTGAATATGTAAATGCTGTTAGAAGTCATTTTTTCCCAGCAAACATGTATGTTGTGTTTCAGATTGGGATTGGTAATTACACATTTGATACTTCTGTACTTCAGCAAATCCATAGATTCATAGAATTGTTTAGGTTGAAGGAGACCTTTGAGATCATCAAGTCCAACCATCTTAACTCTGCCAAGTTTACCATTAAACCATGTCCCTAAGTGTCACATCTACATGTCTTCTAAATGCTTCCAGGGATGGTGACTCAACCACTTCCCATGCAATCTGTTCCAATCCTTGCTTCAGAGACTTTTTTCTCAAATTTTGCTTTAGAGTAATGACACTAAAATCATGCCATACTTCCCTAGGGCAGATGACTGTCTTTTTTATTTTATAGCAATTTACACAATTCTTAGGATCCTTTTCATGAGATAAATCAAGTCACTTAAGAAGATAGTCACAGAAGGCAGTGCATGCAGCAGGTTTCAATCATCCCTCAATCAGCCATTCTCTTGTAATGGAAAAAGAGTTTTAATTATAGTCCTTGATGCATTATCAGGTGACATATAACTAACACACAGCTACTGCTGAAGGCCTTTGGATACTACAGCTGTTAGTAAGAGTAACTGCCTATCCACCCTTTTGTTAAGTCCATGGCTCATTTAATCCAACTTTCCCACATACCTCAATCTTTTACTTTGCTATCTAAACATTGAAGAGAATAATCTTTATTCCTGTAATTCGAGTTCCTATGGCCTAACGAACAATTATGACTTAACAACAAGAAGAAAATCAGTGTTTGAGGCAATAATTTTGTTCATCTATGTTATAAATGAAGGCAAAATTGTCTTATGTTAGTCTTAACTTGGAAGAGAATGTCCCCAAATCTGGAATCACTTTGCCTAAATCTTATTATATGAAATTCACTTTTTATGCTCTTTCTCAACTGCTATATGGCAGAAGAGTATTCCTTTCACTTTTAGATGTGGAAATAATATGTTTGTATGGGTTCTGGTGAGTAAGGAGTACATTAGCAATATTGTATAAATGTACTAAGAAATCATACTATACTACATAAATCAGCAAAGACACAAGGAAATGTTATTTGTGGTAAATGCTTTTTATGACATGGAATTGTTTGGATATTAAGATTCCTAACATATTTCAGGTAGGTGAAATTTGATAAATATTTGGTAAATAATGTTCAATTATTGGTAGCTTTTACAAGAACTGATCTGTAAGAATACAATAAAACAGTTTTCACTACCTCTTTCCACTTATAATTAATTTACAAGAGAAATGGCATTTGTATTGAAGGAAAAAAAATCTCAGTTTAAAAAAAATCACACAATAATTAAGAAGTGGAATGCTGTTCAGTTAGATTAATCTTTCATTTTGTCCCAAAGGCATTTGAGAGACAGGGACTAGTTCTTGGATCAATAGTGAAGTGCAGTAAGACATTGTTATGCAGCCTCTTATGTCAGCATTTTACTAGCTGTTGCCTGTGGTTCATGTAAATTAAAGAGCATTTTGCCTTTTTCCTCTTGCCTTGAGAGGACAAAATAATCGAATATTCATTACTTTCATTTCATCTGTAGGTTGCACTTTATAAGTAAGTCTTCTAATGTGTGTTTTAGGATCATCTGGTGCACTTAAACATTTAGTAAGAAATTTATTCTCTTCTTTATGTTATTTTGTCAATACATTAAAGCTGGCAATATCAACAAAATGTTATTATCTTTCAATCTGATTTATATTTCATTTTATTTCAGGGAGGTTATTTTACTGTCTCTTAGCTTTGCTTACCATACTTTGCAAGTAGCCCAGTATGAGGGCAGAATAATATCCACCTGTTAAATACTGTTTTCATATTCTAGCTGCATATATTTCATGGATATTCCACTAACAAGACTTAAAGTTTTATTTCAGTGTGGAATTAAATGATCCATTTTCATTTATTGCTTTGTGCTCTTTCTGCAATTTTGAAATAGCTCTGAGTTTCACAATCTGTTCTTTTAAAGGTGAGCAAAGCAGAAGATATTTTACTCCAAGTTAAAAATGCACCTGGATGAGGGAACTGGTGATGAGGCACTATAAAAATTCTGATGGAATTCTCTCAAGTTAGACATCACCAAACTGAAATAGACTACACAGTTTCCAGAACATTGTTATCTAGAAAATAGGACCTGGGGATGATAACTTTTTCATATTCCTTGTAAGCCGTGTGCTACACCAGTTTTGAACATACTCACTAGATAAATGGACAGGATACTTTGCATAACTAGTCACAGGCTGTAAATTAAAAAAAAATAATTTCTTGAAATCTTATTAATAGAGTAACACTCATGGGGGTAATTCAGTGCTTTGATCAGGAAGACCAGTTGCTCTGCAAATGGTGACGAGCTTGCACTGCAATCATTGTGAGGACATCTTCAGCTGGGTCAGAGGAGAATCTGGGAACGGTTATAATCATTCTCCAACTGACCCTGGCAAATACTCCAACATATAGATAATCAATCTCTGTTTATTATCTTAAACTATATGCAAAATATATCTGAGCTGTTGTAACTACATGCATAGACTGTTCTGTATACCTTTTCCTTTCCTGCATATGTGGGAACAATTTCCAGAGATTATTTAAAATTACCAATCCATGTACATCTTGGTTTCCTCCTTCACCTACAGCACAGACTGCTCAGGGGAGTTCCCTGGACTGCCTGGATTGTCAGAGCAAGAAGTCAGCCAGCATATCTAAACAGATAACACCTTCCAGTTGGCCTAAGCACAGCTGGTCTGTCTAGGGCAGTCTCCAAGGAACTCCCCCTCAGCTCCTGTGTCAGATCCTTCATTTTTAAGATGGATAGGAGTTCAGTCAATCAGGAGATCAGTTACTGTGCTGCAGGTCAGTCCATTGTCTTGTCTTTGCAGAAACTAGTGGGGAAATTCTCAGCCTGCTGGGGAGGAGTCTGGCAGCAGCTCTCATCGTGCAGTACCCAAATAGGAAGATCAGAGCAGGTGGCCGTGACTGCTGGTGATAGTAACCAGGGTCAGTCTATTTGGCCTCCTCATCTGGTGGCTCATCTGCAGGTCCAAGATCAAATCAGGAACTTGAGTTCATCAGGATCTGGGACAGAATCAGGGAGGTGGAAGGCTGGATGCAGAAGGTATTGGCAACATAGTTCAGCTGAGAGACCATGGCTAACAGCCTAAGCTCAAAGGCACATGAGCAAAGGAGAGGCAGGAATTTGCAGTCTTCTCACAGCAATCTTTCAAGGCTCTTTCAAGCTGTGCTTGCAAAGCTGGCACTGAGCCCAAGGTGCCAGGCCCTCCGGAGAGGTGAGAGGGTCAGAATACTGACAGCTACATCGTTCTTGTAAATACAGAGCAAACACAAATTTCCCTCTTTTATTGCAATTATAATATAAATTCCATAGATTCTGCCAGAGATATCTCTTTCTTTTGGCAAAGGATATCCAGAAGTTTTGCCTTGCTGAAGATCAAATAAAACCATTACAGCCTGCAATTGTCATGGAACTGGTGCAAGAGAGTAATGACACAAAGTCCTTGTCATTTTACTTTCACAATGTCATTTACAGTATGCAAGTAAGATTTTTTTTCTGTTTGTATATTGACTTGCTCCTTGAGTTTCATAAATGCTTATCAGAACCCTTTTTAGAGTACTTTTTTGAAGCTAGCATAATAAAAAATAATTTGTCATTTGTTTGCGGATGTTACCAAATTAGTGATCACCACATGGCATCTGTGTAGCATCTGTTTAACAGATTTCCTACAGACATAATTACCAACAGCAGTTGCAACTCCTGCCACAGCGTGTTCTGAGAGAAGCAAAGGAAGTACTTTTACATAAATCAGCAGATGGTCTTCAAATAATTCAAATGCAACGTTCTAAACAAAGACCTTGCAAGAGCTTAAAGAACTATGCTGAACTCATGATCCCTTAGACAGACAGCCTACAGCTCAGCAGTGCACAACACAGGTTTTCCTAACAGAAACTGTTACTGTTGTGTCCTGAACTGCACAAATGAATGTGGGCTCTTGATATAAGATTAGTTTCAATCATCCTTCCCGAGTGTATATTTCAAAACCAGCTTTTTAATCTTTCATAAACTCTTTATTTAGCCCATGCATTACCAAATGCAAATCTTTCAGATCCTGTAAAAGGGTTTATATCATGGCAAGGATAATAGGCTTTGTAGCCCAGGTAGAGTATGCTATTTATTGTCCTTTTCCATAACTCAACCCTGAAAAAATAATCCATTTGTTAAGCTATTTTTAGTCAAAATGCTATTTAGTATTTAGTTAAATAAATTTTTAAAAAAATTTAAAGGGGGCAATTCAATCTCTAAATGAAGGCAAGCCCTGAAACTGAGTAGAAATAGTTTTTCTTCTTAGAGATGTATAGTCAAACAAATACCTAAAGGTCTTTGGTCAGTGAAAGGCTTGGCTTTATTTTTAAGTCTGTTTTCTGCCTGTGTGTAATCAAGTGCCTATTGTAGAGAAACTTTCTGCAGTAGCATGTGCATTCTGTCCCCTTTAAAAGACCTCCTTGGCTGAAGTGTAAACCATGAGACATACCTAGGATGAAAAAAAGTTTCTGGAAATGTATTCATGTTTTGGTTTTGACTTTGGTTAGACAACCTAAGTTAGCTGTTACAAATAAAATGTCAATCACTACAGAAGAAGTTGCTATTCTAACCTGAAAATAAGCTAATAAGAGTTAGCCAAGCAGGCTAAAATAATGCCCAGTTTGTTTTTTAGTACATATTCCCTAAGAACACATTCTGTCAAGTCACAAGTCTTTTCCAATCCTGCAACATAATTCGACAATCTCCTCCCCTTTCAACTATATCCTGCCCCATGCAGTCTTGATCATGCTGAAGCTATGGCTTCACCACATCTGTCATGTTTCTGCACAAGAATCTGTATTCAAAGGGTTTCAGTGCCCAAGTAGCCTCATAAAAGCACATAATGGTTTTTGTAGACATACTGCAGTGTTGAGTTCTGTTGTGGGCAATAGCCTGACACCTCCAGCTCTGCCAGTGTATCAAATAACCTTTAGAAGGTGATGTTTTCCTCTTCTTCTGGAAGAGATTTGATTAATGATTTAGAGATTTAAAGTTCTACAGCTCCTTATATATTTCTGGAGATGTCTATTTGTCAAGCACTGATGAATATTATACCTTCATTTCTAAAGTACAAATAGAAGTTCTAATTGTGGTATGTTGATTAACATTTTGTAGTGAAAAGCAGTGTTACACTGAAAGAGTTGATGTTTTAATCACAATTTAAATATTGCACAAAAAAATACTCAGGTAGTGATGTTACAGCCTTACACCAATTAAAACAGTAAATCGATTGAAGCTAAATATATCTTTCCTTTGGATGATAAAGCTGCTGTTTGTGGATCTGAAGCTTTTATCAATAGAAAACTTATCACTGCAGAGATAAAATATTACTGCATTTTGCCTTTGATGTAGCTCCTTCAATCTCAAGATCTGAAACCACTTAATTAGTAATGAAGTTGTGCAATGCTAACCTTAGTTTCTCTCATGTCTTTTGTTGCTGCCACTTAGCAGTATTTCAATGGAGTCATGTCATTTAAGAGAATATTGGCTAAGTTTTCTGTCTATAGAGATTAAATGACTTCTTTTGGAAAAATCTTCCATAGGTTAAAGGAAAAAGTGGTGAATCAAAAGAATAGGTAATATCAAAAAGCTATCAGTGAGAGTGATGGAGCTTAGCAAATGGATGTGATGGAGCTTAGTTTGGCCTGCACAAGATGCACCAATATGTTGAATGTTGTGGCTTAGTGCCTACTAGAAAATTTACAGTTGTCCAGTTACAGACTCCTTGCTGAGACATGTCTTCATTGGGAAACTTCTTTTTACTAGAACTTATTTCAACCATACACTTGATACCATTCATCAGGTTTTGACAGAAATTAAGGAATTATGAACAGTCTGACATTTCATATTAAGTCTCATTTTTCCTTACACTTCAACAAAACCAAATAGTAGTTTCTGTTTTAGCATTTAGTTTCACCACCACTAAACACTAATTAAATTATTGTTTTGGAAAACATAAGCTTTAACATAATCATTAATGCTAGTTTCTGGGTTTTGTTTTGGGGTTTTCTTAGGATATTTTTGTAATAAGTGTTGGAAACTAATCTCCAGATTCTACAGTTGTGATCGAAATCACTTATGTCACTTGCCTGAGTTTTGAGAATGGCTGTATCTCCTTTCATTTGCCAGCTTCTGTGTCACCATAGCAACAGGACAAAGCGTTTAATGAAAACATGCATGTTTGTTAAAACACAATCTTAAAATGACATCTTATTAGGAAGCAAAAGTTCTGTGCCTGGAGGAATATAGTTACACAAGAGACTTCAGTAAGCTTATGATTGTTTCCCTATTAATTTCTCCTCTTTTGTTAGAGGATAATTGTTTGTAATTATTCTTGTCGTAAAGCAACTAAACCATAAACTTGGGCTTGCTGTGATTGGTAGAAGGCCTTGTAACTATCTCTGAGGATGTATTTGCTCTTGTAGGACTTGGAAAGTTGACTTGCGTTGGCACATCTCCTATTTTGAGATATCTGCTGTATCTGTGCTGCTGTTTCTCCTTTGGCCTGCACATATTGACCCCTGTCTGCAAAATGGGATGTGATTCCACAATATCATGTGGTATCTTGGGTCTTTGTTGTATCTTGTTTGTGTTATTAGACCTATCAAATTGCTTTTTTAATGTTATTGCAGAAAAAAACTAAGAAGAAAGATCTGCAACTTAAAGTTAAAAAAGAAAAAAAGTCATGCAGTTTTACCAGTGAGGTTTGGAACAGTTAGCCAGGGAAAATTATGAACTCACCTTCTCTGAAATCCAGTTTGACTGGCTGTTACAAAGCTTTGCTTTAGAAAATAAATGTAATGTGTTATAGAGGAGATCATGTCAAATGACCTCTTGATCCTTTCTAACCTTTTAAGCAAGGAATACCCATAACGAATCAATGTGGTTATTGTTTGGGTAGCCTAGGAACAAAAATTTGTCTAACTAGTTTGGTATTCTCCACTTTCATCTAAAGAGTTAAAAAGGACAGAAAATATAGCTCCTTGTCTTGGATATGTCACGGCATGCAGATTAAACATCAACTTCCTGGAGTGCCATTCACATTTTTTTTTCTTTTCTCTTTATTTAGTGGATTTTCCATGGATATGTGTATTGAGATACCATCTAGTATTAAACACATACATAGTTGTACAGATAAAGGTAAATTAATTTCACTGTAGCTATGCCTCTGCCTTGTATTTTAAATGGAAATTTTATCCTAGAAAACACGTGTGCCTCATCTCTTTGGCTTTGTGCACTGTTCATTCTGCAAACAGCTTTGTTCTCTGTTCTTCTCAGCTGAAAATTTCTGTTGTGCTTGAAGCCTTCCTGGTTTGTCTTATCTACAAATGCATTGGGGAAAGTGAATGATATTTTAAAGAACATGAAATGTAAATGGAAACTGTACCTTGTAGACTTTCTATAACCTCTTTGGGAATAGGCCTTGGGACTACCTCTATTAAATCTACTGTTGTCATTCTCTGTCCTTACAAAATAATTAATATTCACTATATTGTTATTAAATGAATACTGAAGTGCTTTTTCCCCCCTCTTCTAGAAGACAAACTGCCAGGCTGTAATTGAATTAGTTAACAAGGCTTTGTTCTGTATATCTAGATTTCTCAGGTCTACCTATCTCAAAAGTGGGTAGAGAAGCATCTCAACAAAATGAGAGACGTAATGCATAGCTTGTATCATCTATGACGTAACAATGCATATGCTAAAACATAATAAACAGGAACAATTTCGTTTTGATGAGTATTTCACATCATGGAAGGCAATGCATTTTGATCAGTTTTCTTAAGCTGAGTATTCTCCAGAAATTAATTTTCTTTTCAGTCACACGGAGTCTTTTGGGGTTCTTTTTATCCTTTGTTTCATACAAGTAAAATGTTTCAACACAGTGTCCAATCATTTCTGTTAAATCACAGTTTTTTCCTAAATGTTGTGCTGCTGTTCGTATTTCCTAGAAATGTGACTACAGTGTTTGATGCAGATGTTACATTTGGAGCAGTGGATGTGAATAAACAAGTCACAGCTGAGGCTGGAACTAAGTAGCGTCTATGAGTCATGTAATTGCTATACTAATTAAATATAAACAAATTATTAAATCATTACATTTTTAGGACTGTATTTACAATTTACACACAAATATTTATAGAATCTGTCAGTATTTTATTCTAAGGCATCTGGCCTTCCTAGAAGATTTTGCATTCTGCTATAGTTTTTGCTGCTGCAGTGATTTTTGTCAAAGGTATTTGAATTTTTTTCACTAAAAAATGAAAAAATACATAGCTAGCACTTTTAGCACTCTGAAGCACCCACAAACAATCCAGGTATGGCTATGTCACAGAAAAGCTAATTATCACCACTGGAAAACATTAATAAAAGGTTAGGTAGGAAAGGAAAGATCAACTCCTTTTACTTTCACTCACAGGAACTCCTTGCCTGAGAAATACACTTAAAACTCAAGAGAATATCTTAAAATATGTGATTCCAGGTTATTATTCTCCCATACATTTTGTGAAGTCCCTGGCACTTTTAGTTATTTTAAGCTCCTTTTTATATTTTTTTTTCCTAGGTAAAATAAAATGCTGCAGAGGTGAAATGCAAAGTCTTCACACGACTAATCTGTCCATCCAATGTTGAAATTTATTAAAATAAGTAAGATGACAGATAATATTTTATTTCCAACAACGATGTCTTTTCTTATTCTTGCTTTTCATCAGTGTTGCTTAATTTAAATGTATTAGTTTAGGGATTTCTTTCTGATGACTGCAATAATACAGCAACTCCCTCAAGGAAAGGAGAAAGAAAGTGATTCCTATTTGTGCAAAAATTTCCTTCCCTAGTAGAAACACTTTCACTTCTTCAGGCATTTCATTGTTCCATTTTTGAAAACCTTTGTTTTTTATAGCATCTCTGTTCTATAGCAAGGATAGTATGCACTTCTGGTTTACATATTCTTTTTAATTCTAGTACTTCTTACAAACTGATGGTGGCAGTGATGACTCTAAAAGATTATATGTGTGATTTTTTTAAAGATTCAGAATCAGTGCTGTTTGCAGAAGAGTAAATTTGATAAGAACATGAAACCACAAAATTCCTTTTTCAGTTTTTCCTGTGATACCTGCGATATAGGTAAAGGACAGGGAATGTTCACTTTTCAAGCATTAGAAGAAAACGACATATATATTTGTTAAAACTCTGCAATATGGCTATATTCTGCTCTTATTCCAAAATAAGAATAATTAAGATGTTTGGGTACACTTGTAATGAAATAATATTTGTCCACTGCCCTGATGATTTTGCTTCTCCTCCTGTTAGCTTGCATGCTTTTATTTCAACCAGAATTTGAAACAGCATTTGAAAAGTAGCTGTCCAATGAAATTATTATTTTTATAGATTGCTCAAATTCTGTGGCAGGCTCAGCTCTACACCAAGCAAAACCAATTGCTTTACATGTATTGGAAATACTTTTTTTCAGAGAAAGAATGAATAGTCAAACTTGGCACAGATGAGTTCCTCTATTTCCTTTTTACCCGAGAGCCAGCTGTTACATTCTTGTCATGGCTTAATTTTATGCACATCATTATTATCAAAACAGCAAAACACACTGAACCATGACCAGGAATGTGTGGCAGTATGTAATACTTCTAGTCTGATATTCCAGTCATAAATCTTAAGCTTGTGTTTCCATATTGTTGCTCCATGCTTAATATTTTAATGCTCTTAGAATCAATCTTTACTCACAGATTTCACTGAATTTTCTTCATTTTCAATGAACATCATACATGATTTGGCATCACTGTAGGGGTTTACTACAGTAAGTAAATCACTTGTATTCTAAAGAATGCTTCTTTGTATGACATACTTATCATTGCAAAACTCTAACATGCAACTTTTCCTCTTTTTTCTTTTTAGGCCAACTTTTAAGATTTTTCTGTAATTTAGTCTATTTGAAGTAAATTTGCCCTAATAACAAGCACAGTCACATCTGAATATCATTTCCTCCTAAATTTATCTTTTGGAGTCTCATACCTCGCATTGCTCGCTCACAGCAGAAATTACTTCCTTCCTTCTGGAAATCTGTAATTTGTAAGTGAAGGTTGCACTTAGACCAAAGAACATTCAGTAAAAAGAAAAATTATTTTGGCACCAAAGGATCACATGTAGACTACTTCGGGCAGCAGCTTTTTGGTTAGTGCTGTATTTTGTCAGTGCCAGAAGCAAATTAGAATCCAAGCAAACATAAACTGCAAAATTCCTAACAATCCATTACCAAATTTAAGTGTGAAAGCCAGGAGCATATTTGACAAACTACTAATGTGAATTCTCTCCCTAGTAGTGATTGCCAGCAGTTAACTGATATTAGACAAATGCTGGTTTAAAGTACTTTGCAGAAAGTACCATTTTGGCTGTCAATAAATTGTTTAAATAGTAATGTTGCTTCTTTTTCCCTTTTCCTTGGTTCCAAATGGAAAAGAAAAGCTACTGCCATTGATTGCTACTGTTCTAGTGCTACAGTTCATACCATGCACAAAGGAATTGAAAGGGACAGTTTTCAAAACACCAATGAAATTGGAAGATTCATCTAACTGAATCTTTAAAAAAATCTTTTAAAAAAAATCTTATACATAAATCTTCTCAACATACAAAGGCTAATATCATTATGGCGTTTCAATGGCTATATTAAAGGATATTATAACTGATATACAACAGATTCCTTGTGCCAAAAGGGGAAGATTTACACACTTCATACTTCACAGGGCATGTAGGAAAAGGATACAGAAACAATTAGGAGAGCTCTGGAAATCTTTCTTCCTCTTTTGAGGAATTATTCATCTGCATCAGATGATATTTTATATATGCTGGATCATCATACTGTAGAAAATTTTGTCTTTCAAATAATTCTCATTAGAAGAAATTATTTTTTTCCTGCTCTGTTGGCGGACTTACAAGATTTTCTTACAATGAAACTTCATTTTTGCTGTCAGTGGTGTTCATTGGGCTTTTGCATTGATGAAGAAAGCAATAGAGTTGGTAAGAAAGCAATTTCCATCTATTTGCTATCAACTTGAACTGGGGAAAGACTGGGCTTCTGCTACTGAGAAGGTATTGGGTATCAAGTTTATCTAACACAAATTACCTTTCTACATAAAATATTTATTGATATCATTCTTTAAGATAATAACAGAGTTAGCTTTCCTTGCAGTTTTACATAAAATGTTTAAGTTGAGGACATTTGATCTTATATTGTTACTAAATAATAATTTTCAGTCACACACTTCAATGTATGGAAACAAAGGGCCTTACAGTTAGTAAGTGTTGTTTTTACATATATGTCATATTTTACTTACCTGTAACTATTTAAAATACCTTAATATTTATTTTTATGCTAATTTCTGTTTTGTTGCACATTGTAAAGTACTTTTATAAAACCTTTGTTTTGATTTCTGCTAAAATCTCACGTACTTCAATGGCACAGTAAAGAAAGCATAATGTAGCAAATCAGTTAAGTATGGCAGGAGATTTTTTTGGCAGATACAATAGTGTGATTAGGGTTTGGTGAAGTAGGGTGGTAAATAGGTCCCAGTGCAATGGCTGCTCTTACGAGCTCTTATGCTGCATTTGGGTTGGGGCAATCCCAAGCATGAGTACAGACTGGGAGAACTCTTTGAGAGCAGCCCTGTGAGAAGGACTTGGTGGTGCTGGTGGACGAGAGGCTGTGTGCCCAGCCATGTGCCCTCACAGCCCAGCAAGCCAGTGGTGTCCTGGGCTGCACCCAAAGCAGCGTGGGCAGCAGGGCCAGGGAGGGGATTCTGCCCCTCTGCTCTGCTCTGGTACCAGAGATCCCACCTGCAGTGCTGCATCCAGCTCTGGGGTCCCAGCACAGGAAGGACATGGACCTGTTGGAGCGAGTCCAGAGGAGGGACACCAGGATGTTTAGAGGGCTGAAGCACCTCTCCTGTGAAGACAGGCTGAGAGAGTTGGGATTGTTGATTCTGAGAAGGCTCCAGAAAGAGCTTGTAGCACTTTCCAGTACCTAGAGGGGAATTATAAAAAAGAGGAAGAGTAACGGGCAGGTAGCGATAGGGCAAGGGGGAATGCGTTTAAACTACCGAGGAGAGACTTAGATTAGATGCTAGGAAGGAATTCCTCCCTGTGAGGATGGTGAGGCACTGGCACAGGTTGCCCAGAGAAGCTGTGGCTGCCCCGTCCGCGGAGATGTCCAAGGCCAGGCTGGACAGGCTCTGTGCACGCCGCTCCCGAGGCAGCTGTCGCTGTCGCAGTGCCTCCCCGCGGTGGGGCCGCACCAGAGCGACCTCTGCACTCCCTCCCCAGCCCCGCCTCGCAGCCGGCGCGCGGCGCGCAGGAGGCCCGGTGCGTCACGGACTGCCGGCGCGGCGATTGGCTGGGGCGGCCGCCGCCCCGCCCCCGCGCCCGGCCGCCGA
>VZTJ01002932.1:64219-92325 GCA_013397795.1 Orthonyx spaldingii | reverse complement strand
GCTGGAGGGGGCGGAGGGAGAGGAGGAGACGGCGGCGGCGGCCGCGGCGGCGGAGGATAAGGAGGACGGGGAGAAAGACGGCAGCGGGGCCGGCAAGGCGGTGGGTGCTGCGGCAGCAGCCGGCGGGGAGGCTGGCGGCGGCGAGAGCGAGGAGGACGAGGAGGAGGAGGGGGAGGACGTGTTCGAGGTGGAGAAGATCCTTGACGTGAAGACCGAGGGGGTGAGTGCGCGGGTCTCTTACACTCGGCGAGGACCACGCGGAAAGAGTAATCCCGTTACGATTGCAACCTAAAACACGCTGTGCACAGTTGTGCAAGGAGGCATTTTGTCCCTTACTCCAGATTCGGTCTCCTCAGCCGAAGATATGTCTTTACTAAGTTGTTGGGTTTTGTCTGCATTGTTGAACTGCTCTTGGCTCTTAGGGCTGAGCTGCGGTACTGTTTTGATGTGAAATGCTTTAGTGCAGAGATGGGCAGGGTTGAATATAACTGAGAACTTAGAGATGTTCTCAAGGTATCTTGCCAGGAACTGTGTTCACTGGGTTACAGAACGGGGGAAGACCCCCTGAAATAAGAGAGTCTTTTTCTAATTAAAATAATAAGCTCTAGTGATCTTACATTGTTTAAATACCAGATCTTAATTTGTTTCTTAGAAAGCAACCTAGACTGGTTCAAGTTCTTGAAAATTTTTCCTAAACCTCAGATAGAAAAAATAATTAGCATAGGAGGTTTTTATGATTTTGTACCTGAACGATTTTTATTTTAACTAATTTATATTTTTGATTTTAAGCTTCAGTCAGGTATATCACATTATAAAATTCTGCCAATTCTGTGTAAAACATAAGAGCCTTGAAACCCTTAGGCTGGAAAACCTTCAGATCAGCACTTTCTTTGATATTTGTGATGTTATTAAATTGCACCTTAGCTGAAATATGTTGATGTCTTAAGGTTATGTTATGCTTTCAGGGTAATACAGTATTTATAGCTTTGCCTATATGAAGTGTTGGTCAACCTAAGTCAGGCTTGAAAACAAGAAGATTCCTTTTCTCTTTTTTTCTTTTCTTTCCACCCTCCCCTCCAACTGATGGAACCTAAAATCTGTAGGTGGTGGTCATGGTGGTGAGACATACCATTAAAGAGTACTGAAATACATCAAGTACTATCTCTTAGAAATGTCATTGGCATGTGTTGGTAACGGGGTGTCCCTTTTCCATCCTTCTCGAAGCAGCTTGTTCCACAGCAGGTTCCAAGCTCTGTGTGCTTGGGTTTTCCAGGCTGGGTCAATGAGCTTCAGCATGTGGGTGTACCCAGAACACGTTGATTGTATCTTTCTGGCTTGAGCTCCAAATGTATTAGGTCCCTTCTCCATTGCTCTGCAGCAGGGCCTGTGCTCCTGGACTTCACAAGTGCAGGGCAAGGCAGGATCTCGTACCTAGTCCTAACTTCCAGAATGGCTGGGAAAAGCTGTGTGTCACCACAGAGTGAGTCAGCCACTGTCCAGTGTGGCGTGAGGCCGGTCGGGGTGTTCTGTGCCACAGACCAGAGGTGACAGTCCCGGCAGAGGGGAGCTCTTCTCACTTACAGTACTGGTGTTGCTGGGCCTGCTAGTAGTGGTAGAATGAGAGATAGCACTCCTGGGTTGGGATTTGGCTGGGGAGTTAGACCTGTGGATAAATAAAACATTAATGTGTCCTACTTAAGAGAACGAGCAGTGAAAGTTTGGAAATCTATTCTCTCAGTGTGTCTCGAAAGCCTTTGATACAGCACCTCAGTTATACTAAAACAGCAGGCTCTGGAGCAAATTGTGATGTTCCCCAGTGGAAGTGGGAAATCTTAACTCTGCTGTTTAATGACATGGTGGTACCACTTTCCATATGAGTTGGTTCTACCCCATCACTAGTTCTCATAGAAGCTAGAGCAGTATAAAAATGCTTGGAAGCATTCTTTTTTTTGTAAGTGATAACAGAGGAAAAAAATAACAATATTGAGCAAAATAGTGTTGATAGGTGAATGTAAGGCTGTGTCTCTTTAGTATGAGAATGATCTTCTGTCTTCACTTAAGCTGAATTTTGTATCACTCTCTTAAGCTGCATTTTTCTCTCACTCTGCATGTATGGGATGTAGTCGTTCACCAGCCAAATGGTTTTGTGTTTGCATTAGACTTTATTTTATGCAGCTTTCTCAATTAATGAAAAAAGGACTTGTAGCTCATTTTGTACCTGAATTACGAGGATGTGCCTAACTCTGCAGCTGGCAGAAGTCCTGCATCTGAAGTGGAATAACCCTGTGCCACCAGACAGGTGAGAGTGCAGCTGGCTAGGAAGTAGATCTGCAGGAAAGGAGCAGGGAGACTCCACAGGCAAGAAAGTTGAGCATGAGTCAGCAGTTCTTGCAGCAGAGAAGGCCAGCAGCATCCCAGAGTGTAGCCAGGAGATCAAGGGAGATGCTTCTTTCTCTCACAGAATACCATGTGAAGTTCTGAGCTCCCCAGGACAGACGAGACATGCACATACCGGAGAGAAGGATAATGAAAACAGTTAGGGAGCTGAGACCTGGATTTGCTTTGCCATAAGAAGAGAAGAATCAGGGGAGATCATAGTAATATCTGTATCTGTTTAACAGGAGGATGTAGAGAGGACAGAATCAGATCCTTCTCAGGGGTGCACAAGGAGAGGATAAGGCAGACAGTGGACACAAGCTGGGACACAGGGAAGCCTGCATAGATACACTGACTGGGCAGATACCTGAGCAGCCTGATGTAGATGGTCCTGCTTTGAGAGGGCATTTTTTACGTGTTAGTTCTGGAGATCTCTCATAAGCTAACACTGTGACTGTAATAAGAAAGTTACTAGTTGTTTATTTCGTAAGTAACTCCCTTAGAAGAAAGAAAGAGGAGACAGACGAATACAATTTTGAAAACTTAATTCCTAAATCAAGCGTGTAGAGCTAAGCTATATTTTAAGAGAAGTGTTAAACTAATGTGTTTGAATATAGGCTATTTATTTATGTCTGTGAAGCGAAATACAGATGATTGTAAATAGAGTTGGTTAGTTGGTTGCTAAAGTTCAGTGGCATGTATACACACTTGGTCAAAGGTTAATTGTACTCAGGCAAAAATTTATGTATATACATTTAACAGTAAGTGCCAAATGGCAGTTCTTCTGAAGCCTTCTTTCTCCAGGCTTGGTTAGCAGTGCAAGGTCTTTCAGAGTTTCAAACATCAGTCCATGTTTGAAAATGAGTAGTACTATTTTACCTCTCCAAAGGTGCTTTTCTTAGTACATTTGCTAGAAAATGAATTTTTTAATGGTAAAGAACTTCCCAATCCAGTAGAAAAAAACTAGATAGAGACTACAAGGTGCAATTTTATCCCTCGGTGAAGTTAAATACTAAACGATTGGTCTTAGATTTTCATATGTAATCTTCTACCAAAATCTTTGAAACTACACTGAGATGCACACACTCAGATTTTTGTCTAGGTTTAACTTGATCTCATTCTGGGGGGTTTTCCTAATTGTTAGTATTTCAGTTTATCAAAAATATAATTGATTACAAATATAGCATAAATTATAAATTCCAATATAAAACTTGGTGAATGGTGTTAATTCATTAGAAATCGTAAGGTTTATATCAAGTTATTTAGCAAAGAGAAAAAAAATCAAGCTTGAAATTTTTGTAGAAAAAATATTAAAACTTTTTTTAAAATAGCTTCATAAGTGTCAGAAAATCCATTTTGATAAAATGACTGGTAATTATGATATGTACATTGTAGCTGTGGTTGTGATCAGATGTTATATACTGCAAGGATTTTGGATGAAACTATTCCAGCTACAGAAATACTGATTTCTATATACACAAAATTGTATATCCCCTGAGATCCTCAAGAATTGACTTGCTGATGCAATACTATGCTATATTGTGTTAAATGTTGTGGGTTTTTCTTACAGGGTAAAATTCTCTATAAAGTACGGTGGAAAGGATACACCTCTGATGATGATACCTGGGAACCAGAGGCTCATTTGGAAGACTGCAAAGAAGTGCTGCTTGAATTTAGAAAAAAGATTGTCGATAATAAGCCTAAACCTGTTAAAAAAGACATACAGGTGTGTTTCAACTTTCAGTATCTTACACTGAAGACATAATCGTTATCTAGCCTCTACTGATGAGATGAGGGGAGAACGGTGGGTATTTGAAATGTGGAATTAAGAAGACTTGAGGAATCTCATCTAAAACTGCTTTATTACTTGTGAAACTTAATATGGTTCCTGTTCTCTGGTAGGGATTTTTTGTTGACTAGTTTGCTTGTAGACTGAATCCATCTAAACTTCATTTCCATTTTTAATGGGACTATATAAGTAATGTACGGTCATTTTAGTTTGTTTTTGACAACATAAATAATGCCCTTTGCATACCCACATGCATATTGTCTTGTTACTGAAGCTGGGCACACTGTTCTAATCACCCTCCTCTTTTCTGTTGGAGATCAATGAGTTTTTACATGCTATCATTAAGTTTGGTAAGAGAGGAATACAGAAAGATTAGTTGCCAGAGGGCAGAATATGGCTTTCTCTTTTCTTCTTTTTACCTGCTCAGTCAGTTTGAAAAAGCAGTGTAAGGATCCTTTTTGAAAACTGGTACCCTGCTTCTGGGAAACCTGTGGGTAAATCCTACAAAATCAGATTGATTATTTTTTATGTAAAATAGCTCAGATTTAGTTCTGTTCTGGAATCTGGTTGTTGGATGTATAATTGGTTTACTTGACTTGTTTGTTTATTGATTCTCATCCAAGCAGTTAATAATGTAATTTAGGTAAGTAAGCTAGAATTGTATTTACACGTTTTGCAATATCTCAATGAGGCATGATCTTGGCAGGGATTGAAAGATTAAAGTGCTTAAAAATTTGCTTTTCTCAAGCACAACCACTACTATTTTTGTATACTTTGTACCAAAGTGATAGTTTACTGGGGAAGGAAAAATATTAATTTTTTTCTTTACCTTGTAGAAACTATCTCTAAATGATGATATATTTGAAGCAGAGTCTGACAGCGACTGGCAAGGTGAAACAAAAGATGATGTTTCACCAAAGAAGAAAAAGAAGAAGTCAAAAGAGGGAGAGGATAAAAGTCCAGATGACATGAAGAAGAAAAAATCTAAGTCTGCAAAACTCAAGGAAAAACCCAGATCAGAATGTGAAAATTCCTCAGATACTTTGGGTTTAGATTCAAAGCCAAAAAAAAGGACTTTAGAAACAAAGGAGGATTCAAAGGACTCAAAGAAGCAAAAGAAAGAAGATACTAAAGAAATCAAGAAAAAGAAGGGAGAAGTTAAGGATCTAAAAATAAAATCTAAAGAAGATTCTAAAGAAAATAAAAAATCACAGAAGGAGAAGCATGGAGATGTCCAGTTTGACTCAGAATCAAGCACTGGGGATAATTCAGTATATCAAGGAACTGATAATGAAAATTCAAACTTAAATTCTGAAAATAAAGACGAGAAACAAAAGGTAATCAGTGGAGAAGAGAGACTGGAACAAGAAGTTGATGAAAAAGATGCCATTATTGATAGATGTCTTGATGGATCAGCAAGTAATGAAGATGATAGTATTGATTCTAGGGTTAAAAGAAAGAAGAAAAAAAATCAGAAGGCAGAAGACTGTAGAGAAGAAGGTGGAAAAGTAGAAATTCAGGATACTTATTTAGAGAAGAAAAACACACACAAAAAGCAAACAAGTCAAGAAAAAGTACTGGGAGAGTTGGAGAAAGTGTCACCTGCTCCTTCACCAGTGCAGAAGGGTTTGAAATTGAGCGCTGATGAAAGAGTGTGCAAGTCCACTGATTCACCTGGGGAGGTAAGCACGGTCAGGGTGTTAGGGTGGGGGCTAGGGATAAAATCGATCATCTCTGAGGTGCAAGTGCCTCAAACTGTGACTGTTCATAATGGCAAAGAGAAAAGTACAAATTGGAAAGGTACTGAGCTGCATGAACTTAAAGAAACACCCATCGCACATTGTATAACAGAGACTGGAAAATTTCTAGATGCTGAACACTCTAAAGGGGGGAATGCTTTAGGAGAGGAGAGCATATTTAAATGTGAAAGGATAAATATCCCATTTATTATGTCTTCTTAGAATGAAATTTCCTGTTCTTGCAAAGCATGCTGTTGTTTTTAGCTTTGTTCGTGCCCACCTTCAGGAGTTTCCTCAGTTTGACTTTTTCTACTTGCGTAGTAAGACAGAACAGCATTGATCAACACCTGCTCTCTCAGACACTGGCCATTCCATTAGGGCTTATGTGTGGTAGCACCTACCTGAGAACTGGAATCTTGAAATCATTTCTAAAGCCCAGGTCTCCCAGACAGTTGTGCAGCACGCTTGTCTTGTTAGAATTCCTGGAATGCTTATAGAAAATGCTTCATTTCGTGACATGGTTTCATATTAAATAGAAATGCTGTACCTGTTGTAAGAAATGAGCTAAGCAAATACCAGAATATTTATTTTTCCATATTTCATACAGTAGTGTTTTAAGAAAAGAAGTATTGTGAAGGCAAAAGAAAAAAATCATGACAAAAATCACCATTTTTTGTAATGTTTCTAGGAATTTCTTTCAGCTGCTTCAGACTGTTCTGATACAGTTTGCAGTTCATAAAACATTGGCTACTTAGAGAAACCATGATCTGATTTAACAGGATTGCAGCCAAAACACCTTGGTACTTACTGGACTGTGTCCTACTTCTGAGGCCATAATTCCATGGTGGAAAGTTTCTTCTATAGGTTCAGCAGTGGTCCTCTGCTTAAGATTGTTGTGTGTATGGAGTGGGTCACCTTAAATAAGTTACTTTGGGGATAGAGAATTACATGGCATAATCTCAGAGTAGAGCTCTGCAAAAGAGTGTTTTTGCAGGGTCTTAGTGGTCAAAGCTCTGAAAAACAAGGAATTACTCTGAGGCATAGGCCAGTTTCAGGAGGCTGTTTAATTAGCTGAAGTGGCATGGTCCTTTATTATCCAAATATTTTGCTTATAGTTCAAGGCTATAGTGTTTGTGAGAGAGACAAGAATAGGAAAAATCTTTGGAATTCTGTTCTGTTTACCAGTAGTATAAAAATCCTGTCACCTTGACCATGAATAAATCAACAGCAGAGGAAAGTGAGTTTGCTTATGGCTCTTCAGTCAACATTCTCCGTGAGTTATCTGTGTGCTTTTCTCATGGTCATGCTCCATGGAGGGTCATGCTCTGAGCTACCAGGAAAGTATGGAAGGTGTCCTGCTCTTCATTTCTTTTGAGTGTAGAAGGCTTGAACAGTGTTTCCTGTAACTGGTTAGTTATTCTCTGGAGCAGCTGTGAACTTGCATGGGTGGGTTTGGTGGAGAGTTCTGCAGGGGTTTTTTTGTTTTTTAACTTGTTGGCCCAAGCAGATGATACCTTTCAAAGAGAGTCATCATGTATATTTCAGGTACCTGTCTTTCCTTAGGTAATTCTGCTTATAGAACTCCAGTCATGTCAGTTTATAACACAGTATTGTGTGTTTGGGGTCACTGCATGCTGAACCATTTGTTCCATTTAATTTACCTCCAGAAATAAACATGCATGTTGTGCATCTGATCAGCATTAGAAATCTGGACTAGAATTCAGGATTACTGATTTTAACAGCCCTACTGTAGCAAATACCTGGTAGTCCCTTCAGTAAGTTATGGATTTCGTCTTAAATACTGAGCATCTGCCAGGATTAACAGCTGCCTGTGTTGCCATTAATCACATCAGTGATCAAAAGCTGAGGTTTGTGGAGGAAAGGGATGCGGTGAGGAAAACGTTTGTCTCAGCTCTGGTAATACATAATGATACACCAAATTAACCTGTTTTAATTAAGGTTTTTCCTATGTCAGAGAGGTAGTAGCATATAAATAAATTTTTATGAGGACTTCTTTTGGGGCAGTTTTTCAGAAAGCCAGTGCTACTCCCTGTGCCAGGTTAGTTTCAGAGGCTGATACAGCCATGCCAAGGAGCCTTGTCCAATGTACTCTGCAGTGAATTCACTCTCTGAACGGAGAGAGAAGATAATAGGAGGAGAAAGGCAAGCTTTGGTAGAGACAGTTCAATTCCATTTTGGCAAATTTGATTATATATCTACATCTACAATGAATTTCTTCTTCAGTATTAGATATTACTAAGCTCGGACTTCTGCATTAATATCATGAGTTCAGGTGGATTTTACTGAGTGTCTGTTTTGCACAAATTACTGTTGCAATAACGTTCTGTGTATGTAAATTGGAAAGCTTAGGTTCAAGTCAGTGCTGTCATAGTATGGTGACAAAATTGTTAAATACTCTGAAGTAATTACATTCTATTCAGGTTCAGTATTTGGAACAAACGAGAAGTTCATAACTTGGAATTCTTTCAAAATGCTGGTTTTGTCATATCTGCTCCTCATTTGGTCAAGCAGCTTGCATGGCTGGGATGCAGTAGAAATAAGAATTGAAGTTATTGTGTTCAGGAAATAATACCTCTTCTGTTAGGGAAGAAGCCTTCACAGGCTTAACTCCTGACTCACCTGTTTAATTCTCAGGAATTTCTGCAAATCTGTTGCATACAGGTTTCAGTAGTATTAATTGTAAATATACTTTATTGTTGGCGTGGTGAAAGGAGTTTATTTTCCATTTTTTCTCTACCACTGAAATTTGATTTTTGTTCTCAATTTTAGGAAAAAGAAATAAAGAAAACTGAATTTAAAGAAAAATCTCAAAAAAAAGAGTCTGAAAAAGAAGAAAAAAGCAGAAAAGAACAGAAGGGCTTAAAAAGTAAGTGCTAACTGCTTAAAGCAGAGAAGGGAATGACCCTTCAGGGCATTCTCTTATTTCTACAAGAACAGGTATTGTATAGTTTTGTAACACACACACACCAGAAACAACGAATTCTGCTTTTATTTTAGGAAGCAAAAGTCTTCTGTTTAATAGCTTTGCTAAGATACTCTTCATGAAAATATTAATAGATGCTTCATGTCTGAAGCATGGAAGATTATAGAAGTCTGACGTTTTTGTAGACAAGTCAAGATTTTACCCTTTTTAATTTAATATTGACAACTGCGCTTCTCTGGCGTGTACTAGTAATCTTTTTTTTTAGAAGAATTCATCCAACTCTTGGTTATTTTCAGAAGTGTTCTGACAATATTATGCACATACACTATTTATATTTAGAAAAACTAGTAGAAGTTCCTGTCAGACAAACTTCTTGCCTCCTGCTTTAGCCACAAGGACGAGTTATATTACACAACCCTTAAAATATCACCAGAACTGTAATATTTGATACACAAGAAAAGATGTCTAAGTTCTGCTTCTATTCCTAATAGTATAATGGATTATTAGGGTTACTGCTCTTGATCTCAGAACAACTCTGGATTACTTTTTTCAGAATAGATTCCTTCACTGCTTCGATGAGGATGAAGGGAAAACTAGGTAGCTGCACCTCTGATAAATACAAATGGACATAGAAGGTGCTACGATGCTTCAAACAGCTGTTGCTAGAGAAACACCTTGTCTGAAAGTGGCATAGGTGCTTGCAGTGCTTAAGAAAAGTAGTAAGAAGCAGAATGATTAATGATTGTTTTCTATGTTTTTTTGTTCTTTGTCTGGTCATCACATATACTGAACCATTGTTTCGAAGTAGTAATTTATGCATAATTCTAAACTGCATTTCTTAAAAGGAAGATGGTACCACATTGAAAGGAGTCAGAACTCAGATTTACCAGGCTAGGTGGAGGTGGACTAGCTCTTCCCAACTTTTGTCTTATGTTAAGCTTGCTCCTGTGCTCCAAAGGTTATTTACTTATGAAAAGAGATCTTTTCTAAATGGGTGCTGGTCATTTACTTAAACTTTGTTATGCAATAGTCTTTAGTGGCTCAAGTCACTCGTGGTAACTGTCTTAATATTCTAGGCCATAAGGACATCAAAAGTACATTTGAGTTGTGTAGTGTAGCTTCAGAAGAAGAAAAAGTGAATATTACAAGAATAACTGCGAAAGAGAAGAATCTTTGCTAGAATATAAATTCATAGAATTAAAAGATAGCAAGGTGCACAAGGAGAGGAGAAATACAAGAGATGAAGGAGACATGTGGGCTTGCATTGCTGTAGAAGGTGATTGTGAAGTAGTGGATGTGTGTCAGGTGGAGAACACTGGTAGTTGGTATTTTCTCCATTCCTGCTTGCATCTCTAGTGCTCCAGTTCTTGTCTCTGCAGGGGGCTGAAATGAAGTTTTCTTTTGAAACTCACTGATACTTTTTCAGTGTGTTTCCAGTGTTTCTGCCACTACAGTGATGGAGTGTTCACCTTTCATTAATCACTTCACCCTTATTTATTACATCAAATTAACAGTTTCTTTCAAGTAAAATCATTTTATATTTCTTTGTAATGTAGCCTTTGTTGCTGAGAACAATTCCATGCTGACTGCCAGAGATTACTTGACTGAAAAGTAGCAGTAGTAGTATGTTAAGCTGCTGATCATTGAAGCAAGGGCAAGCACTGAATAGCTTGAAAATTTACAATTTTTTACTTATTTTACATCTATTTTCTTCCACAAAATTAAATACTTGATAGATGGCAAGCAGCAAGTCCTGAGTTTGGGTATGGACATGCAGTTAGAATGGCTGACACTTGAAGAGTTCCAGAAGCATCTTGATGGAGAAGATGAGAATCATGTATCAACAGAACCAGTATCAAGTAGTGAGTATTTTCTGGGAAGAAGGGGTATTTCTTAGCTGTCATTTTAAAGAGAAATATCCTATAATGGCATTGAATTTATTTTCTAGCTCTCCTGAGGGATGCTGTTAAAAGTGGAGACTACATGACAGTGAAAATGGCGCTTTCTTCAAATGAGGACTATAATCTGGATCAAGAGGTAATTTTTCTGCAGAAGTATTTGAAGACAGTAGAAGGGAAAACTACAAATTTTGATTTGTTTGAAAAGCTTTCCCCGCTTGTGTTGTAGCAGATTTCCATCTCACCTAGGTAAAAAAGCACACGGTGTCACAAAGGAGTACAGATTTGGAAGTTTCTGTATTTGTAATCCATTTCTTCCAAGAAAAAATGAAGTTTGATAGAACCATTCCAGTAGCTTGCCAGGCAACTTGCCCAGTGTATTTAACTGACTAAATGTGGAAATTTGCATGCTATAAGGAATGATAACCATCAGTTCAAGTGGTTAAACTGTGCAAACATTATGCATGGGAAACAAAACTAAAAAACTCCAAAAACCTGAAAGTTGTTTGACACATTGGGACCACTTCATAATTAGTTTTCTGCCAGTTCGTCATCACCTGTATTGTTACTGGGTTTACTTTCAAGGATCTATTTTCCTTTTAAATAGTACTATAGTTCCATTTTTGAGTTCTAAAATCTCCAATGCCGGTATTTTCACTGGTGATTTTGTGTAGTTGTATTATGTAGCATTTTGAGAACTCTACATTATGCTAAGACTTCTGTAGCATAGTAGGGAGAATGCCAAATGAATTACTGAGGCCAGCATGTGTTCTCTGAATTGTAAGATCTGGTGAAAAATGCAGAAATCAGTGAGGAGACTGGCTGGTCACAAAGTGTCTTTGTACTTACACTCTGATAAAATCAAAAAGCAATGTTGTAGGAGCAGCTGACTTGAGCTGTAGTGGTTTTTCTCCAGGGGTGCTGACTTCTACTTCCCACAGTCTTACTGTCTTCCCCACCCTCAAATACCTTACAGCCTTTCTTCCTGGTTCATTCTGCTTCTTGTTCTGGTCCTCAGAATGTTACAGATTTTGCAGATTACAGAGCTCAGAATGTAGCCCAGAGAAGTGGGAGGTGATGGTTTGCTGGTGTGTGGCAGCCATGTATGTGTGAATTCTTCTGCCAGGGAGGGAAATCGTTGTGAAACCTGTTGATGCACTTGCAGTTTTGCTTGCAGCTTTGCTTTATTTTGAAGTATTTGCTTTTTTAATTGTTATTATTTTTTTAATGGCAATGATTCTTGTTACAGGATGCAAGTGGAATGACCCTGGTAATGCTTGCTGCTGCTGGAGGGCACGATGACCTTCTGCGGGTGCTGATCAGGAAAGGAGCTAAAGTTAATGGTAGACAGAAAAATGGAACAACTGCATTGATACATGCAGCTGAAAAGGTTGGCTTGGTTATTGTTGTTTTTGTGGTTTGGGGCTCTTTTACTTACGTTTAAAGGTGGTACACAATTTTTTACTTTTGGATGATGCCTGAAAAGTAGTTAGCAAGATACAACAGAGTGACCTTAAATGCATAATTTCAGCAGCTGTGGTTATTGTAGTGTAAATAAGTTCTGATCACAAACCCTGTCCTGAGCAGAGAATATCACAGGAGAAAATGTGGAGGCAGAGGGTATCTCTGAATTTTTGTCTGTTACGAGAGCTGAAGTTCTTGTGCTAGAATGGCTTGTTAGGATCTCTGGCTACACAGGATCTAAACTGGAGAGAGTTAGAAAGAAATCTCTGATTAAAAAGGGTTTGCTATTTTAAAGCAGTTGGGCAGTGGACACAACTGGCAAGCGCTTCCCAAACTAAGACCAGCTAAGCCAGTAAGTTAGAGCTAGTTAGGGTTTCATGGGAGCACTCTTCTGTTCAGGTTGGTCCATGTGCTTTCCCACATACAGCAGATAGAAGGCCAGAAGGGAGCTTCATTTCAGTTTGGTGGCAGATGCAAATACACTGCTTCCTTCCTGTGATGTTTATTATTGAAAGATTTAGAAAAAAAATTAAGAATTGTAAATGATTAGGGCTGTCCACTTGCCTGAGTCTGAATTGCGCTTTATTAGCCATGGGAGAGAACAGTGTTAATTGTGTCATGACTCATGTTTTGCATTCTATGGATGAATTTTAAATACATGTCATTTTATATTCTGAAACAAAATCAGAATATTTTTTACTTACTTGTCTTGTGGTTTTGGTTTGGTTTTTCCCCCAGAATTTTCTAACAACAGTAGCTATTCTTCTGGAAGCTGGAGCATATGTGAACATGCAGCAGAGCAGTGGTGAAACTGCCTTAATGAAGGTAAATGCTGTGTTTGTCCTTCCATGGTTTAATAATAATACTTTTGCCAAACTAATAAAACATAAAAACATATTTGTAGAATTCATTTCAGGAACACATACCATATTTGAAATAAAAATACTATTCATAGTTACTCTAAGCAGAATTTTAATCCATTTCTTTAATGTGCTGTAATATCTAAACAATAAACACAGATGTCTTCAGCATGCAGTGCTAAATGTGGCTCATCCTCTTCTTCCTTTGTTTGGCTCAAAGAAATGCAGATGTGGTCTTCCAGCTGAGATAATCAGATTGTCAGCAGGAAGAGAAAAATTCCAGAAAGGAAGACCTTTCAGTTGGGTGTTGCTGTGATTGACACTGTTTTATTGCAGGCCAGAAATAAAACAGCTGATTTATAGTCTAATTCCCACTGCCTGTTCTGCATCATTGCTTCTCCAACCACAAAGGAATTTTGTTTTTAATTTTGTTGTAATAGGACAATTCTAATACTCTTAAAACAGTCTGTGCTTTTAGTATGGTTTTCTTTATGTCAGTGAATTTCACCAAAGGTCCCCTTCGGATAAACTTGCTGTATTTATGTGTAGGCTGTGTAGTTTGCCGAAGAGGTTGCAGGAGCCTTCCTGCCCAGACAATGTGGTGTTGTTTCTGCTCTGCCCTCTTGTGAGGCTTAACAAGTGTGGGGATTTTGCATTTTCTCTGAAGACAACAGCTCACTTGTGGTTTCCTCAGCCACTTCAATCCAAAATCTCTTCATAATTTGATTGCTGCCATGATCCTCAGTCTTGACCTTCATTGCTTTTAAAGTTTTTATTAGTCTTTGATGCACAGCTATACAAACCAATCAGCAGCCTACAGCAACTTGTTCCAGGTGTTTGTTTTGTGAAGCAGATAGAAGGAATAGGATCTTAATTTCCAGTAACTTACTGGAACAAGGTTAGCCCTCTGTGGATAAACATATCAATGTGTTTATCAGGTCACTCTTATTTAACCTTAGGAGTCTGATCATACTTTTTTTAAGAGAGAAAAAAAATCTTAGCACTCAATTCCTTTCTGTCAGGCAGTGTGAGATTTTTCTGTGTGTTTTGGTTTGAGGAACATGTGTTGTTCTGTTTATGGAAGATTATGGATTGAAGGCACAGATCAAAGTTCAGAGCAGAGATAAATTTCAGAAGCTGACTTCTTGAAAGGCCTTACAAAGATAAAAAGTTTATATCTCTTGAGCCTTTCCCTAATTTATCTCAGCGAAGTGTTTGAAAACAAGGACCAAGAGCATGTGTTTGCATTCTTCAAAGTAAAACTTTTTTTAGATTTTCCTGTGCTTTTGTTAAGTCTTTGGTTGATGTGCCCTGAAATTGTTGCAGGAAGTAACAGTGAACAGCCTTGAACATTTACTTGAACATTTAGAGGATAAGATTGGCTGTCTGACATAGACGGTCTGGGACAAATTCTGTAAATTTACTGCATACCCAGAGTACCGTTTTGAACTGAGATACATAGAAAAACAGGCACTTGGAAATGTTACTTTAATAATTTCTAAATAGTTCTACAGAAATATTTACTCAGGTAAACATTGCAAGAAAATCTGCAGAAGATCAGATGTTTTCACAGAACTTTCAGGGTTTGCTTTATCTATTCTAATTATGTCTGCTTGGTAGTCCTGAATGTTGCTGCTTGTGTAGGATTGGATGTGTAGTATTGCCTGGATAAAGCTAAAATATTTATGGAGTGTGTTCCAGAGTTTCAAGTTGTGTTACCATTCACAGAGGAAACAGTTAAACTTCTGCGTTGTAACTGATTTTGGATTTTAATTCACTTCTGCAGTTCTGTTTGCTCTCACATTATGCTCTGTTCTAAAGGGTTTGTCATTGTTTTCTGTCCTCCCACCTTCTCCCCTTCCACACAGGCTTGTAAAAGAGGGAATTCTGATATCGTGCGGCTCATGATTGAAAGTGGAGCTGACTGCAACATTTTGTCCAAGCACCAGAACAGCGCCATGCATTTTGCTAAGCAGTGCAATAATGTTATGGTGTATGAGCAGCTCAGGAGCCACTTGGAAACGTGAGTAAACTGTCCTTGGAAGTTTGTTCTGCTGACGTTTGCAATACTAGGCATGTAAATTTTGGTTTAAGTCAAGGGAAAGAGGGGAAAATGTCAGGAAAGAAAACAGGTCTGATTTGGGCAGAAAGCTAAGTAATAAATGATGTGAAATCAAAATTATGCAAGCTAATTGGCATACACTTGCTCAAACACTGGTTAAAAGCATGGAAAAGAGAAAAAAGTAATTTCTAGAAGCGAAAGGTTCCTTTAACTAAAGGAACAGCAATTGTGAAAACTTATAAATGCATAAGCACTGGACCATTGAATGTGAGCTCTTAGTAGGGCATGCCAAATGAAATACCTTGCTAGAAAACACAGGACAAAATCAAACAAAAGAACACCAAGCAGAAACACCATTAAAAGTCTGCGCAGGCAGTTGTGGTGTTGTTGGACCTCTAAACATCAACTGTGAGCTGAAGGTGCCAGTGATGAAGCTTTCATGCCAGTAGATGATGGAAATCATCATCATCATCATCATCGTCATTATGCAGAATGACTGATGAGCAGTGCAGTGTATGCTACATGTGACGTGTTCATGTCATATGGTCACGTAAAAATACACTGAGCTAAACTAAGACAAACATACAGAGAAGGAGCAAGCTCTTCAAATATCCATTTGCAGGAATACTTATATTTCATGTGTTAGAGCAGAAAATTACCACCAGCAATCTCTAAACTTGGCGAAGACTCAGGGAGGGTCTCAGGGCTTCTGCAGCAGGTGAGATTTTGCCATGAATGTATAGTGAGTGCTGGAAGAATGCTGTCTCAGTGTAAGATTTTTTTCTTGTTTCATGGTCCTAATGATTCATCTATGTAATCTAAGACAATCTATCAAGTAGTTTGTAGTCTGAACTTATTCTCTTCCAGTGTTTAGAAAGCCCTGGCTGTTAGCTGCCTCAGATCTCTTGTATTTCCCATCAGCTGACTTCTTAAATCTGTCTTTACAGAAACTGCCTTGTAATGGTCAATGTGTACCAATCAAAAAACACCTGAAGTCACAGGGTAAAGGGGATGGAGTCAGGTTATTTTTAGTGGTTGCCAGTGACTGGACAAGGGACACAAACTGGAACACAGGAGGCTATCTCTGAGCATTAGGAAATACATTTTTCCTGTTGAGGGTGATGCAGCACTGGCACGGGCTGCTCAGAGAGGTTGTCAGGTCCTTGGTAATTTTCTAAAGATATCTGAACATCCGGAGGTTTCTGTCAGCCCACTTGTCAAGCCTGTTATGTCTCTTGTGGGTGACAGAAATACACCAGGGGATATCAGCCACTCCTCCCAGTTTTGTCTCATCTGCCAATGTGCTGAGGGTTCACTGCACCATCCTCCAGGTCATTAATGAAGATGTTAAGCAGGACCAGAGCCAGGACTGATCTCGGGGGTGCACCAGCAGTGATTGGTTTCGAGCTAAATTTTGTGCTGCTGATTTTTGCTGAAGTAACATGTTTGGATCCAGTTTCATACCAGGAGGAAGGTATTGTGATGCCAGTGTTTTTAGTGCCCTGTAAAGTTTATCTGAGATATTGTAGATCACTGTATAGAACTTGTGTCCTGATGAACACTAAGGAATGTTTTTCCCTTGTAGAAGGTTAAAAGGAATAAAAGTGCTAAAAGCATAAAAGCTAATAATTATTTTTCAGACGTAGGACACTTGTTAAAGTGAGCAGGGGCAGCTGAAGTGGGTGAATGGAGTATGCTGATTCTTGCCTAGGGAGGCAAATCATGACTTGTTAGTTAAGGTTTTGAAGGCAACAGCAAGCATGCAGATAAGTGATCCAGTATCTGCTGTTCACTGTATTGAGACTTTATCACTCATTCACTAACTTGATGCATTTTCCAGTTTGTTTCCTATTTGACATCTGCCACCTTCAGTTTTGGCTAATCAAAATAATGAGTTTTGGAAGATCTTGACCATGTAATTTTGCCAGTGAAGTGGCAGTTGAAATTAAATATTGATGATTGCAAAGTGATGTCCAGGGTATCACTGTGCTGATGTGAACTATATAGGGAGTAACACAGCTCTTGCTAATTCAGGAAGCTTTTAGACTCCTTACCTGAAAGTACCAGTTCAGTGTTTTTTGTCAGAAAGGAGGACAATATAGTGGTAGTGGAGCTGAAAACAAAATGATTACGTGGTCAAAACCTAGATCAGGAAGCAACAACAGAAAATAACACAAAGCCATGACACGGGTTCTGCAGGCCATCCTACAAAATGATCTAGTGATAGGTTTGAAGTGGAGGAGTATTTTTGCACAGCAAAACTGAATCATGAAACTCGTTGCAGAATGCTGTGGTCACAAATACATGGGAGTTTAGAAGGGATTAAGTAGATCTAAGGAAATGTGATTTAGCTGCAGTTTCTAGTTTTGGGTGGCTCTTAATCAGATTGCTAGAAAGTAGGACAGTGTACCAAAAAAGGACGACTGTTTAATTTCTCATATTTAATATGGCTTTGTCAAGCATCTGGAAAATAGGCTAGATAGGCTTTGGGGCTTGCTTTGGCATGGCAGTTCTTGTGGCATCTTTCCAGTGAAACACAGAAGTTTTAGATTCTGTAGATGATAAGTCTCAACAGGGTGGGGAAGTGTGCTCTGAATAATAACTGAAAAAGCTGCAAAGCTGCCAGAGGCGGGACCTTTTCTGTGCTAAGCATTTGAAACCCGTTTCTGACAAAACAGCTTTCTGAAGAGGATTACTGAGTAACCTGCCTGCAAAGGTGCCAGACTGGTGGGTAATGTGGTCTCTCTTTGAAGGCTGGGCTGCTTCAGCCCCCCCAAAAAAACAAACAAAACCCCCGCTTTGCCTATTTTAGTGGTAGAATTGCTACATTTCCACTGTGTTATTCACAGAGTTTAACTGGGAACCGCATTTTTCCAGTAATATTGCCAGTAAAATTATACAGGGATGTACTTGTTTATTTTTACGTTGTAGTTGCAGGCAGATTGACAATTCAGTCAAGGCTGGGAAAGTGGTGATGTCTGTTTAGCCACCAGATATATATATTGGTGTTTCTGGGATATCTTTCTGTTTAAAAAACCTTCAAAATATGTGGCTAGTTAGATTCATTTTTTTAATCTACTGGAGTGCATTTGTATTAACATTTAATTTTCTTGGACCCAATAGATGAATTTCACAAACAGATTGTTAATAAAATATTTTATCAGCAAAGTATTGGGACCTGTGGTTCATCTGTGCTAAAAGGCTAGTGATGAAGCCATTCACTCCTGAAAATCAGGAATCTAAAAAAGTGGTCTGAAATCCATTTTTTTATGTGTGTGTCAGCTCTCACCAAGGCTATGTCTGGTAAAATAGTTTACTGTGTGAAGCACAGGCCTCACATGTTGGTCTTTCAGGCTCTCCAAAGTAGCAGAAGATACCATCAGGAATTACTTCGAGGCTCGCCTTGTTTTGCTGGAGCCCGTGTTCCCAATTGCGTGTCACCGCCTCTGTGAAGGGCCGGACTTCTCTACAGACTTCAACTATAAACCTCCACAAAACGTGCCAGAAGGTAGGGAGGGGTTTGGTGTGGTAGGGAGGGTTTTGTTTATTTAAAAAAGGTAGAACAATATGTTTAAAGCATGTCTTAAATTATCTCCTATGCAAAATTATTTCTGTATGACTGTGCAGTACATCACATTACGAATGCTCTGATTATGGAGCATAGGGAGAGCAATTATATTTTGATGTATTATGGGTAGGGTTTGTGTGTATTTTTTCTAAGATTTTTTTTAATTGCCACATACAGTGTCAGCTTCTTTCTGTTCATGGGTTACATTGGCTCAGTGACAGGTATTATAGGAAAGGAGTGCTTTATCTTTACCATAGAATTAATGATTCAGGAAATTCTAGGCTTACCAGATTACTAGAGAAAATCCTGTACTGCCCTGAGCACAATGCAGTCTAGAAATACTAGGAAAAGGAAGCAGCTGCAATCAACTTAGTTTTGCCCTCAAACCCTTTGAAAAAGCTGGGAATCAAATTCCCAAGCTTTTTGGGAACGTTTCCTTATTCTTCCAGGAATTCAGATACTATTCTGTGCTGCTTGGCTTAGCTAAGTCATTTTTGATGAGTATATCAGGGAAATATCTACTGATACTGATTTTTCTTGAAGTGATAAATCAGTGTGACTATTAGAATTCACTTAAACTAAGATTGAAAGTGGTTATGTCTGCTTGGTTTTCTGGTTGTTGAGAGTTGTTGTAGAAGTCTTCCAGTTCTTGATTATAGTCATCCTATCTTATAGAATTAAGAAACTTTTTATATAAGTTTATGTATTAAAATGAAGCATTTGTGGGTAGTTAAAATTGCTGCTTATTGAATTTGCAGTTTGTAAAGATGTATAATTGACTGGGCTCAGTTGTCTGTTCTCTTGACTAGACCCAAACCACACTAAACTTCATAACTCTCTTCAGGTAAACCTGAAACCACAGAAGTGAGCTGTGCTGAGGATTGCTGTTGCCATTTTACATTCCTTTCTGATAGCCACATAAAATTATTTCTGCTGCAAAAAGACCTTAACTTATTGGCCAATCCAGTTGTTTTCTGCATCCACTGGCTTGGGAAATGGGATTTTTGCATGTTGGTTTGTTTATATATATATACCATATCATGATTTTTATTTATATGTATTTGTACCTGTCTTCAAAGGTCCAGTGTAGGCAGTTCTAAATAATGGATCTCATTTCAAATTCATATAACTGAATTGTCTTCCCTTTCAGGATCTGGAATTCTTCTCTTTGTTTTCCATTCAAATTTCTTCGGTAAAGAAGTTGTTGCTCGGCTCTGTGGACCATGCAGTGTACAAGCTGTGGTTTTAAACGACAAATTCCAGCTCCCTGTATTTTTGGTAAATCTTTTCATATAACTGATTGACTGTAAAACTACTTCATAAAGTCTTCATGGAGCAGCCTGGGAAATCTCAGTGCCATAATTTGAATTTAAAGTATTGTGATTAAGCATATTTTTTATCATAAGGTCTTTCTTAAAATTAAACATAATTTTCTTTGTATATGGAGAGAACTATACATTTGCTTATACTAGATTCCATAAAAATTTAAGACTCAAAAGTCAGGGTCATAGTGCTGGACAACCTGCTTCTAGGTGGCCCTGCTTGAGCAAGGGGTTGGATTAGATGCCCTGGAGAGGTCTCCTCCAGCCTTCACCCTTCTGTGATTGTGGGACTGAGGCTTTGAGCAGGCTGGCAAGAGGTCTGAATTTAAAGCTGTGCCACTTCTCTAATTGACCAGGCCTCTCACATTTTTGACCCAAGTAAGTTCTTAAATATTTTCTTACCCACCTACCTCAAAGTTCTAATAATTAATTTCTGGGGTTTTTTTTAATCTGTTAAATGCATCACCTTACACAGTTTTGAAGTCCTCTTGTTTTCTCAGTGGTTGCATCAAAGGTTCATAGCCAATGTTCTTTCAAAAAAGCATAGTGAAAATGTTGTGTTGTGTTAGTCCTCTTACACAGCTCTTTCAGCCATAACCAACCATTAACTTTGTTCATTTTCTTTTTCCTTGTAGGATAGTCACTTTATTTATTCCTTCAGCCCTACTGCAGGCCTTAACAAGCTTTTCATACGGTTGACAGAAGCTCCTACTGCCAAGGTACAAAATGTTCTCAAAATTAAATGTGTTCATTTGTTGTACAGTAACTTTTGCATAGTCTGAATGCTTCTAGTTGTATGTTGCAAATGTAAAAGTAAGGATTTTCCACTGTCTCCTTATCCCAGTTTCCATCAGTTACAGTTCTATCCTGTGATTTTGCCAGAACTCTGGAACATTGCCAAGGGTTAGTTCTGTCATAATTAAATGTTTTTATGCGGCAGTCAGAATAATTTATGCACTAGGATAAATTAATGTTCCAGCTAAACATTTTCTCCATCTGTTGTGCATTTAATGACTCAAAGGGACATGGAGTGTCCACTTTTTTTTCTTCTTTTTTTTTTTTTTTACATACAGATGTTTTTGCTTGTGTTTTCGTTACATTTAAAAGTTGCACTGAAGTTATACTCTTAAATGTTTTATTGTACTTTATTTTTTTTTAAGTGGAAAAAGGTGTATTCAGATGGAAGTATAGGTTTGTCTGATGCAGATTTGGGGATAACTTGTTCAAACACCACCTGATGCTGCAGAATTCTACTGGAGTCCTTTAACAGGCCATCCATATTTCAGGAGGGCTATTATAAACTGCTTTTATTAAGGACTTTGTAAATTCCTCTTTTTTCCTTTCTCAGTCAGTAGCAATTGTGTACCTTTTCTCGTGCCATTCCTACATTAGGAGCGTTTAACGCCGTGGTTACCTGTGACCAGCATTGATATGGAAACCTTTCTTTTCTTTTACAGGTAAAGCTGCTCATAGGAGCTTACAGAGTGCAGCTGCAGTGACCTCTGAGCATGCCCAGTGGACTGACACTTTTTTGGATATGCTTCTGATTCCTCTGTTCAGAGACTGACAAAGCAGTTTGGAACTTCTTGGCACCACACTCTGAAGACTCAATTCCCAGCTCACTGTTGCTCGCTGGCAGTCACAGGAAGTGTGTGTTGGAGAGCAGCTGAATACGCTGCACTGGTGGGACAGGGTTGTCAGCTTTTTTTACTTTGTACAGATGTAGATGTAAGTATTTGTGCCAATACATATAATTCTGTTTTTCTTTAACTTGTGGAGTCTAGACTGCATATTTCAGCTTTTCCACAATGTGGAACGGTGCATATAAGAACTATTTAAGGTAATTACATGAAATGTCTTTTTTAATAGATCTTTTTCATTTGTAAACTAAAGTTTTCTACTTACTCTAACGTTTCTATGTGAAATGCAGAACTGTCACATTATTGGAGCCATGGGCAGAAATTACACTTTAAAATGACTGCATTAGATTTAACTTTTAAGTTGCTGAGGGCTGTGTTCTGGTTTAAAACTGCTCCTGTTCCCATTTCTCAGTGAGACAGCAGTTGTGCTTAGAGTGATTCCCTCTGAGCTAAGGTAGTTCCGTCTGCAGGCATGAACAAAGACGGCTGAACAGGCTCCATTCAGAGAGGGTCGCAGTCAGGTTCCTGGTTAAACTTGCTTTTGTATGAGATCAGCAACTGGAAGTTTACAGACACATTAACTTTTGAGGTCTTAGGTGACATCTGGGAAAACAAGCACAAGCTGAAAATAGCAAACCTGAAGACTCGTAACTACCTTCAGTATGCAGGCAGTGCTTTTTGTAGACAAGAAGATACATAGAGAATTTCAGATGTTCTCAGCCTGACAGATGAGAGAACACGTGTTGTCCTTTAATTCAGAAATTCAGTTCCTCAGTGCAAAAAGCTGCTATCTTTTTATTTTATTATTATTATTATTTTATTTAAATGACCCATTTTAGCAGATGACAGCAGTTTTGTAATGGTCCTGTGCTGTAAAATATAGATGTAATGCTTCTGCATGGAATATAGAATATTTTTCTTTGTAAATTAACCAACATCTTCAAAGGTAGGAAAAACCAAACCAGATCGTGCCTTTGCTGTTCTAGTTGTCACATGTAGTTTACATGCCACTATGTGCCTATATTATTAGCAAAATTATTGTGCATAAGTTCTTGATGATTTTGTCTGCTCATCATCAAAATGGTGCAGATGTATGAAATATCCTTTTAAGAACTGTGACTTTTTAATATAAAGTTCAGTTAACCGGTTTTTAATTTTTGGTTCTTGAAAGTTTAAATCTTTCATATTTAAGAGACGCCAAATGAGTAACAAAGGACACCAATTTTGTAGAATGTCACATTAAGCTATATAAAACTAGAACAGCAGCATGACATACAAATACTCATTTCTGTTTTGATTTTGAATAGTTGCTTATGTTTTTGCACAGTGTTGATGAAATCATAACAAGTTCGGGTTTTGCACAGACTTGATACCTCCACCTCTCTGAAATATGTTAGATACCTCACTTTGCTAAGTGTGAACACCTGAGATGCATGAAAAGCACTGGCTGAGAATCTGTATGTCGCTGCCAGCACTTGGGACTTCGTGTAGCTGAAATTTGAGTCACTGTGCATAACCCTGGATGATGCATAAGGAAAGGGGACACTGGTGTTCCCTTGTGTTGGAGTGCCAGTTTCCATGTCTGTGGCTGCCCCTTGCAGTTACTGTGACATAGGATGTGTGACAGCACCGTGTGTGTGGGACAAGCTCTGGACAGCACCTGCCAGTGGGAAATGCTGCAGCTGCTCAAGGCGGGGATAAAAGGTGATTTAAACAATTGTCCAAATGATAGAGATGCTATTTAGAAACTGTTGTACAGTCTAACCTAAATATGTCTGGTAATGCTCCAAGAGTTGGTAGAGCAAGTAGTTTCTCGAATGCTGTTGATTGGGGGATTGTTTTGGTTTTTATCTTGAGGCACTTGAGAAAGAAGGAGTTCTGCAGGACGTGGGAATGAAATCTAGGTTTCATGATTCTTTCATTAAGGGATGGATATTTTGGAGCCATCTTTCTCTTTTAGTTGGCAGTATAAATTCAGAATCCCTACTGTGTATGAAAAGCTGGTTTGAAGCTGGGTTTTGTCCATTTTTATTGTATGGTTTTTATCCAATTCCTGAAAAAGGTTTTGATGGACAAAGGATGAAGAGAAAGTAGCTACAATAAAAACCCATTCTTTAGGCACTGTGGAGAAATATCTGTGAAGTACTTGCTCAGTTTCTTCTTGCTGCCACCAGCAAGGGCTGCAGCTGCAGTTCTTATGAACTGCAGTGGCAGCAAACGGTTCTGAAGGCTCGGTGTCCTTACCTTCACTGCTCCATCACTAGGACTGCTGTTCCTGCCTTCTTTCACAGGTACTGGTGGTTGGTGGGTGATGCAGCTGACCATGGCACAGGTCTTCTGTCCTTTCTGCACCCATTTGCAAAAACAAGATGGGTTTTGATCAGTGTGAATTTAAGAAAGCTGTTCCAATATGGGGAAGAGACAGCACAGTGTTCAGCTGCCATCTTAGCCAGCCAGGACTGCTCTAAGTGCGCAGGAGCTGAGCCAAAATGTTCTGCTTGTCAGTATCTGCTGTAATTCTGTTACCAGCAGTTGCTTTTCCATACAGTCCTGGAGAAGAGCCAGTATAACATGTCTGTCCTTAGGTTAGTCTGTCGGAGTGGTGGCAGACTGGAATCATGGGAGCAGGGACGATGCTGCAGGATCCATTCCTGTAGCTGTGTTTAGTTTTGCTGGAGTCCATCATGGAATCTTGTCTTTTAAGAAGGCAAGAAAACTATAAAGCCCATGTGTTTCTAAGCTACTGCAGTATGGGCATGCACTGCAAGCCCATCACTGAATCCTGACACTTCCAATTTCCTGGTGTTCTGTGTCCCGTGTAAACAAGGAAAATACTTTTCACCTTCTGAATGTGTCTTAAAATGTTTGAGTGAGAGATGAAGACAGGTTTGGGAAAAAATACCTGAAAAAGACACCACACACTACAAATGTGAGCAGAACTGAGGCAGCAGGAAAAATTAAAATTTAAAAGGGGTCTCTCAAATATCAGATACCTCAAGTGTGGCAGCCAGGAGGAAGGGACCGGGCAGAAGATGGTTTCATCTTGATTTCAAGTCACCTATTTTTCCACAGCAAAGTCTCATCTGTCATGCGTGGTAGCCACGAAATTTCCAAGAATTTCTGTAATACTTCCTATATGATCTGAAGTGTGAGGAACTCCTCTGTTCAGTTACTAGTGGCACTGGTGCAGTTACAGTAGAGGGGTCAGACCTTCCCCTTGCCTCCCTCCTCTGGTGTGTCTGTTGCTCTGAAGGGAAGGCACAGCTCTGCTGCTGAGACAACCCAAACCATGTGTATGGGAACTGAAGACATTGTCACATACCCAGGGAGACGAGTGCCTGCTCCAAAACTGGATTCATTACAACTCTGTGGGCATTGGGCACCAGAGCTTTGGGGGACAGGATTATCCATGTGGTAACATTTCAATCTGTATCACAAACTCCCACTTTCTGACAAGAAGTCTTGTGCCCTAGAGCTTTTGTATGGAGCTACTTGTATGGACTTTGCCTAGCCAAGAAGAGAGATTAATTTGGGGAAGAGGACCGTTACGCCTGTGACAGCAGCTACCTGTCTTACACTGAACACAATCATCCAGTGGGGGTGGGGCAGGGAAAGGCGCTATCCTGGCCCCTCCCACCTGTAAAGGTTGTGCTGTCAGTTTGTTTTTCTCAAAAAGGCTTCACAAAGTTGTGTGAGACAACTTACCTGGAAAAGCTTGCACAGATTTAAAGGCTTTGAAAGCTCCCTCACCTTCCTAGATCTGTCAGCTCTGCTGTGTCAATGTCAGAATAGTTCTTTCTGTGAATAGCAAGATCCCTAAAACCACAAGTGGACCCCACAGACCGGGTCCCCTGCATCCACCCTTCCTGAAACCAAATGATTACCAGGAGGCCCTCAATGGTTCCACAGTGCAAGGAGTCCAGGTAAGCACAGCCACACAGTACTGACTTGCACTGTCTTTATTAGTGGTATGGTGCAGCACTTCCATGCACTGACACAAAGATACAAGACTTCCACAGTACTGTGCACCACTACCATGAGCCTGGCTCCATCTTCTCTACCCACTTCTCTTACACAGCTGGATTTAAGAGGATCTCTTAACCACCCCCACCTCCTGTTCTGCAGCTGGAAAAAACCCTGCTGCCCAGCCCCATGACTCCTGTGCTCCAGCCTTCTGATCCCCCAGTGGCTGCCATGGCACTTCTTCCCACACGTGTCTTGTCTTCAAGAGCCCAGAACTGGGCACAGTGTTTCAGCTGCAGTCTCAGAAGTGCTGAACAGAGAGGAGAGATTGCTCTTCTGGCCCCTGCTCAGCTGTGATCTTCTAATGGAGCCCAGCATGTGGTTTGACACCTTCATCTTCACCTGTCCCTCAAGGGCCCGAGATCAGCCTCCACAAAGCTGCTTTGCCACCAGTCTGTGCTCAGGATCTACAACTGCATCAATTTAATTCAGTTCCCACGGCAGGACTTCACTGGGTGAGGTTCCTGTCAAGCCTTCAATTCATGTCCACTGCCTTGCTGGTTTCAGGAAATACAACATAAACATCCTGTTACTCATTTAATTTCAAACAGTTTTACAATAGCTACAGAAAGACTGAAAAAAACCCTGGTGATATATTACAGGCCAATGTTAAAATCACATAACATAAAATTAATTTTTCATTATTCATTCATGGTTTTTCACTTTTTCTTGGGCTACATTAAGACAGCGGGCATTTGTACCATAACTTCCTACTCAGCTCTACAGACAGTGAAACCTTACTGCAGCTGTAATCTCCCCTATGAGTAACACTTCCTTCCAGTTCTTTTCAGCTGTCACTGGACCATACCATTTTTCTCTAGGTAATTAATACTTTTGTGTTCCTCTAAACTCCTGCAGCATAAGCACAATCCACATTACAGTTTTTTCTTTAATCCCTACCACTTTCCTATTTTTTGTCATATATTGTAAAGCTTAAAAATATTTTCTTACTTAAAGGCTTTTTTTAAGTCCAACAGCAACCATTTCAACCAAGGAGCAGTCATTTAATATATCATTTACTCTTATTATTGTTGTAGCATGTGCAAACTTTAATCCTTTTACTGACACCCATTTCTCTTAGCACTACTGTTTCTAGAAAGAAAATCTGCTTCGAGTGCAGTCTGGATAAAAAGGGCATCAGTACCTCAGTTATCTATCAAAGTAGGCCAACATCACCTTTGCTATGAAATGCTGGGCTGGCACCGCCTTCTGTGCCAGAGGCTGAGGACAGCAGCATCACAAAAGCTGTAACTTGTCTCTTCATGCAGGAAGAGGTCTTAGAGCTCACAAGCAGACATTGTATTCACATTCTTCTCATGTCTTTTCCAAGCTGAGGTATTGGTGGGGGACACACCATCTCCAGGTTGGGTCCCTTTCTGTTATTTCAAACAGCCCTTTTCTCTCAGGTCTCACAGGTCCAGCCTGTCTGCAAGCAGAGAGAAAACAGCTTAAGTGAGGATGATCAGTTCATCCTTCTCCAACTTCCAGCTAAGTGTGACAGATTTAGTTACTATTTTATTAGATAACAGCATTATTTGTGTGCCCAAGAGATACAAAGAAAGAAAAGATACATGTGTTCAGAACAAAAACAGTACTAACAAACTGAAAACTGAGCACAAAATCTGTACCATTACAGAAGTTCTAACAGTTGACAACATGATTATATTCTCACCTGGATGGTCCTTATAACTCCAAGGTGCAGAGCAGCATTTTGCACATCACAGTGTAACAGCCATCTTCAGTTCTGAGGGTGTGCAGCCACCAGCGGCTTTCATTGAAACCTAATGCAATGAAGGGAAAGGAACATTTCCAAGAAGTATGATTGAGGCTGAGGAGTTACAAGAGACACATAAGCGATAACTCCCTTGAAAGTGTACTTTTGTCATCAAAGTAGAGCACTTAAGGAGACTCAAACAGCAAATAACAGAGCAACACATCAGCAAATAGAGCTGCAGAAAGAGCTGAGAAATGCCAGCAATTTTTTAGACAGCCCTCCCCAAGGTTACCTGGAGCTCCCTCTGTTCAGGAAGCCCAGGCAGGGCAGGCAGCCTGGCACAACACTTAACACCATTTCACTGGGCCATTACACTTTGTCAGCCAGGTTCACACTGCAGTCTGAGGTCCACACAAAAGTGAGGAATGGGGGAAGAGGAAGAAAGGTTTTTATCACTTCATTGAGACAAGGAGTTGTTATTTAGCCACTGAAAGGAACATTTGTATCTCCAAGGAACCTTGACCATCCTTTTTTCCTTTACAGGAAGGAAACTGTAAGTTGACAAAAAAATTCTGAGATGCCTGGGAAACCTGCCAAACACTGAGGTTCCCAAATGGCTCTCTTGCACAGTAGCACTCTCATATGTAGTGACAAGCAAGACTGAATTCCCAATGGCTACATGGTCAAGACAAAATGTCCTCTGGATA
>VZTJ01002932.1:0-59061 GCA_013397795.1 Orthonyx spaldingii | reverse complement strand
CCCCCCAAGTTTCCTCCTTTATTTTAGGTCTACTTTAAAAATTACCTAGCAACAGACAACAGCAGCACAGGTAAATTTTGACTTCCACTGAAGTGACCATATGGCAATTTGCACCAGCAGGCACAGGTATCATTTTGAGAGTAGCAGAACCACTATCCAGCACACAGAAAGAAGAACTCCAATGCTGAGCTGTTCTCAGGAAAACACCCAATCCCTTGTGGCCACTTATTTGGGGTTTCCAAAGGGAACCCGAGATGATCCGCAGAGCTGTGTTCATATTTGCATTTGTTCAGGCTTACCTATCAAAAGGTAACAGATAACAATGTTGGCTGCTGACATACTAACAGAAGATACAGTGCTAGACATTCTTAAAGGTTAAGTAATCTCATCCTCCCCATTCTTCTCTTAGTTTTAACTTTAGTCTGGCCAAACCTGCTCATCTTAATTATGAGTAGTCCCTGCTGAGGACAATAAAACATCAGAGACTAAATCAATTGTTACCTGGCATCACTGCATAGCTGCCATGGGTTAAAGGAGACAAACTGCAACACAATTTTTCCCAATCTTGTGTTTGTCAAATTCTCTCAGTAAGTACATATATTTGCAGAGAAGTAGTAGCAAGTAAGCATTTAAGGGAAAAAAATAGTATTACCAAATTAGGGCTCAAAAGGAGAATTAAGTTCCTAGAAACAAAAGGGCAAATACTACTTGAGCTAAGCCAACAAGGCATTCAATTTCCTTTGCTTATTATTAAAAATATTTTACATCTATTTCACAACTTTCAAGTCATAAGTTGTAGGATACCTGAAGTTAGCATGTTAAACAGAATGAGGAATGTGAATGCAGTAATATTCCTCCTCTGGGATCAGATCTCAAAAAAGAACAAATGGTGGCAGCTACTAGTGGTCAGGCAATGAATCCATGCCAGTGACAATCTGTGATCAAGGGACATTTGTTTCTGTTTTGCTTGGATTGCAAATCTTCATTATACAGAAATTAGACGATTTCTTCAGTATTTAGGGAATGATGAACGTGTTTGAAAGTATTTAAACAGAAGACACAAAAGTTTTAATCTGTACAGCATCAGCAAAGTCTGAAATTTATAAGCACTTCGTAAGAAAAATTGTTCCTTTCCAAGTCATTATATTCCTAGATGCAAGGCACAATATGATCAAAGTGTTTTTACATATATATATGTTATATTTTTTGCAAAAGTTTGTGCACTGTGAGGCAGTAGTCCACATCATTAAGATAATCCTATATGAAACAGCAGCTAAATCCTGTACTTTTCAATACAGCCCCTCCCCTATATGACACTCCCATTTCAAGCTGAGGAACCTGCAGCACCAGAATAGCTGGCTCATCTGTGATTTTCATAATACCCATTTCACAAATGTTGTCATTGATGCAGCAGAAATATCTTTTGATGTTCAGATTTTTACTTTCAATACTGTATTCATGCTGAGTAAGTTGAAAAAATGTCCAAGTAACTGTATCATTTTCTCCATTCAGAACTCACATGACACCTTACATGGATGTGAAGTTCTGAGCATTTTGTGATACTTTACCTTATCATGAACAGCTAAAAAGTACAAAACTATTGAAGGAACAAGGGAATAACCTTTAACCCTTATTATCTCTATCACCTAGAAATAATGATGTATAGATGTGACTTCACAAAGAAAACTTAAGAAACCTGACAGATGAAAAGCATCTGAAAACGCTGCACTCAGCACTGGAAGCTACAGTTAAAATTTCACGAGATAGTTTTGCCAGGTTCTGGAAACTCTGAGGTCACCTATCACAGAAACAGAAAAGTCTGTTGTAAACAAGGTATAGTCAAACCAGCACAGCTAGCACAGAGTTAAGTAGGATCAGTACAGCTCTGCTACTTTAACAGAAGTCAGGATACCATTGTGTTATACACTATGCAAACAAGTTTACACTTAAGCAAGGAGTTAAGAGAACCACTAACATTTTAGGGATGTTTAAATAGGCACACTTCTATTAAGAATAATTTTTTATTTCAAAATAATTTTAAATTCTTTTAAAGTAGCAAAAATGTGTATACACAAAGCCTCAGAGAGTTCTCTCATATCTTAGTTTTAAGACCACAGAAAATCACCATAAACTTTGTATTATAGAAAAATACTTTCTAGTAGTGATGACCTCACCAGTTTGAGGACATTTTGGATCTTCCAAAAACTAAGGGGGAATCTAGTTTCACACAAAACTTATACTATACTGTGCATAATCCAATTTTCTCTAATTCAAAAAAATCAGTATTCCTAAGGAATTGTGAAACTCACTAATACACAGCTTCTCACGTGTTTGCAATTCTGCTTGACAAAACTTCACTCGATGCTCCCCATTCCCTCCTGTAAAGTTCCTTACCTGTCATTTTTGCAGCAGGTGCCAAGTTAGGCCAGTGTCCTAACCTCCTCTTCCAAAATAATGACAGCAGAACTGATTATCTTTGTGGGGCTAAAATCTCTGAAGCTGTAAGACTGTGCTGGGGGAAGGGCAGGGCAAGATGTGGTCACACAGTCCTTATTAACAACAACTCAAGATTCACTCAGAGAGCTTTCATCTTTGACATGCTTCATTTGAAAATGTAAAATTTAACCATACTACCCAATACATACATCTACATTGAAATGAAGCCTAGTAAGGAAGGATTCAAATACTTAAGCATGTAACAGGGTTTAACTGTTAATTCATCCACATAAAGTTTAATAAATTCAAGGCTTCGCTCAGATGACAAAATCATGGATGTGTTAATGTTGGAAGGGACCTCTAGAGATTATCTCGTCCAACTCCTTGGCTCAGGCAGGGCCACCTAGAGCCAGTGCTCAGGAACACATCCAGACAGCTTGTGGCATCTCCAAGAATGGAGACTCCACAACCTCTCCAGGCAGCCTGTGCCAGTGCTTGGTCACCCTCCCAGCAAATGTGTTTCCTGGTGCTCAGAAGTAACACCCTGTGTTTCTGTTTGTACCTGTTGCCTCTGGTCCTGTCAAAAGATTTGTGATTATTTGTGCAACTAATTAATTTCCTTCCTGTACTAACTCTATTGGGTGACAACTTACATCTCAGATTATAGCAAATACAGAATACCAGCTTCTGGCTTCCAGCATAATAAAACCATATTTGGTAGAAAACAGAAAATTTTACATTACATTTGAAATACACAGGGAATTGAATCTGTATTTCAAGACAAAGACAACAAACAGCACAGACTTACCTGTGTATGAAAAAAACAATAAAGTACTGCCTAATAAAGGAACCATTTTTCATGAAAAGTTGTGTCTCATGGAGATAAAGGCATTTACAGGTCTATTTCAGTATCACATAACTAGTCCTTGCAACAACCTAGCCTGCACCTGCCCAGTCTAAGCAGATTACTATTCAGACCTGGGCTGAAAGGTGAGCATAACACCACCACGGAACCTGTGAACATTACTAGGACAGTGTAAGTGGTGAAATCAACCACATAAAACTGAAGAACTCACTATTTGCTACCGTTGTACAAGCTTCGTTGCCTGGCAAGCTGGGACTCAAACTTGGCTTTTTGTCCTTTCATTGCACAACAGGACATATTACTGATGCTGCACTATCAGGATTTATTTCAGCTTTACAGCACCACAGAATGCTGCACATTCTATGTACGGTATTCCTTATTTTAGTAGAAGTCACTACTACCTGCAAGATAAAGCTATTCTTCCTACCCGAAGTGAAATAGCTTTCTAAGTTAATAGCAAACATTTTTTTAGAAGTTTTAAGCTCAGCTGTCATATGTAGAGCAAAGGAAACACCTACTAACATGTAACGAACAGGATTGGAAAGCACTATATTAGGAACAATGTCAAGTCCAAATAACAGATCAGGCATCTTAGTGAGTGTTAGGAATACTGACCACTCCACCACATACCCCCAACATAACAGACACTCCAGGTGGCTACCATTTTCTTCACCTGAGAGCAAAGTAAAGGCCTCAGTGATGACACTCCTTTGCACAGGACTAGGCCAAGACCACATTGTGAGAAGTGGGGAAGTCCCTTTCAATATCATCTTATATACAAAGGCAGTAACTTGACATCATATTAAAAACTAAATATTTTTAATCAAAGAGATTGATTGTTGATACTATTTTCATCATGGCTCATTCACATTTCAAGATGCAAGCTCACACTAGAATTCTCACATCAAAAATATAAATTTACAAACAAGCTATCAAAATTGTCTCACATGACAAATTTGTAAATATCAAAACATTAATGAGAGAATGGTTACACACACAGACTAAAACATAAAGGCTGTTACTTCAGTTACCTGTTTGTGACTTTTGATGTACGCAAGTAAAAAACATCCATTTTAATATACTATAAATGTTACTTGCAATGTCTTGAAAAAGAAACTCCACTTAAGCAAGCAGCAGCTTCTCCAAAGAAGTCTGCATTTCAAAGTGAAGTTCTGCATCCTGATGCTTCCATTTCTTTGAAAGGTTAACAGAACATGTACTCATTATCAGATTCTTTCGCACTGCTTTTTACAGACCACTTTCAGAGCTCTTTGCTCTACTATTCTGCTCAATCTTGTTCTTGTCTTCTTGTAACTTTACTTCCATCTTATTTAACAATTTATTTTGGTCAACTTACTTTCATTCTGGGCTCTGTAAAATCTTACATCTGACCAGTGCGTGACTGAGGCGTATGCTCGGACAGGGTATAGTTATGCACAAAGTTTGAGTGACTCTAGTTTACATCAAGCTGTATAAGCTAAAATAAATGCAGATGTCCAAATAGTTTAAAGATGAACCTCAGAAAACGGAGGTAGAACAAAATCTGAGTATCTTTATTACAAAATTAGGGCATCAGAACCATCCAAGAGATTCATTTTCTGTAACACACCTGGAATTATTAAAGGAACTTGTGTCATTGACAGTACAAATGTAACTAGTTTTTATTTTCTGTACTTTCTTAAGTCTCTACTCAAGCTTGCTCAGACCAATACCTCATTGAGAATACAATTTTAATTCATGAAAAGGAATATTTGGAAGTACATGTAATGACTGAACAGGTATAAAGTAAGATGACTGCAGCTGATAGGAGCAAATACTGATTTAAGCACCCCACGATTACACCACTCTCAACCCACAACTGTGGTGACTGTCACTGTCCAATAAAATATGCTAAGCAGAAACGACGAAAACTTTGAAAAGCATCCTTGTAGCCATAAATGAACTTCATTAACTGAGGCACATGAAGCAACTGCTGAAACAACCAAAGGCACTACCATATTCCAAGTCCTGAGAAGGCTGTGACAACCATGCGGCTGTGTACACATACCCACTCAACAGACAAACATATAGGATGCTGATTCTTCAGCCATTCAAATTTATCACTGTGGCAAGATAATTACATTCTTAATAAACTTAAATCCTGATAATCCTATTCTTGCCTTGTCATAATCAAGGCAAAGATAACATTTTCCTGCAATAAGAGCAGGACCAGATTTGGGCAGCAGCTGTTTCTAAGCAGGAGCTCTTTAACACGATGACAGAAGTCCTGTACTGGAAGCACTGGTACATAAGTTATACACATTTGAACTTCAGTCCTTTCCCAGGAAATTTTGTCCTATATATTTAGCCTTTCCCTGCATGTCATTAATTTAATCTCTGTTCCTTTAAGGTTATGTAGCCAAAAGGTAAAGATACAAGAAAAAATATCTAACTTCTCAATAATATTACTCTTATTATTATTTTTAATAAAACACAGGCTTTCAGAATTACTTTTTCCAGTAAAGCATGTATTTTATTTGAATGTTTACACTGAACTAGTTTTGTTTATAGCAGAACTCTGAAACAACATTTAAGAATTTTAGATGAAGTTTATAAGAGTCATATTTGGGGGCTGTAATTCTATGGTAGTTCCCAAATTCAAAGCTGCAAATTGAAAGATGAAATCACCACTTCTTCCTAGTTTTCCACAATAGTATCTCTCCCATCTATAAATCCATGAAGAGCACTTATCTACTTTTACTTTTCTGTATTAGTATTTGCACACATATGTGAGTTCAGAAAGGGTAACTATCTATTAAGTTCTCATGTACTGTCACTTAATTATTGTGTATTTACACAAAAGAGAAACTATGAAATTAAATTAATCCAGAACAAATTCTTTTCTTTTTGGCCCCCTTAGAAAGAGACATAAATTCTTTTTAAAGACACAACAGGTTAAGAATACATACATGATATATACTAACAAAACACATATGAAGAGATATGTAACAACTTGTTAAATCATAGAAAGAACTGGTTTTTACTGTGCATCTGACATCTTTGCTTTCCTTTAAACCACCTCCATCAAGTTTAATGTTAGAACCCCCAAATAAAGTTTCATACAGCTCATGTCTTCCACATCATGAGGAAAACTTAAAGCCTTTTACAAAAAAAGAAAACCTGGAATACAGAAAACGAAACAAAATCCTAAATGAAATGGATTAAGATAATCAGAGCAGGCCAGTGACTAGAGTGAAATATGAATGATTTGGCCTAATCCTACAGTCAGTATGTCACCTTACATCTCCTCACATCACTTCTAAAGCTTTGAAGAAGCTTGCACAATTTCCACCATAATTGTAGAGGAAGGTTAGAGTTAAGACACCATGTCCTCAGTGTCAAACCAGTACAAGATTTAGAGCTCAAGTAAGACCTCTAGTAAAATAGTTTTCCCACATTCTTCAGAGATACACCATTTGGCTTCCTTCACACTGGACAGTTTAAAAAAAACCAGTAAATTTTTAAACAATCATACAAAGAAGAGTCTACAATATCAGTTTTCCCACATAAGACCTCAAGAACCAAACAACATACAATAATCAATCCTTTACCCTGCCCCATATACCAAGATGAACACTTTTAAACCTGTGACTATTTTTGTGACTACCACAGCAATAAATCAGAAATGCAAGTATAGCATCACGGTTCTGGGCACCGAGTTTTAAAACATTGTTATGCTCAATATGTATCAATTGTATCCAATCAGGCTTAAAGACACAACATATCATGAGTAACTACCAAAACCTGAATTACCTATTTCTGATATTTATACTACATGCCATGATCTCCAGTAAAGTACATGTACCTAAACTAATCAATTCTATTTTCACAATGTAGCAATGAACTAATACTTATAACTGGATAAAATATGATAAATTATACTTCTTGTTAAATATCTGTAACAAATGGTCCCCATGTAAAGAGTAAAAAATGCATGCCCAGGAACATAATGCAACTGAAAACAAGACTATGATTTCTCCACAAATCTGTGCTTTCTCCAAGCCCGCCCTGCTCTCACGGGAATGGCTAATTCAGTGTTTAAAAACTATGAAACTCAAGCTAATTATTTTTCTTTATGTTTAATACAACTTGGCGAGTTAAGAGTATTATTCAGAACAAACACCAAGACATTTGTGTTTAATTTACTGCCTTGTACACATGCTTGGGATTAAAACCAGACAGAAATTAAACTTGATTTTTAAAAAAATCTTGAGTAATGATTCTGAAGTGTGCTGCAAGCAGGAAAAAGTCTAGAATCATCATGGAGAAAGTATACCAAGTGAATTTATTCTCCTGAGCCAGCTGTCGTTTTAGAAGCAGTAAGAAGCATCCAGGCCTTCCATTTACTTTCCTAATAAACACTTTTTCACGACTTGCTACTTTTCCCCATATGCAGTAGAAAAAGTGTATTTTGCTCAGAACACGCAGAATAAACACAAGACAGAAAACAAGCTTAGTAATGAAAAACCCTCCTAAACAAGTTATATAATACTAAACAAATGCTCTGGTACCCCCCATCTACAGACAGTTGCATTTATCAGTGTGAATAATACATGAAACTATACAAGTGTGATATAAGGATGACACCAAACATGCATTAAGTGGTATTACAAAACCTACACAAAGTATAACATGACAATGATAAACTGACACATATCCCAAAATAATTTTAGAAGCATAGCCATCCCTGCTGCCAAGTTGACAATTTTCACTTTTAAACCATCAATTCAATATATGACAATTCATACATTTTCTTTCAAACCTCTGAACGTTCAGTTTTTGAAATGCAGTAATTGCACTCTTCACACATTAAGACAAAAACTTTATTTGTATGATTTGGCACAGCTCTGGTTCTGAAAACGTCAGATGCGGAACTGCCACTGGTACAATGTTGGAAGTTCTAGAAACACAATGTTCCACACTGGAACAAAACTGAAGATGAATTACTGCTTCATTATTACAGGTTTCCTTCTTACTGGTACTTTCTGGAAAAAGCATTTTGTCTGAAGTTAATTAAAACTGGAGCTGTGGCTTACCTTTCACATGCTCTCTCCCTTAAAAGTGGAACATAATATATGGAACAACACAGCGCTATCATGTCAAAGAATGAAGAATGTTAGCATTTTAAAAGACAGTATTTCCCATCTTTGTAATGGCAGTTTATATATTTTCTTCCAAGAAAAAGTACATGTGAATAGTCTTGCTTCTTTAAAGCAACTGTGTATACCATCCCTCCTGAAGAAATCACGAAGAACACTATTTTCCATATTTTACTGGCTTGCATGTAACCTTCTTGGTAACTGCAGAAAGTGAACAGACAGATCAAGCTCACATAAAATTTGGCTCAACATTTTAGTGTACATTTTTTCTTCATTACTTCAAATACTTGCCCTCTTAGACCAACTATTACCAAGAATGTAAACCATAACCATATTCAGACATTTAAAGCCCTCAACATGCTTCTTACGCATTTGTTCTAGGCTATGGATTTCTTCCAAACTCACTTGAGAACATGCATAAAACTACATTCTGTGTCTACTGTGGAAATTACCCTATGTATGCACAGTTATGAAGAGTCTTGCTCTTCTTTCCTTCCACACTGAAACGAGCAGAATTGATAATTCTCACTGAGTTTCCTTTACCTGCTCACTGCCTGGGCACAGGGATGCAAGGGGGACACAGAGGAAGCAGGACCAAGCAGCAAGGAGGGCAAAGGACCATTCATATCTCTAGCAATGCATGTACTGAATTATTTTAAATATGCACACAAATATTTCAGATTTCCATTAGCATACAAATATTTAAAACATCTGTAAGCAGTATGAAAGATCAATTCAGCTGGCAGTTCAAGGACTGCATTCTACAGTACTGCAATACTCGGTTTATGCAGTGGTTTTCTGTGCAATTTTACACTGTATAAAATATTTAAAACTTAGGAACCATACATAAATTTAGAAGAATAAATCCTTTTATGGTATATAATTACCAGTAATGGAACTTTTTTTTTTTTTAAAAGGCAACACATTAAAATGACCAGAGCATCAAGAGCTAACAGATGCAAAAAGAATTACAGTAAACCCTTGTGGTTTTTACATCTTTTTAGATTTATCTTGTCTTCCACCTTGTTTAAGTATATGCAGCTATTTAAAGTGGGAAAACATATTTTGCTTGTGGTTGGGTTGTACACTGAGGTATTTTGGGTTTGGGGATTTCTTTGGGAGAGGTGTTTCATTTACATGGGAATTTTTTTCTTTCAAATATTAACTGATAATAATATTATTATCTGTCACACAAAAAATTGATTACAGTGAATTAAGGCAAAAAATTAAAGAAAATACCTTAATCCCATCCCATCACTACTAATAAATATGTACTATTTTCTTTTCCTTTACCATGGTCTTCTGTTTGGTGCTTCTCTGTCTGTGATGCACATAGATGTAAGACTGGATTCTCACTGGTTTAATGAGAGGCTAATGACCTCAAAATCAGCTGTTTCATACTTACATGGTGCGTGTACACTGTATACAGTTGCTGTATTCAGCCACAAAACCAAGTCCTACACAATAACTTCATAAAAACAACACAGAAGGGATATATCCAACTGCAGTGATCCCACCCTACAACCCAAGAATATTAAAATTTTTTAGAACATTAATTCATTTCAGTTTTTCTGCTATTCCTTGGCCATCTGCACAAAACGAAATTCAGTTCCAAAAATCCAAGACATGAATGTAACTGGTATTTCCACCTTTTCTATTAAAAATTAGTTGGTTTGTAGTTTTCATGTAGAACAAGACTTAAAGTTACTTTTGTGAATCTGCTGTTGATATAAAATTAAACCACACTTCTCTCACTTTTATTATGTCACTTTATTCCCTCTCTCCCATTTTTTTTGTTCAATTTACATACCCTCCACACTTATTCCTGTTCAAGGATCTACGCAGTTTTTAATTAAAGTCAAGAACAGTATCTTTATTCTCACTGCAATTCCTTCAAGTCAAGCACTTAATGTCCCACATACAATTAGCATGTAAATTCAATCAAATTATACAGCTATGCTTTACTCTACAGAAATTGAGATATAAAAGCACACTAGTAAATCTAGGAACAATGGAAGCTCTAGACAAACCATTTACCAAAATAAATGAAAAAACCTTATCCACATGTGTATGTAGTAACACAGTCCAGTTCTTTTTGAATCTCATACCTCTTATTAGGAGCATTTTATTCTCCACTCAAGGGCCCACATAGAAATCACTTGAGCTTGTACCCACATTTACAAAGTTCCTTTTTTTCTTTCAATGTGATTTGTGTGCATAATAATCATTACATTAGAGCAGATGGGTTTTTTAACAGTTTTATCTGTAAGTATGCTATGCTTATCTCTGAATGGTCTTCCGAATAGTTTCTTCAATCAGGAAAAATGGGCTGCTGTTCCAAACTCTTTTCTGAAGAAACTTGTCTCATACTGCTTTTAAAAGTCAGACTGAAATCATTAGTAAGAATGCCTCCAAATTTCAATTCTATTAATTTTCATAGTATCTTAAGGAAGTTCAAGATGGAAAAGACCTATTAAATCTATCCCTCTGAAAACGAACACATTGAGGGTTTGTTTCCATGCATTTAAAAATATAAAAAGTACTATTTTCATGAAAATGTAATGTTTGGTTTATTTATTCTACAAGTAACATTTTAGACAATTTTATAACTAACTTCAGTATTTCATGGATTACTGTGAAAACGCACCTGAAATGCCTATAGCTATGATTTTTAAAATACTCTGTGGGAAAACACCCAAAACTCTTAACAAAACACACTACACTGGTGAGATTGCTAAGACCACTTTACAGTATATCTGAAAAGGTAATGAAAGGTAAAATAAACACAATCCAACGGGAAAAATTATAACTGTCATTAGGTATTCCAAGTTTTTAGTCCATCCTCCTATTGTTACTAAGTTCTTACATTTCAGTAAGTGAATTTTTAAGAAAGCAAATGCTTTCATTTACTACCGTTACTACAGTTCAACATTTGCCACCAAACTAGCACTGAATACCCAGTAACCTAAAGTAATGTCCAACCTCTGCATTTCCTATAGGTCACGCTCACTCCCTCCTTACTACTCAGGAATCAGGGAAGTTTGGACTGATATGCCCTCATGCAAGGACCGAGCTAAAAGCCCAAGGAAAGCACCAAACTCAGAGATGATTCTGCATCTTAATGACAGCACAGTGCCCATATTAATAATTTCAGGGCTCCTGAGAAGACAATTAAATTGCATTGGAACTATGTGCTCTCTGAAGTGCCCCACTCTTGGCCTCAAGCACAAGCTAACAAAAGATGCTGGATGCAGATTCAAACTACCTGTGGATATGCAACGCTTCAAGTCTTGGGAATGGGATTTAGACTCCCTTCACATTTGTGGTCCAACAAAAATTGACTCTAGTTGCTACCCTGCCTTCCATGTTATTTTAGCAGTTCAAATTATGCTTTAGTTTGATTTATGAAGGGAAAAATCATGATCCAACTTGTTACAAAAAATATATAAATTAAAAAGTATGCAAACAAACATGTTTCTGCAACATGCTTAAGTAAAATGAACTTCATGTCACCAGAGTTCACCAATCAATTGCTGAACATCTCACCTCCAAGTATATTTTCTCCCTTAAGAAGGCCTAAGGGGTTTTGGTTTTCTCTTGAGAATCTGCCTTTAGATTGGTTATTTCAGCAATTTTGAGCCAAGTTATCTCAAGGTAGATTGCAACCATTTAGCAACATGTAGTTCATAAATGTCATTGTGTTTGTGTTTAGTACCTTTCAAAGAATTTGTAAATACAAATTATTCTATATCTAAAATCAAGAGTGGAAAAGAGAGAAATGAGTTTGGTATAACATTTTAAAATGTGGCAGCATACTTTATATTAGAATGCTCTGCAAAGAATGCATACTATAAAATCCTACTGGATTAAACTTAAAATTAAATTAATGCAATATTTAGTTAATATTGTCTTCTTCACATCTATTTTAACTTTTTTTCTAGTAAAAATCTCCAGCTTATTATATCTTTATGTACAACTGGATAAAAAATATGTGGACAATAAATAAAACCACCACAGGTCAGGAATTTTATTTATAATGAATCCACAGTAACTTGTGATTTTCTTTGGAAATAAATACAATAAAGTATATTACGATTGCCACAAAGTTTCCCAAGTCATCAATATGGTTTATCTAATGAGCACACTGGTCAGAACAACCAAAATTAATTTTTTATTTCTTAAGAGCCCAATAGCTCCTCTTCAAGTCACTGGGGTAACAAATGCAAATGTACTTAGACAAGCTGGTACTGGCATTTAGCTTAAATGGAATAGAAAAGCTTTGTAAATCTTTAAGTACTAAAACTGTATCTCCCAGGAAGATTAGGCAGTTTAGCAATATGACATTTCAGGAATAATGTAAAAGCTCAGTAGGTACATCACAAAAGTAAGTGCACTCTAAATGGCAGATTCATATAGATTCCAAGCCTATTTGTTTTAGCACAGCATATAGCAGAGTCAGGACTTCACTGTGCTTTCTAGTCAAACAGTGTAAAGGTAGTTAAAAACTTGAGTACATGTGTACTCAGAAAAAATGACAAACTGATCGACCAGATGAGGAACAAGAAAAATCAATCACTTTAGCAGAAGGGCAGAACCTTCAAGCAAAAACACTGCTTGGCCACGTCACATTTTTAGGAAACAATTTGGGACCGCTCCTTTTTTAACAAAATTAGGTGTTTACTGTATAGCTAGGATCAGTTACTACCACATTTGGCAAAATGAGAAGCACTGCCTTTAGAGTTGAGCCAGGCAGGAAAAGAAAGCTTTTATTAAGAGCTGAATTTAGCAGCATGTCATCAGTTACAAAAGGCATTCTTCATGAAGTCTTTACAATGTGCCCCAAAGTCAACATTTCGGTATTTATTTGTTAGGACTTGGTTCATGGACATTTAAAAATAGATTAAATAATTTTCTGCAGTAAGGACAGCTGACATATCCACTGCTACCATGCAGCAGAGCCATCCAAGTCAGAGGTTTACAGGATGGGCAGGTTACAACTGTGGAATGACAATCGCTGATTTAAAATCTACAATAACTTTCAAATACATGTATACCTCCACTTGCTATGAAAAACACAGTGCAACAAAAATGCACTTAAAATAGCATGAAGCTGGCATGGAAAGAATGAACCACTTTTACAGATTTAGTATATTCAATGTTCTTCTGAAGCATACTCAGATACTACAAGGAGGATGCATATAGCTAAACAAATATACAGGAGCTAGCTAAAAGGCCCGAATGACACAGCCTTTTCCTTTGAAGAAAATGAACCAACCTTTTGAATCTAGTTTAATTTGTATTTAAAACATATGTCCTGTACAGCTTTACAATTCAGAACTACCAATTCACATCAATACCTTCTCAATCCCCTAAAAAAAGTAATGTACAAGGCCAGAAAAGATGAGAAAAAAAGTAATCTCATATTTAGACAGCTTCCTAGATATCAATGTAAACTGCATTTTCAACTGAATGGAGGACACTAGAGCAGAGAGCTTAAGTAGTTGCTGTATGCATACTAGTTCATAGCAGTGAAAAAAACGGCAATTTTCCCAAATCTTGAGGTTTAGGATCAGTGTGTCAAGTAAAACCATGTGCAGTTTGGTTGAGGTTTATTTTAAGAATGAGTGCTACGATGTGATACATACACCACTGGGAAAGAGTATTTCAGACTCTAAAGGTAACTCAGTATTGTATCACAAACTATAAAGTGTAGCATGTATCAAGTCAAGCAAAACATGGCAACATTACAGACAATCTAAAGGAAAATGCTTAGCAGTTACAGATATCACATGTGAGGACCTACACATAAAGTAATTCCTGAATTGTATGAAAATAGTATCTTAAGCCATGTAACACTGGCAATTTAAATAACAGTGTAATTCCAAAATGCCAGCAATGCTGCAATGTTCTTACTAACCATTGGCTCGATGTTCAATCCACCAAGACTATCACTGCTACACACACGCCCTCTCTGCTGCTTGCATCCCATGCTGAACTATTTGATATTATTAGGGCACCAGGTTACCTCAAATCAGGTTTTAACCAATTTAGTATCACTATTCATGCAGATAAAATTTAGCAATTTCTACCTCTGAAAACATGAGTGAACTGATAAAATAGAACACTACTGTTTTACAACTATTTTGTACAAGAAAAAGAGTAATAGTAACCAACCAAAATCCCTACTTACTTGCTATTACAGGAATAGAACCAATAGGTCTTTTCCATCATCTTCCAAGACTGACAAAACCAGAATCATAATAAGCTTCCTAACAGCTTTACTATCAGTTTTATCTTAAAACTCAATCAGCAAATCTACCCTGAGTTGTGTTGTAAATGGGCATTTTCCACATTAATCATTCCGTAAAACCTTTCTGAAGAATACTCATGTGCAATCCTTCTAAATGCATATTACTTAACTACAAGTGAACACTTGTTTTCACTGGAAAACATGTATTTGCTTCCTAATTAAATAGTTACTCACTGATAACAGGCATGTTTTTATTCAAACCAACCACTAGGGAAAATGTATACTTATTAATAATGATGTGCAAACACAGTGGAAGGCTTTCGACCAGCTTGCAGAAATGTCTCCTTCCTTGCAATGGCAAGACACTTTAACCATCAGCAGAACACACAGATGTCACAACCAGATTTCTCCTCTATAAATATGGTTTAGGTAAATTCACTCATACTGTTATGAATAAAGCATACATAGAGATTTGTTTCCAAAGATTTTTTTTCCCTCTCCAAGTTAAACTTTCTAATAATTTGTCTAACAGATAACCTCTTATTGATAAGCCTACTGTGACTAAGTTTGCAATGGTGGATTGAGATGCAAGGACACAGTATCTTTGAAAACACTTTGTATAAAATGTTATGCTCTTTGAAAGTCAAACCAAAAGCAATTGTACTGTAAGTTTTTCATAGTATGTACTGCACCATGCAGTTTAGCTACACATTCACTATTAAGAATGGAACTTTCTTGACACATAGTAGAAACTACGTAAAAATGAAAATTATGCCACTTATAATTAAGCATAAAATTATTCTTATTCAGTATTAGTAATAACATTCCCAAAATCCTTTCCAGTAATTTTTGTTTTATTGTAATCAGATAACTGCACGTTTTACAGCATAGTCACACATTGTATTTTGCTAGAGTCACAAACACATTGCCTTACATAATGATCTGCATCATTTCTGCTCTATACTACAAAGCCTATGACTGAATACAAAAGAAGTTTTACAAAAGAAACTGTTTTAAAGACTACAATAACAATAGAACCATTTCCAGATAACAGCTAAAATTATAAAGGCATATCACTGTATAATTTTACTGGAATTTCTAAAACAGTAAGGAATGAATTAAGATTTAGTATCTGCGACGCTTGTTAGGTCCTTCAAAGTTGCCCCCTGGGTTTCCTCTACCAAAGCCACCAGGTCCACCACTCACGGCACCTACACCACTCATTGGCGGCTGAGGAGTTTCAGAGCCCGTTCTACTAACCAGGGGTGAACCCATCTGGGATGGGCCTCCTTGAGGGAATCTCTCATTATGCTAACACAAGTCCATTTGGAACATGCCAAATGTGAGTTATAACAAAAACCACAAGTGATGTTGTCATGGAGTTCAGCAGATAGTCCAGCAGAATCAGGATCACACATAGAAGGAAGAAAGGAGCAATTCAATTAGTTATTATGGAAAAAGAGCTGGAAATTAAAGAGTGCTAATGTTATGCTCCAACTTTGTAAAGTAAATTAAAAATTAAAAACAATACTTAAGACCGACTCTGGTGCTGAATGTAACTTCATCCTTACAAGCACATCTGAAGCAATATATATTCTCTATGTAACAGAGGAGACAGCAAACAGTTTTATATCTGAGCTCTACTGTGCCTTACATACTACAAAGTGTCTCCCTTAAATAAATTAGACAGAGAAACATGATCAAACTACGGGGGATAGGTAATCAGCTTTTGTATTCCTAGACACTGCATATTTGTTCTTGTAATAGCCTGAAGACTTCTATAACCACGTATCTGTAGATGTTTCAAAGTCCATGCTACCTGGAGTTAGTCTGTTGTATGGCACTTTAGAAGTCTTTAGTTAAGGCTTCTAAAATTCTGTCCAAACAAAACTACATTAGTGACAAAATGCATAACAGGACTACTTCTAGTTTATAAAAAAACTGTATGTATCTATGGCTCATTCTGAAATATCAGTGTGAAATAAAAATCCAGTTAATATTCCATATTTATTTTCCTTAGCTCTATGCTTAATATTAATAAAGGTATCTATCCTTACACAGATTTACTCGCTTAGAAATTAAGACCTAAAAGAGAAAACATGCATCTGAGCATTCACAGTTCAGTATTTATGCAAGTGTTTAAAAATAGGACCCCACATGGAGAAATTTAAACTCAACATAAACCATTAAAAGCATAGATACATGGAACAATCAGACGTATAAATAATTAATCATTCACCAGTTTAGGACAGTTACGCTTTCAGAAGAAATTCCTTCTGTACAGAGGTCTGTATTAACTGCCCAGGTATTCAGAGTTCAACAAGGACATTCAAGACCAGCACTGTATTTATACGCCTGAATCAGAACAGAATTCTTCTGAAAGCCTAACTCCAGTAACAGTAGTAGAGCACAGCAGTTCTGGAGTCTGCTAAGTCATATATATATATGTATGTATATGTAACTAAAACCCCAGCATTTTATCTATATAAACAAAAATACATACAACCTAGATCATGGTTGTATATATGTGCATTGTTTCAAGTTTAACAAGAGCTGCATAAAGATCTACTACTGAGCCAAAGTACCTTTACATCTGTAGCATGGGATAAAAATTGTTTTAAAATTATCTCAATGCATGCCAACTTGTTAGCAATGGATATGAATTTCAACAACTAACTTATCACATACTGTTGATCCCTTTTACTATTTGACTTTTGGATAAAAAGTACTCTTTCCAATAAGGACTCCTCTTTCCAGCTAACAAGAAAACTGCTGTGATTCACTACCTACATTAATGTAAGTGGGGGAAGCTACTTTTAAAATGTTATGTTCAAAGACAATCCATGTTTCAAACGACTGCAGTGAAACAAAAGGAAGACTGCTACAACTTTCCCTTCAAGACTTCAGACAAACAACCAAATAAAAACATCAAATTTGTATTTCTGGTCTATAAAGCATATTCTTCATTTCCCTCAGTGGTAAGTATCTCTTAAAGTTTTTTAGTAGATAGCCCTCAAAGGATCTTTAAAGTGTCTTTCTAACAACAGCAATAAAACAATAAGGCTATGCCTTTGTGTAGGGGCCTGGCCTCCTAAGTTAAAAACTGTCAAAGTCCAAAGTGAAGAAAAAAACTAAAATCTAATATGTCCTTCAGAAGCATGCATAAGAAAACGGAAGGAGAAAGAATTTTTTTTAAACATGCATTTGAAGCATCAATGTATTTCCTACATTTCCGTACCTGGAATGACTTTTTGTAGAAAAACAACAGTTTAAGTTAGATAGCGTGATTTATGATACCATATTCTTTTCCATACACCTCTTTTTCTGTGTCTACAGAATCACAAGAGAAGGTTCTCAAGGTGACCAGTAACACAGTGGTCTCTAGCAAATGCATTTCCAAATCCAGTACTTTGTGAAGAGTATCCTCCCCACTTTGAGAGAAATGGCACTACTGATAAAATGAGCCAGCTTCTACGATGTGAAGATCCTTTCCTTTTTACCTGGTAAAGACCAGACTCACAATGTATCTTGTGCAAAATCGAAATCTCATTTTCCTCTATGGAACAAAGGATTTTTTTCTAACTTCATTACACAGATTGCTCAATTGCAGACAGATACTGTTGAGAAGGTATATATAAAAAAACAGAGCTACAAAATGCTTGTGTGTTCCAAAAAAACTGTAACAGAATAACTATTAATCCTATGTATTCCTTTATATCACACCACCAGTAATCCAAACATCTAGTAACAGAACAGTACTGAAAAATTATGTAGAAAATTTAAAATTATATAGTTGTTTCTCTACGTAAGACATTACAGCTAGGAAAAGTGACTGGCTATGAGAACAAAGCAAGAATGGCTAATGCTTTAACTGCATCCCAATGGCCTATCTGCTCTTGATTAAAAATTCCAGAAGTATACAAGACATTCCCTATTACCCATGGTAATTGGGCAATATCATTTTTCCTGTACTGGTATGGCAGTTGTCAACAGCTGTTGGCTACTGATTTTCTAAGTGGCATAATTACTGCCAATCTCATGCGTTTAACAGTGTTAGAAAAGAAATACAAAGAACACTAAAGTTTCTTTAAAAAATTAAATAGTTCACACAAAGATATCTTCACACTTTGTACCTTCCAACATTTAACTGTTCATCAAAAACCTCAACAAGCTAATTCACAGAATTTAGTTTTACTAAAGAAAAGAACAGCCGAAGTCCAAATTTAGAGATTACCATTCCTACGAGAAATAAGATTTTCACAGAAATATCAAAAAAATATTTCCTTTTCGGGTTGTAAATTACTAGCATGAATAGGTTTTATCAACTACTTTTAACAGATCCAAAACATGTAACACGTTCTTACTCAGCGTGAAAATACCTTTGGTAACAAAAATGGGCCATGAGACATGATAGCTATTCAAAGTAATTAAATTTGTGATACGTTACCACTGTTCCATTATCTGGCATCATTGGTGTTCCCATATTTGCAGCTCCTTCTGGTCCCATGGAAGGACCAGGACCCATTGCAGGGCCAGGTAAAGTTCCTCTGTTGTTCATATTCATACCCATCATTGGAGGAGGGCCTTGGTTACCAGCAGGTGCTGGGCTAAACGCATCTACGCAAAACAATCTATACTTAGAGCTGTCCTATCTTAATTTTACAAGAACAAACAAACAATTTATAATATTTAAAAAGCCAAATGTACAAGATTTCAAATACTTGAAAAAAAAATATTCTTTGAGACTGTACATTTATCTCAATCATCTGCTTTTAAACAGATTTTCAATGATCTCTATTGTTCTTCATCACATAATTTGCCAATCCCAACCTTTACAGCTAAATATAGCTGTAGAGTTTCTGTGAAGGAACCAAAGCATTCATATTGCATTTATATGCAGTATGCACACCACAAATTAGCAAAAATCTCATGTGATTTTACAGATATTGGCAGCTATAAGGTAACTTGGCTCTTTAGGGATCTTAACAGATGAAACGTACATTTGCAAGAACCCTTCTACCAGTAGTATGTTAACAGTGTACAGTAGATTAGTCTAAGGACTAAAAGCAATATTAGAGATGGTACTCAACTTCACAATAGATTATTTGTAATATAACATTTAAAAAATCTTGCATTTAGCTGTAATTTCTTATGGTATAAGTACCAGAAAACTAAGTAGTTTTGTTAGAACTTGAAATGACAGAACAATCTCCTCCAAAATTCTGAACCAAAGAGATAGAAGAAAAAGATCTTGAAAATATATTCTGAGGGGATCAGTTAGCTGTAATATTACACTACAAAGCATCACTCCACCCGTACTCACTAACACACTGAACACATAGGTAAAAATGCCTTCACAGCATTACCTCATGTTGCTATAAGAAAAAAAAAGTTTAATTATCTATCTCACATATTGCTATTATGAAATATCATCAACTTCAAGGCTGGTGGTGATGCATTTCCCCTGCCCCCCACAATAATCCATCCTTTTCAGCTCAAAGTATGCATCCAAAATTTGATAATGGAAGAAAGCATACCTTTGGAACTTAGTGCACACTTTAAGTATACATTTAAATAATATAAAGAAATCTGACATGTTGCTAGACTAATAAGCTCGTTGTTTATATTTTAAAAATAAACCCTCTCACTTCTCATCACAACAGCACTTTTTTAGTAATGAATATATAGATATACATTATTGAAGGGAGGTCACTGAGCACAGATACAATACTGTGACTACCTGCAGGTATGCAAACTCACATCTGTATTACTTGCCTTGAGAACAGCATGTCACAGCAGTCAACCATGGCATTCAAGATACTGCTGCTAAAATTGAAGACCTGGGTTTGCTCATATACATTATGCCAACCACAAACTCCTTAGCAAAAACAATGCATGCTACACAGCAGCACATGAGAAGTGCTAAAGAAGTTTACTGGAAGTGACAGAAATCCTGTAATTTTGAAAAGCAGAAGTCTTTGAGCTTAGTAATGAGTAACTCCAAGACCTCTCCCTACAATACTAAGTCAAAACAAAGCCTGGATGCTTCTTACCTACCCATACACGATTAGTTCATGTAGCAGGGAGAAGACTGTGCTAAAATTCAAGAAAATTACAGTAGCACATGCTCTAAAATGGTTTTTTACTGTCACCCATTCAGTTAGTATAAAAGGAAAACAAGTCTAAACTGCCACTATAATGAGAAACCTTTGTTCTCAGAGGCTAGAGGCACTGCAGGACTATCATGATGGTAGCAGCACTTAGTGCAGGCAGTAGTGCCATTAACTAAATGCTAAATTACTTGCTATTGGCTTGCTTATCAGTCTAATTAAACTGAGCCAGCTGGCCACCCATAGGTGCTGTCACTTATCTGTCAACTGTGACAAAGTTGTCATGCTCTGTATCATATAAATGCACCCAGGGTGGCATATAGCAATCTATACTATCAAACCTCTAGAATATTGATCCTGTTTCAGGCAGAAGCATACCTGAAAGGAGGAATACTACAGAGTACAATGCAAGAAGAGAATGGGGCCCTGCATATTTTCAGCAAGAGGCCTACAATACATTAGCTGTAATTCAGAGGTCCTCCCAAATTCTCCTATCTCAAAAGCAGACCCTAGGAGCCAACCACTTGATTGTCCTTTATTTTTGGTGGGACACTGATGTGAGGAGTTTGTTTACAGGAGCATGTTCAGCAACAGGTGGAAAGCAGTCATTAGTGTTCATGCCACAATGCAGACACAAAAAAAAAAAAAAAAAGTCTTTTTCTGCACACTGAAAGGCTGAAAAAGTCCACTCTAAATCTCTGAAATGCACCAACAAGCCAGTCAATAATCCTCATCAATGCAGAGACAGTTTCCCAAAAAAGTCCCTTTTTTCCACATTTAAGTTTATTATCTGCACTTAGCACTACAGATCCAGTTAAGTGCTCTCATGAGGCATGCATATTCTCTCAGAACTTGTTTGTCACAGAAAGCTGTAAAAACGAGCAGCTCTGCACAAGTCAGCCCAACACTTACTAAACCTGTCACAGAGGTACTCTGCTTTCTAATGAAATTATCATGCAGGTATTTCAGTCACTGAAGATATTCCAGCTCCCTACCGTCCCACATTATGAAAAGTTGCAAACAGCACAGGTAAAGGTCAGTTAAAAATAAAGTTACAATTCCAACAGAAATGTTGAGAAACGATGCTACTGTCAACAACTACAGATCTACTATTTAAAGGTCTGCTGTAAGGTTTTGGGGTCAATTGTTTTGGTTGTACTGATGGAGTTAATATGCTGGAGAACAAACAAAATCTCTGTAATGAGTGAGCTTCAAATGCAGCGTCTGCAGAAATAAAGGCAATGCTTACTTGCTATGGATATTTTAAAATAGCAGTTCAGTGTTACTATAACTTCTTTTGAAACTATACCATTTATTGCTAAAAGTATTAAGTTTAAAACCATGTTGTAACATAAAACTTAGAAAGCAAGACCATTAACATCACTGTTAAGAACTGCAATAAGTACACATTTAAATCCTGCATGTAAAAAGTGTTATCTTGTAGATCTGGACAACTGGCACAGTATCAATATTTACAAAGCCCTCTAATTAAATGAAATTTTCAAGTGTGCTACAATAATATGCAAAAGTACAACTATAAAAAAATAAGCCTCAATTTATGCTTCAGTTTAATATTTGTAGATAACTTCACAATGTCTTCCTTCAGAATTATTTTTAAATAATTTTCATCATCCCTGAAAGCACAAGTCTATTTCTGTTTTTCCGCTATAAACGTGTCTCAATAAATGCAAGGAAATGGTGAATAATGTATTTTAAAATCTGAACCAAGCAGATTTGTTACTCTATAAATTCATATTACTCAAAAGGTCAAGTGAAATGTTTACTAAGTTTTGTAAGCACTTTCAAGTTTAAAATACATGGAAAAATAGTTTTATTACTTGTCTTTTAATTATCATCTTAATTTATTTTAAATTACCATTAGGAAGCTTCCAATAGATTAACAGTTAACACAGTTTAGCTAGATTTGGTAGTTTTCAAGAAATATTTTACGTTTCAGTCTTGTTTAAAAGCAGATATTCAGTAAGTAAGATTCCAAACTGTTTCAGCCTGCATATATGGAGCAAGCACTAATTATTATACTTTTCTAGATTACACAGTAATAGTTTTTAGCAGTCACAGTATTTTAAGTTGCAAGAACTGAGAATATTAAGTCTGCAAATACAGACTTGGAGCAAAATGGTAGAACACCAAGCACATTACTCATTCATCTCACCAGGTTTGTCAAGAAGAATTTGCCAATTTTAACCTCTACATCATTTCACTGCATGCAATTACAGTCACAATTTCTCTGAATAGGTAGTCCCTCCAAAATAATGCCAAATATTTTTTGAACATTAAATTCCTCTTTTGTATCAGATGACTCCCAGAGCATCACCTTTCCCTGATTTTTGTTTCTCTTAACTTGTGCATTCTTTTTTGCCATGTATAGTCAATGTAATAAAATAAAGATACACCAGGGGTAGGAAGAAAAAGGAGTTTGAAAGCAAGATATATGTTGGGGGTTATTTCCTAATATTGTTTATTCCTTTTTTACCAGTATTTGCCACTAATTAATAGTTTGAGTAACATGTACAGTCCCAAAGAAAAAAAAAATCACATTACAAAAGCCTTTTTCCTTCAGATCCCTACCTCCCATGTTTATTGCTCCACGAGGACCCATATCACCCATTCTCATTTCCTGTTCTCTCTGAAAGTAAACATAGTTTTCATGGTCAACCTATCATTCTCAGAACTTAAAACATTCCCATTTACTCCATGAAAATAAAAATGTTAAAGTTTAAAAAGTTTCCATTGATTAAAAATAGTACAAGGAATGAAGTTAACTACACTCCTGGTTTTTATACTATCAAATGGATGAATAAGTTCCATATAACAATGTACATTTTTGCATATTAAAGATTAAATATCCCAAGTTTCATTTATCAGATGCAGCAGTTTAAAGCTCCCAAATAGTTATGTGATCAACTGCAAATAAATCCATCTTCACGCAATGTTTTTAATTAATAAACAGATTTCTATTTCACCTGTAAGCAAACAGGTCTTATTACAGTACTTGCCTAAAGGCCGTAGTTCAATAATATTCACTCTGGCTTCATGATTCAAAAATACTTGTGCTCATTGAAAACCAAGCCCTGATGCATTACATTAGGGTATATAAATTTAAACTACCAATTCAGCATTGTTCAAATAGTTTTGACTTAACTTTGTGGTGGTGTATTTTTTGAATGAATTATACTCTGCTATTGATGTTAGTTCAGATACTGACCATCCCTTTAAAATCAGCATACAACTATAGTATCACCAGCAACTGTAACATGCATTTACACTACACACAAATAACACATCAAATTGATCCAGATTCAATTGACGCTCAGTCACCCAACAGCAAAAGAGTTCTGACATCACTAAACATGAACCACGGCCTGCTGTGAAACAGTACTCAAAGGACAGCACCCAGAGTGGCAAAAAAAATCATGACCTAGGGGAAAACAAGGTACAACAATCAGAGACAATTCCACGGGATTTTAGGATTACTGTTTATATCAAAAAGATTAAACAGAAACAAGTTCACAGTTCAAAACAAAACCTAATGAAATTTACTTTTTAAAAAATTCTTCTTAATTTTCTACAGGAATGTTAACAAATATTCTGCTCTTGAGTAAAAACATGTGTTCAGAATAAAAAAATGCCAAAAAATTTAGCTCATTCTGAAAAACCATTCCACTTATGATTTAAGAGCCTAAGTTCAGATGCGCTTGGAAAACAAATCCATATACCAGGCACCTAAATCAGTCTATAAGCAACTTTTACATGGAAATATTAATAAATCAAAATACATTAATAATATTTTTACAGGTTCACAAAAGTCTGGTTTGGTCCATCATATTTGGGATGCCAAACACAAGTCTTCTATCTTCAGCCACTTGAAGCAGCAGACACCACTACTTGACAGAACAGAACCAATAGTTTTATAAAAATATCCTGCTATAGGAAATTGCCACAAGATCTATGATAAAGAGCCCTCAAGTCAACAACTTTGTAATAACTCATATTAACCTATAAAAAGTACTTAATAAGAGTACACACTATTTGCAAAAGAATATGGCTTAATGTGAAAAGGAAAAATAAGGCCTGGTAACTAAAAGACACAGGCAGGCTTTAAGGTTCTGCTAAAAAAGGCCGTTGATGGAACACTAAGGAGGATCTCTTCTTCTGACCCTAGAAACCACATTACAAATTTATTAGAGAACATGCAGCTACTTTGACAGACCTTTCAAAGTAACATCAACTGGCATTTTAAGTAAAATCAGCAGCCCCACTGGGATCAATCATACCCATAAACTGACATGAGTTAGTCATAAAATCAGCATACAACCTTGTTGATATTAGTCTGCTTGTACACCTCAGTCTTGACATAAGGAAGCAGAAGGGAAAGTGGTGTACCATCCCTACTGTCAATCCGTGGCCCAAAAGGATAGAGAAACACTATGGCTATCAGTTTACACTGGTCAGATTGTATGTGCACACATGCACGCCTATATGCTTGTGTGGAAACCTGACACACCATGAACAGTTCTGAGAAACTTCATAGCTACAAAGCAAAATACCAGACTTCACATTAGGCACATAACTTACTTGATTCCTCTCAGGTTCAACTGCAAGTTGGCTGGCATTTGGTTGTCTGGTTTTTTTTAATGTGACAAGTGCCATAAGACAGGGCCAAGTATAATACTGGCTAGATAAGGATGTTAGGTACAGAGCTATAAAGCTGCCCTAGTTTCTAGAACTTGTTTTCTTGGTAAAGGATAGAAACATATGCAAGCTATGATGTACACTTTCTTTAAAAAACACACTAGTCATCCTCCTAGCAATCAACCATTTTTTTCCTGTCTTGAAAAGCTACCAGTCTTCAGTTAACTGAAGTATAGCAAAAGATGGGTAGAACCCACTTTTTTTTAAGTCTAGTTTAACATTTGTATGAAAAATTGTTAAGTAATTATTTGGCATTTTTAAAGCTTTAACTTCAATGTTTAATAATTAAAGTATAAAAAACATTTCATCTATAGAACCATAAATTTACCTTAAGGTCTCTGCTGCCTTTTACTTTATCAACATGCTTGCAAGATTACAATGCTGCTTCTGCTTATAATTATTCCTACTGTTGCATGTTCAAAACATGCTATTCAGCACAGGAAAATTCTTCCGTACTCTTAACACAGAATTATCAAGTTTACACTTCCCGTCAGAGAAAACACTCCATTTCCAATGTTAACTAGCAGTACATATTAACGTCATTAGATGTTTGACATATTCAAAACTTCTATCGGGAAGAGTCCAGGTGGTAACAAAAATTCAGTTCTGCCACACACAAATCATGTCCTAGACAGCTCTTTACTATGTGGGCATAAACACGTTACTACAGGTAAGTTAGGTCAACTAGTCCTTGGGTTTTGCCCAAAATATAACAGAAAGGAATACCAGCAGGCAGTTTGACAGAATAGCTGAACCAGTGTTGGTTGGTAACTCCCGTCCACCTGAGAGGTTCATTTTTAGATACTCAAGCCTTTCACAGAGCTTGACAATGACAGTGTTACCTTCTCAGAGCTTCTCTTCCTCACTATATGACTTCCCAGTCTTCTGTTGAGCAGCAGTCTGCTTCAGCCCCTTCCCCAAAGCCACCCATAACTACCCATAACAGGGAGTTAAAACTGAGCAGCACGAGACAGGGCTAAACTCTTAACAGAGAAATAAGAGAAATATGTGGGGTGATTAAGAACCTCTGAAGTCACCCGTACCTGGGAAAACAACTTAAACAGGAACAGACGAAATAAAACAGATGATATGCTACTACAGGCAGACAAGAAAGCTGTAAGACAAAGAAAGTGTAGGAAAACCTAAGTTAAACTTTGTGAAGATCAGAAAAAAACAATCAAAAAACCACAGTTAAGCAAACAAAAAAATGTCCTATTGTAAAAGCACTGTTCCCACAACTCAAAACTTTCCAAATTATTTGCTGCCAGGATTCTTGTAAAATACTTCAGCACTAAGGCAGACAACCTTCAAAAAGGACCAATTCATCTGATTCATGTTTTAGAAAAACTGCTATGATGGCAACTGTAGGATTACACTTGCTAATTACTTTACAGACAAGTACTAAAAATCATATTGATCACAATTCCAATTAATTTTAATGTCAAATGTAAAAAGTAGATCTACACCAAAATATTGAATACACTCAGTTTTCAAAATATATATTTTACATTTAATATAGTATGGATTCTCCCCTTTTTACCAAGTATTTAAAACTAGATCTCCAAAGTATTTGAGGTGTATCGTGTGCAATGTTCTTACACCTCAAACACCACTGATAAAGCAGTCTAAATATACAGAGAACGGCCAAGATGATTTTTCTGAGTTTGTTAAATATATTACAGTATTCTTAAATTTGTTCTACAAAATCATGAAACTTAATATTTTGAAAAACACCTAAGAATTGATACAGGACAATGTATCAGATGCACATTCCTTCTCACACTGCAAGTAAAAATATAAACAGTCATAAACCTGATTTTTCTTGACTGACAAACCAGTGCTACTTTTTTCCTTAAAAATAGGCCTTGCAATTGCAGTAGCCCACAGAAAATTAATCTTGTCTCCAAGTGATGCAATATGCATGGTAACAAAGCTGTCAAAAAATTATGGTATGAACTAAAAAAGGCACAGAAAATTTCAGAACAGCAAAAAGCAAGATATCAACAGAAATGTTAAGATGACAGACCATACACTTTTCAAGGGTTTGTGGCCAGAAGATGCACTTTCCAATTAACATGTGATTACTTACTCACCTTTCAGCTAAGGAACAGTAACCACAATAATGCTAAGACACGGCACCCAAAAAATGCCTTAGCAAGAAAAGAACACTTGCCCCATAAACTTGAAAACCAAAATTAATAGTTTAATTAGCACTTCATCTAGGTTGTGTGTGTAGAGTAAAATGTAACTGACGGTGCTGTTGATTCTCACTTGTTTTCATTAACAGGGAAACTGAATTTTATTCTCTAACAGACTATATATGTGCCAAAACAGGTATGAAATTTCTGCACCTCTTACTAGAATCCATTACTCCCTTCTAGTGTGGTTTATTTCATTAAGTTCCTTCTAGAAAAGAAAAATTATTTCCAAAGACCTCTTCAGGAGGCATAAGGCCCTTGAACCTTAGGTAAATTTTAATTTACTGAAAGTCACCTGTATTTTAATGACATAAATCATACAAGTTATTAAAGCTGCCAGTTAGCAATCAAAACTAGAATCTGGGGGATACTTTTGATTGTGCATTATTTGTCTTTTCCTCAGAACAGCCTACTATTTCACTCCAATGACAACTTCACTGGAAGTTAAGCTGCCAGTAAGAAGCTCTGTTAAGCTCTTGAAGTAATAAAAGGCTTCTCTTCTATCCACCCCTTCTTGTCACCTTTCCCTCTTTGGTTTGTTCCTCAATTAAGATTTCTGTGTAAGATCCAAAAGTTACAATATCCTCACACAGTTCATATACAATAGCAGTAAGTAATTTTAAATGAAAAATACCCATCTTTCAAAACCCAAGATTTGTATGTGTTCCTGAGCACTGAAGTCTAAATTCAGAGTTGACCCCTACTCTGAGCTGGGTAGCATACTAGATGATTCCAGAAATGCCTTCCAGTCTAAACTACTCAAAACTCTATGAACCGTGTGATAAGTGCTCACCCAAGAGTCTGGAAAAATATAAGCTTTCTTACTTCACAGAAAACGACACAAATACATTAAACTAGACAACAACTAAAACATATGGCATGCAGTAAACTATCAAGTCCTGTTTTTAAACAGGAAGCCTAATGAAAAGAATTTTCGTTAGGTTTAATACCAGCCACCAGGACTCAATCTCTGAAAAATCATACTAAGAGGGCTAGAGGAGATAAAGGCAATTTACTGCTTTCTGACTCGAGTAATGAATAAAGCAGATGGAGATGGCTCATTAATTTACAACATTAAAAAAGTATCATATTGGTAAAATCAGGAATACATATTGCATGAAATACAATCAGATACACATATTCCAGTAAATGCTACAAACTGGAAAAATACCCCTAATGGTAGCAGAAACTATAATTACAGAAAAAAAAATATTACTACTCCAGTGCATTTCTTAAGTATACCTCTCATTTCAGTAAGATTGTACAGAAAGTATCAATTTTATTAGAATAGGGGAATTTCTTTTAAAACTAACAGCACAAGTATAGGGATGTATTTCTGAAAAATCTCTATGTACTACATCCTTGTTCTCTTCTTTTAGGTCTGAGAACAGAAAGTCTTCAACTTCTGTGAGGTCTCATTTTCCTTCTGCATCAGTTGCTGAGGATAGTCCTCGGCAGCTAAATCCCACAGAGAAAAAACATCCAATTAAACAAATGTAATTAAAACTACTTGAAAGTACATACTATTTTAAGTTGAAGTTATTCTTTAAAAACACAAAAGAACCTTGTATTACCTTGAACAGTCTTAGAATCACAGCTGTATTGTGATAAAACCTAATAATAAATTTATATTCACGTGCAAGACAGCTACCACAACATATTAAAAACATCTGTCTTAATACACTCCGTAACATATCCCAATATATTTTACACAGATTAATAAAACATTCGGTAGGAGAATATGCCATTATCCAACTTCATTAACTAAGTACTGAAAAGCCTTTCAGTGCATCACCTAACACTAACACTGTAAAAGACAGAAATGGATTGCAGTTTTGTCTGTGACAGAGAGCACAAACACACTCTGTTTTTAAAGATTTCAGAGAAATGGTTTTTGAAAAGTTACACAGTTACATATTGTCTCACATTCACCTTTATTTTAACACCAGCCATTTCTGATCTTTACAAAATGGAATACAGTTCAGGATGTGTCTTTGTTAAGGTAAAACTAGCTTCTGCTTTCCAAAACACACAACTTGCTGGTTTGGGGGCGGGTACAGGAGAGTTTGCCAGTAAAGAGTTAAAAAACTGTGTTTTGCCATTCTCTTACAGCTGGATGCAAAACCCAATCTGAACTAAAGTTAGCTTCCTTTCAATACATCAATCCTCACATGATGTTAAAATCAGGTCTACACTGACAGTTTTGGAAAAGGAAGCAGTTTAATTGCACTAATATGACTCAATACAAAAATCTTTAGGAAATATATGACTAACCAGCAACATTTAATAATCCTAAAGATTAAAGAAAAGGTTAATCCTAAAGACAATACGATTTAATATACACCAAAGCAACATAAGAATTCATACTTTCAGAATGTATTACAGGTAAAAAACTCAAATTACAATCTAACTTGGCAACAAAAAAGAAAATAGTCTAAAATAAGCCAAGATATACCATGGAACCTATTCTGTTGATTATAGAACCTGGTTCCATTATTGCAATTTATATCTTTTCTGCTTCATTATTTTGTCTTGTAGTTACTTGCTCCTTCTCTGACTTTTAATATTGCACTTAAGCCACTGCATTAATATTATTTGTGAGCTTTTCTCCCACTTCTCTCATTACCATTTGTTAAAAAACAATAAAACATTGGATAAGCAATATCTGTATAAGTGACTAAAAATGTATCTCTTTCTCATAACCTGCAGTAAAGAGTTATTCATCATCCAAAAAAAAAATAATGCACACAGAAGGCAAAATCAAGCCCTAAACAAACTGCATACATATACAGTACCTAGCAACAAAATCCAAATATTGTAATTCCATGCCTCCAATCATCATTACATCATCTGTTCAGATAAAGGAAAATGCTACTGTATCCTTTCACTATATATGAAGAACTCTCTGAAGATGAAACTGCAAAGAAGGATACTTTTTCCAAATGTCTTTGCTGTTGAAGATTTGAAAGAAAACAAGTATAGGGGTATTCTGGCAAATTTTCCCCTTGATTTAATGACTAAGACTCACAAGGAAAGCAAAAATCTGCTTCTCAAATATTTTAAGCTAAAATTCAGAAATAATTTTTCTCAAGACAAAGGTGCTTAGAGAAGGTAACCACTTCCAACAGATTTGGAAATCCTTTGAAATATGAGATCCCATTATATCAATTCTCTTAATAGCAACTTTCTCAATTCTGCCAATTAATCTGGTTCTACTGGAGTTGAGTCACCTTAGATTCACGGAACCAAAATATAAAAATACTTCTCCCATTTCTAATAGCTTTCTTTTTTCAGTAACAGTAAAGAAATCAATAATATAAATGAAATACAGATCAACAGCTAAACATAATACAAATATTTTTTCAAAGGCACTTTACTGTTTACTTACCCACAAAAGTACTTTCTGGAAGAAATATACACGATATCACCAAGTTCACAACTGAGACATGTAACAATTACACTACATTCACAATATATTCATATCTTCAGAGGCATATTAGAGAATTTCATGCGGCATCTTAGAATTATTCTGGTTTTATTTGAGCTAAAGAAATGTCACAAGAGTGGATAAGTACCAAAACAGACAACCTGGCAGGTTATAAATGATTTAAGATGCACTTCACAATTTACCATGGTGGGTGTGGACTTCAACGGCTGCTTAACTGGTAACAAAGACTGGGTTAACTGTACCCTCATGCAGAAATGCACTAAAATATTTAACTGAAAATCAGGTGTTACAAACAATGCTGCATTTTAGATTTCCCAAATTGTTATGTTTTCCTTGCACAAAACCCAAATCTACACAAATATTAAAGTGAACACTGGATTGAGTCAAAAGAACAGTCTTCCCCAAACGCAAGATTCAAGGATAAGATGTAGTGAAAGTCATCAATGTTTACTTCGAAGAAAAATTAATCATCCAAGAATACCCTTTATCATGGAATGTTTATGTGAAAATCTACTTCTTAATTGAAGTGTCAACTGTAAGACTGCAAAATCAACTTAAAAGCACCACTAGTTATAGCCACAGTGCACTAAATATGATTCTTCGGCAGACTTCTTATTAACAATTTTTCCTCACCAAGTAGATATTATATATGCCAACTAAATTATAACATAAAAACCAGTTCAGTTGTATCTGCTGTCTTGTAACTAATTTGAGTTACCAAATAATTAGAATATGCAAGTATTTGTCAAAAAGAAGCTGAAAGCCGAAGTCTTCCAATGCTACAAGGGGGTCCTGTAGGAGAAACTTCTAGCACCCATATAGTGTCTTTTATACATGTTATGGATGTTGCTTACAACCAGAATAGTTCAACATTTAAGATTTCCCCAATGACCTTATGGCCTGTCCACATACACAGCACTTAAAACATACGAAAATATAAATAGAGAAGAATCAGTGAAACTTCCTGCAGGAAACCAAGCTCCAAAGTTATTTTATACAACCTGTAGGCCATTTCCTGTAAAACTAGAGTAACATGAGGCAGACTTGAATGACAAAGATGCTTTTCATTTGAATAAACAAAATTCTGACTGATGAAAATAATACATCCTACCAGGCAATTCTAGTATTTGCATCAAAAGTTTAAGAAACTGGTCATCTGAATAAATTCAAACAGATTAAGAAACACTGCTTTCTAGCTAAATACCCTAACCCAAGTCCACACACTTTTATGATACAGTGTCTGGTTTCATCAAAAATATCAAAAAAACCCTATTAATTTATTTATGTACAATAGACCCAAAGGTCAGAATTATGTTAGGGACACAATGGGGACCACCCAATCAATAGGGACAAACAAGAATAGCTGGTTCTTACCTAAACTCAGAAGCTCCCCTATAGTTAAAACAAATGTTTAATAATTAAGAAATGGTGGGGGGAACAAACACAAAGACTCCATAAGTAAATAACATTTTAAAGGTATTATAAAAACCAGCAGCATATAAGAAGATAAACAAAGCCCGAAGAATTGTATTTCAACATCATGTTGTCTTTTTTGGATCTTTCATGTAAACACATTTGGAAGGGACAACTACCAGCTATCCTGTCACAAGCAGATAACCCAAAATGCATTCAGGATCTGCAGTAAGAGTGGTGTGCTTCATGTCATGTACAGAACAAAACTAATACAAACACTCTCCCATCCTACACAATTCGAAGCCTAAATTAATGAGCCATTAGCCACGGTAGGAAATCATAACGGTGACAAATGTTTTAGTAGGGCCTGTTGTGATAAGACACGAGGTAATGGTTTTAAACTAATAGTGGGTAGACTTCAACTAGGTGCAAGGGAGAAATTTTTTACAATAAGGGCAATGAAATACTGGAACAGGTTGCCCAGACAGGTGGTGGATGCCCCATGCCTGGAAACATTAAGGACTGGATTGGATGGGGCTCTGAGCAACCTTAAGTGGCTTAACGTGCCCCTGCTCATTGCAGGGGGCAATGAACTAGATGGCCTTCAATGGTCCCTTCCAAACCAAACCATGCTATGATTCTACGATTATGTTCAGGCAGAAACAGCTTTGAACGGCAAACCTTAAATATATTTAATTGACTCTTTAAGCTTTAGCTTCTATTGAACTCCCCATTTGAACAGTTACAAAACAGCTCTATCGAAACTCATCTCCTTATCAAAACCCACCATTTATTAAAAATGCTAATTAATCTAAAATTAATACCCAATCGCTGCACAATTAAAGTGTACTTGGTGGAAGATAGAAGTATCAGATCTAAATTCCATTTTCCTCATGGAAGATTTAATAACCCAAAAGAAGCACTACCTCCAGCAATATGAAGAACCTACTTGAACAAGGAGGCTTGTGAAATATTCATGAAAAAAATTAAAAATATTTTAATTTTAAAAATAACAGTTACCCTGGTATCAACAGACAGGAAACAGCACTAAGTTAATTTCTATTTGTTTCTATCAGTTTACTGTATTATCACTATTAAAATTTTCTGCTCTGTGAGAGCTACTCAAGCAAAGTGCTAGAGGCTAAGCAAAAGGTCACATGAAGAAAAAAACTACCTGGAAGGCACTTGCTTGAGAGAGAGAAACCAGGTCTCTAAAGAGGCTTCCCTGACACTATGCAACAGACCCATTACGGGTTTCCTCACATCCAAAAATAGTATTTCTACAGAAATTTCACTTATTGCTTCTTGGGAGTTTTATTCTGTCTTTAAACACAGATCCCTTGAGCAAAGAAACTTTTCTGAGCAGAGGAACTTATTTTGGTTGCAAGTCTCAGTGCCACCAAGCAAGATCTCAGGATTTAGAGAGCTGGGTGAGTCCAAAAGAGGTACCAAGCAGACAACTGAAACTGAAAGTTAGTTTCTTCTTAGTCTGGGTAAATACATGTACAAACTCCAAGTAAAACTTAACTCCAGTAGCTGAAGAAGAAAAAATGAAAATTATTAAGGCAAACATTAATATTTTTCAAATATATATGGCATTTATCAAACACATCAACAAAGAGTTTTTCTAAGTTATTTATAAAAGCCTTATTCTTACTTGCCAGAACATGAAAAACTGAAGAACTCTATTTGTGGAACTTAAGTTGAATAAGTAGAGTTTATTTAAATTGTGAGCAGCAACAATTTTCAGAAAAAACCAGTAAAATATAGAATAGAGACTTATTAAATCTGCTCTTGATTAGATTTTTTCACTTTTATCCGTAAAACCCATGAAACAGAAAAAGCTAAGTATGCAAATGGAGTATTCTATAAACAAGCACAGATGCATTTGAGGTCCTTCTATCAATAATTGAACAAACACAGCATCTGCTGCAGCTGAGGCCTCATGAAATACTGAGACTGACAAAGACTAAAATCATTTTGCCATTACATAAACAGCATCTGGAAAGTGTTGTTTTAGTTTCTTGATCATCAGTCTTACTGAGAGAAAGTAAGGTTATAAACAAAACCTGGCAATCTAAAGAATAGGGACAGAAAATTCGGTATCAATTACTGTAGAAAAGAACAAATTTGGGAAAGCTTAAAAGCAGTACCACAACACCTAAATTAATACTGGAGATTTATGGACATTTGATAGCACATTAAGGTATAAAAATTACTTGTGAATAGTCACTTGCTCTATGTGCAAGTTCACATAAAGTACATGTTAGTATTATCCAAAGCACTTTGTGCAAACATTAGAAGATGACTGCAACAGAGTAAAAAATTAGTCTCCTAAATATAACACAAAAATATCACATTGCCTAAATACTCACAGTTCACACATATAGAAATATAAAGTTATAAATGAAATATAATACTGTAGCAATTATTTGCTCCAGTACTGAAAAATTACTTCAAGCAGCATCCTTGAGATACATAAAAACACGACCTAGAAAATAAATTAGGAACCATCCTAAAATGGTCATTAAATATTTACAACCAAAAGATCTTATTCCACGAATACCTTCATTTAATGTATATAAGCACATAATATGTTACAAAAAGATATCTGAAGTTCTGCATTGATTTTCATGTCATGTCTTTTCATACTAAAAGCAGATATGACAGTTAAATAGTTTTTTCTACCTGACAACGTAATTAAAGGCTGAAAATAATTTATTTAGTTTCTGAAAATAATATAAATTGAGTATTTTAAGGCTTATTAAGGAAGTAGTATTCTTGCCCAAAGCAACAAATTTAGTATGTGAAACACCAAAGAACAGAAGAAATGCCTGATTAAAGAATGTGTCTACTGATGTATATCACTCCTGAAAAAATAAAAATTATTTAGTGCTACTGCCAAAACTAGGGACTGCCCACAAAAACACAAACTGCGTATTTATAAATTGTTTGCTCAAAGGCCTATCCTATGTTGGTTTATGCATAGGAAGGAACTCGATCACTGAAGTAAAACCACTGCCAAGCAAAGCAGGAATATTTGTCAGGTTGGTGTTTTTTAGTTCTACATTTAATAATTTGTCTTTTTCCAAGCTAGTTTTACCTTAAAAAGCCTTTACAGTGTCACACATGAACCATGTATGCTGGACTGCAGTAAGGCTGCAATTCATCTCACCCCATCAGGCTCTACAAAAGAGCTTTTATAAAGCATCAAGAAACTGATATTTTATCATACAAACTCACAAAACTTCACCATCAGCTTAAGTGTAAGAGCCTGTCAGGATAAAATAACCAGTGTTTATTGTTAGAAAACATATCACATTTGAAAAGATTCTTAGAAATGTTTTCTTAATTTGTTACTGGACATCTGCCTTAGTTTAGTTTTGAATAAGGTAGGAAACAATTCGCCATTCAGTGAAAATTCCAACTGCTTACATTACTGGAGCTTTTGAGCACAATGCTATGAGAAGATGGGATGAGAATACAGTTCTATTCACTCAAAGGGGCAAGAAGTGCAAAAGTCTACTCCTGAATTACTGAAGTTCAAGGAAATATAACTGATAGTTTTGTTTCAAACACGTCTCATGCTTAACTTGCAAGTGACCATATAAGTGAGGGATAAGACATGCCTTAATAGGGCTCCAAACAGTAAGAAATGGAAAGCTACATTTATAAACTGCTCCAAATGACAAAACTCTTAGAACAAAAACTATGTTGGGATGGCATTCCTGAAGCTATAAACTTCATTGCTGTTTTGCAAAGTGCTTTTTCACTTTCTTTCTCTCATCTGTCTTACAGCATTTGATCCAAGTCCACTACAATCCCTGTTGCTGAAGCATCTCCACTGCTTTAACAGCTGCCATTTTGTGCTGATAATTACTCAACATACTTGAGAGCTGTGATTCTGCAAGAAAAACTAAAGGAAAGCAAAACAACATCCAGAAATAATTCCTGAAAGAACTATGAGATTTAAAAGTATTTAATATACAAAGCCTTACATGAAAGAACAGCAAGCATTCAGAAGTTGAAACTGATGAATTCTCAAGAAACAGTCCCTTCTATGTGCAAGTTACACTTCAGAAAGGGGGCTTCCTTGGAGGAAAGTGGGGAAGGACAACCAAAAAGCTCAATTCCCTCTTCAAACCATCAGTAAGAAGAGCTGTAAGTTTTAGGCTGGTATTGCAGCTATTGTTTCATTAAGAACAATACCCACCCAGCATTACTTCACAGTGTTATACAGAAGTAAATTTGTGCACCACAAAACTAGGACTACAAATCCTACATATTTTGGTCTCTATTTTAGACACATGTAAACTATTTCAATACACTAAATTCAAATCACTAAGATGGTGACACGAATAAAAGCAGGTCTTGGAACTGGAATTATTTTGTAAAACAGCTTAATTGAGATTCAACAATGTAATTCTAAGCAAGCCATCCATAACTGGATAATAACCACTGTTTGTTTGAATAATTAATGTATTACTGGCACTCAAAAGTACTTTCTTTTTAAAAAATATTTGTGCTGTTGAAAAATAAATCACCATCAGCAAATTTCTCTTTCAGCCAGAAGAATGTATGCAAAATAAAAATTAGCAAAATACCACTGGAAAACAAGTTTCCCAATTAAGCTACTGTGAAATCAGAATGCATATAAATTATTGAGCTGTAACAGCACATTTCAACTAACTGACTTTTAGAAAGGAAGGGAAAAACCCTAACCAATATGAAAGTTTTTATTAATAATTTATCTAGCAGAGATCACACAACCAGATTAATAAATTGTTTAGGCATCAGCAGGCTGTCCATCAGATTAACAATCAATGCAATCAAAGTTCTAATACACAACATCACCAGCAACAACAATGCTTCAGGAAAAGAAATTCTCTCACAAAAAATATTTTTATTATCTGTAACAAAATCAAGTAACTGGTAGCTGTATTAAACTTGATTACAAGATGTTTTTCAAAAGTAGTTATATTTTTTTAAAATCCAAGTTTAATGAGTTAGGGAAAAGATACAGATAGAAACTTTCAGGGGGAAGGCCTAACACTGCAGCCTTACACGAAAGGTTCCAATTCTGGTTGCCATGGCACTTACCATTTATCTTCCTGTTTTAGACTGACCAGTAAAAAGTGATAGGATATAAGTGAAAGAAGCTTACTTTTCAAAGCTTTTAAGAAACAAAAACAAGGATTAGAGACAATTATTATTGTCCTGCTAAATACATGGTTGGCAGAAGACTTCAATATGTTGTAAGCATTGTGCCAAAAGAGCGTATCAAGTCCTGATATGGTAAAAAACTGTCCAACATTATCAAAAAAATGCACTTCTCACCAAGAGCCAACTTTTAACCTCTGAAAACAGAGAATAACTTTCTCAGTACATGTACAGTGGTAATCTGAAAGCAGAAGTAAGTATAAGATGGAATCTTTTCACAGTAAACAAGCATTAGTAAGAACAAATAAAAACAAATCAGTTCTATAAGAAATTCAAAGTTGAAATCAGATTTGATGTATCATTTTGCAATCTCCAGAAACGGTTTACAGTTTTTCTCTGCTGCAAATTGCAAAGGCTTTTTCAATTCCCATTTACACTACATAACTATAGTTATCTAAAAACACGTTATAACAAACATCTATAAAACGATAGGCATGCCTAGTCACACAGCTGTCCTGATTAGAAACTGTTGCTAAAGAAAGCAACCATGTCACTTGCCATTTTGTTTCAATTTTTCCTCTTTTAAAGAGCATTAGAAGTAAAACCTAAGTCAAGACATGACCAAAATACTAAAGATTAGTCTAGAAAATACATTTTTTTCATGTATTATTGTATATGCCACTTCAATTTCGTCTGATGTTTAAAACCAACACCTATACTCTATGTTCCTTTATATACTACTTAAAACACTTTTTGTAGGGCTGCTACTGCAAAACTACATCTAAATATTCTTGCAGTGTATTAATTAGTTCCAGATGAACACATAATTTTAGTAATGCATGAGAGTGGGAAACCTACACTCTTCCAAAGCAGTGTTCCACCTTTTGCCTTTCCCCTCCAAAAAATGTTATGTATAAAAGCCATAAAATTTATGCATAGTCATTGAAGTGCTTTGCATCTGAACCACTGCTCTTCCCTTCTTACCTACATTTTTGCCAAGTCCAGCACACCGACTTGAACAGTTTCTCTTCATAGAGGGTTTGGAATTTAAAAATGTACATAAGGAACAAGGATGGACAAACTGTGGCAATCAATTTAAGCACAGAGGCTAAATAATATTATCTCAAGACAGATGTAAGAACAAAAACAGTAAAGGCTGTGGTGGCCAACATTATCTAGTTTTCCCCATTCCAAGCTGCAGAATATGGGCCACAACCTCCTAACAGCAAAGGAATCTGAGGGAGCTACTGCCATCTCAGGGATGTGGGTTGGCTCCCCAGCTTCCTATTACTGCAGCTCCCTGCAGCAAGAGGCACAGGTCTCACAGATGAGCCAGGAGGTTTTGACAGGCAGCTTACAGGGCCACAAGGTCAGGTAACCCCAAAAGATGCTACATTAAGATATTACAGTGAAATGAAATTTCACATTTGGCACTACAGAAGTCACAATCACTAAGTACTGTTTCTAAACTACATCAGACAAGTGTTACATGCTATTTCCCAGGTATGTTTCATAATATTTGGAACACACTAAAGGACAGTATGAGTTCTGAATTCTTAGTCTTCATCACCCTGAAGAAAAGACGTGCTGAAAGCAGTTTTCTTTTAGAGTGAGCACATATGGAAATAAATTACCATCTGCTTTTAGATGTAATTCCCTCAAAACAGTGAGCAAAACCAACTGATACCTGTTAGCAAAATCAAAGGAACTATTTTGCTTCCTCCCCATCTTCACTAAAAACACTAGGAGGCAGAGGAGGGGGAAAAATGTCCTGCTGAGAACAGAAAATCATTTATTTTCTAACATCTCTTAGGATGTTGCAGAACATACATAATAAATTCCTTGCAAACCTACAGAAAATTTTATAGTATAGAATGTAAAACAGGTTTTTCTTTCATAGGAAATAGCTGAAAAACCAGAAGCTCATTTTTGACTGATGTATGAAGCTGCAACTGTGACAGGGAGCAAAATCCGTTCCTGCAGACCACAGCTGTTTTAATAATGTAAAAGAGCAGTGTGTGAATTGCTTATTCATTGTTTCCTCACTAGGAATAGCTGTAACAGTAAAAGGTATCCTACTCATGAGAAACTACAGCATTTGCAACACAGTTTGCATTCATTTAACTGATCTGGTCAGTGGGAAAAAACGTCATAGTCTTTAACCAAAAAAATTTAGAAGCTCACTCCTCTGATAGCACCATTTGGTTAGTTCTGCAGGATGAGTCTTCAGAGACAGAGCATACCTAAATTACTAATGTAAATAATGTACAGATTATAGCAGAGGACAAATTTTCCCCCATCTGTATAATCTTTCAGTCTCCTTTAGTAATGATTTGGATCTTCTCCAGGGTCACAGCAAGACAGGGTCATAGGACATAGGGTCAAAAGGGAGAGTGATTTTAGGCTCCATATGAAATTAACATTGCCCTTTTTGCTTCTAAAGTGTATTATTCTTAGTAAGTTAAGTATAAACCAAAACCAGTAATTCACACAAGCTTAACAGCGTGAACTGGTTTAAAATCTAAACCTTCAGGCAGACTAGGGCACTTCCTGATGGAAATATCAAGATGGGTGATTCCCATCACCTCCCACTTAGAAAAACTATTTTACTGAAACATTTCAATTTCCAAGTAAAAAAAATAGTATCTGATCACCTTGACTTCATGAAAGCGTTACATCACCAGCTTGCAGGAAAAATAACAGTGATGTCATCATACCAGAGAATAACTACACTACTGAATATGTAGCAAGTCACTCAGGAGAACAATGAAATACTGAAGAAAAAATAGCCAACAAGATGATGGCAGTTCAGTAACTTGTATAAGAATAATACAATAAAAAATTCTTTTGCAATTTGGACTTTCACCACAGAATTTTACTTACATTGTCCATGAAATTTGGCTTAAATCCTCCCTCCTGCTGTCGTCGTAATTCCTCCTGTTCCCTCTGGCGTAGCATCTCTTCTTCACGACGTCTGTGTTCTTCTTCATGTCTAGGATATTTTTCAAAATTATGTCAGCTTAGTCTCTTGACCTGTTCAGGCTTGCACTCAGTCTCAAGAGGTAAGATCAAGCATATACACAAAATTGGTCATTAATTATTTTTTACACAGTGTAAGGTACTAATCTACGCAACTGGATGAGTTTGAGTACTTTTAAAGTTTTGGTTGGTTGGTTTTTTTAACTGGAATACAAGTGATTTCAATACCAATACATTCTATACCTACTCTTCCAGCTATATATTGGTAAATAGGTTAAAATATTCCAGTTTTTAAGAAGCCACTATAGATTAAAACATTTCAATACTGCCAAAAGACACATTTTAATTCTGAGATGTGTTTGTGCTGCTTTTTTTTTTTCCTTATTGACATTTATTGTTATATTTAACACAAAAAGTATAAATCAATATGATGATACGATGTCTATTTTCTTAAACTTTAGAAGAGGCATTAAAACAATTATTTGCATGAATCAAATCATAGAAGAAAAATCGTTTGCAACATACTACAATATCAAATGAAAATACCTTCCAAAACCCCATGTCAGGCTATAAGATTGCAATATTATGATTCTATATGCAGATCACCTGCCCATAAAACATAGAAGCATGTTCTATCTATTACAGCTATGCTTCGGTCACAACCTTAAAATAAATATGAAACCAAAAAAATAGGCTAGGACATTTCTACATTATTTAGACATCTCACAAATTTACACCGAAATTAGCAGAGCTAAAATAAGTGAAAAAAATGAAGCAACATTTGAAACCACTCTTTTATGTTAGCATTACATTATCAGAAACATCACACATTATGCTTTTGAAAAGCAAGTTTAGCTAACGTATCTAAATTCATGCAGGCCCACAGTGGCTGCATGCCACACCTGTGCACAGTAGAACACAAAATACCTCAATTGTATCTGCTTGCGTTTCTGAAGTTCTTGGTTTCGAAGTTCTTCCAAACGCCTCAATTCTTCCTGACGACGCATGAGATCTAACAGGATTAAAAGTGTATTTAAATACAAAAGCTGTCAATCAACAATGTGGCAACACAAAAATTGTTCTTACTGTCAGATTACAGTTCTAACATTCAATTTTTTAAACAAAATTTTCAGTACATTTAACTCATCTCTTTCCATAAAGCTAAGTCTAGTACTTGAAAAAACACTGGATCTGTGGCTCTCAAACACAGAAAGGTACAAAATGGGCAAAGCCTCCAGGGCAGGTTACAGAAATAGAAATCTTAAGTCCTCAAAGAAAAGGTAAAAAAATCTCTCTCAATCCCTTAAATCACACCCTGGTTTTACATCTAGGACAGGGCATCAATTTTCTCACAATGCTGTATACTGCTAAAGTCAACTACCAAGAAAACCACTACAGTATTTATGGACTTTTACACTCTCCACTACCTATTGCAGACCACTATGTGGCACACATCAGAAAAAGAAAAGTTGAATCAGACTCAGGTGCATGATGTCTGAACCTCCATGGAGATCTATCATGACTCTGCTTGCTGTAACTTACAAATGACTCGTCTTTTAACCCCACAAAAAAGGAACAGCCATAGCCCCTTTAAGAAGCACTTAAAATGCCCTTAAAAAGCAGGGCATAACTCACAGTAATTACTTTTGCTGACAAGTCACATGATTGATTTCTGCCTGGAAATTTATGCTTTCTTCAATGAACATTACTTTTACCATTTGTTAGAAAACAGTTCTTTGTTTTTTAACTTCATAGGATATTGGCCACATGATACTATTTATAGAAACCACAAGTAACATTTTACCATAACACACCTTTTATGCTTTAGTTCAACTATTCTGCACCTTTTCTTGATGCATTTCTTCACTATACTAATTAAAATATCTTCTTAGTTATGCAAATCACTTTCCTCAAACTTCCATCAGCATAAATTACTACAACTTAAAATTTTACTGTAACATCCAAGAACTACAGCAGCCAGTACATTTTGCCAAAAGACCATGCATTCGTTTTCTTTTTGAACAAAGAAGATTATCAGATTTTTACTCTCACAACATCTCTGTTGACATTAGAAGTTCTTTCTCAAGCACATTTTGCAGAATTGCTTTTCCATTCTCTTCTGCAAAATTAACACATTTCATACTTCAATAGAATATGACTACATTGAAGATTCACTCAAATCACAAAGTCTGAGGGCTGCTTCCTTCCAACTGTGCTTGCCATAGAAGGCCTGGCCATTGGTAATCCTGATCACTGGGAGTGTCACAAGCACACATTTTTGCTTTTAAATAACCTTTAGGTTATTTCAGAGTACAAGTGTACTTTTCTTTTTAAATGAACCTTTAGGTTGCTTCACGGTATTACTGAGATCAAAAACTAACCCATTCTGTACGCAACACTGTCCACTGTGGGAAAAGATGTTTCCTTTTCAGTTCTTTGTTCTTCCAAATTTATGCAGCATTCCCTATTTCTTGTGCACACAGGCACAGGATTTCCTACTTTCTCTCTACCACTAATAGCTACAAATTTATCACTTACTGTCCTTTGTTCTTAAGGCATAGCACTCTGCTTTTCTCAGTGTTCTCTTAATTTTTCTCCATAGCACAGTTGTGATTATTGCCTTTCCTGAAATTGTTAGTATTTTAAAAGCTCAACATAGCAAATTATGATTCAGTATCATTTGACAACTGCCAAATCTTGGCAGAAAGCCTTACTAGGCTGGGTGAAAATACAGATACAGAGGTTAAAATTCTGCACAAGGGCCATTCATATTAAAAGACCTGCAATGACGCTAATTCTTGACTGAAAGACCCTTCCTCTGAACGGAAAAAATCTGCACTAAAGCAGCTGTGAGAAAACAAATAAAACAAAGCATTATTATTAACCTCTGCAGTTTCTTATGCTTATAAAAGGGCAAGGTCTTCCTTTTATCTTCAACCTTCTACATAGCAGAGAGCTGAAGGTAAAAGTTCTCTCACCTCAGAAGTTAATCCTACAAGCTGGAATATCAACTCCACAAAGACTTTTATGCACTTTTAGCTGCTGATTTTTCAGGTTTTAATGATGGAAAATAAATGCCAAGCTTCCATATAATGGAAAAAAAAAAATTATGTTTCTGGCTAAATTCAGTCATGTTCTCCAGTATTTTCATAATCTCTTTAACCATCATTATGAGAGAATATTTACAAATGTTTGATGCATACCACCAGTACACAGATCAGAAACACCATGCAATTTACTTACACATGGAAACACATATTTTGCTTTACAAATTACTTCTGACTCAGTCTGTCAAAATATGACACTTAAAAGTGAAAAATTACACATATCAAAAGAATTACATCTACCTTCAATATTAATACACCACAAAACCTGAGTACTCAACCCAGCATGCTCTAGAGTTCAAGTCCTACTAGATCTTGCAAAGCAGTTTCAACACAACCTTCACCTCCAAGAGTATATGGACCAGTAAGCTCATCCTTCCTGTCTTCTTTATAGCTCCTACACAATTAAAACATGACATTTTATATTTTATTTCATATTTCATAATGATTGCTTCAATATATCTTTAAATTTGACTTTGTGCACCAGAGATACAAAAATATTAACTCTAGGTTCTGGTGCCTTAGAAATTCCATTGCATCTTTCTACAGAATCCTGTGATGCCATCTCATTAAAATAATCAATATTCTTGGCATGGCAAGAACTTAGACCCACACTGTTCAGAGCAACAAGAGGCAGCTAATCTTTGAAAAAAAAATACAAGTGAAAAAAACCACCTTATTTTCATACATACTGAAGCTGAAGAACTGAGAAGATTAAAACATAAGGAATACTTACTAAGCCCTAGAGCCTGGAAAACTAAATGTCAGCAGGTGACTAAAAAGGAACATAATTTTCTTAACAAAATTCTAAGTTATCTGGTACCAAAGAGGTACTCTGCTAACCAAACTGTGAGGGGAAAAAACCCTCCTCCTATGCTAAAAAAACCCACATTTCCTCACTGGAATAGTAGCACCAAATGCATTCATGTTTTCGTGGCTCTTTAATGGAAGGAATAATTCTCTTTTTTTCCATATAGAACTAGCACTTAACAGATATTCAAAAAACATAATATCTTTTCCTTCATGTGTTGCCCTTAAAAGGAACCCTAATATTCAGAAACACACCTAAGATGTTTTCCCATGTTTTACCATCAAGAGCTTTTCTATCTTAATAAAGAGGCCACTGTTACCTTGTCTCAGTTTAAAACATAATTAAGACACGAATTTAAGAAAAAGTAATCTCTAATCTTGACCTCAAGTACAGACAACAGGTGAATAAATTCGAAGGAAATTAAAGAGCATGCGTTCTGGAACTGGGTCATTAGCACTGCTAAATATTAACAATTAGGTAAGTCAACAGTAGATTTATCCAACCTGTATCTTAAGCACTGAACCATCTTTACAGATCTCAGTCATGCACACACACGAAGTTACAATGTGTGTCTGACTGCCAAGGATGGACTGTGCTGTGCATTGACAGAAGCATTCTAGGATCACATCAATGTGCACATTCCTAACCTGTAACACACACCTGGGCTTACACGGAAACTTCATGCTTCAACATTTTTTCTTGGAAAATAAACCCAGAAACAGTTGTCATTTCAGGTGCTGCAGTATCTGGCATTTCAAAACAGTTTTCTGTGTTATTACACTCTGTACAAGACCTTACGCTTTTTTATCCTTTTATATAGTTTATATATATATAAATATATATGTGATTATCCTCTGCATAAGACTTTATGCTCTGTACAAGACCTAATAAAAACAGCATGGCTCCACACTGGAAGCACATGTGTCTATTCAGGAAAAACAGGCTAAGTAAACTTCTTCCTAAAGAAAAATTTAGGAAGTGAAGAAAACAGACAATCACCCCTTTATCAGTTTCTTAATTAATTTCTGCAGATCATCAAGGAATATGTGCACAGAGAAGTATTCCTTCCTTTTTCTCAGTTAAATGCATTTAATTAAATAGTGGCCAGCAAAATGTTCAACTATACAGCTCAATATACTACACAAAAAAAAAATCTGTGACAAAACAAATTTAATACTAGTAGATGATCTCGTTTTACCTTGCCTCATCAGCATGAGCTGATGCTCATGTCTAGCTGCTTCCATTTCTGCCTCTAGTTTCTCTTTGGCTTCTCTAATGTTCCTGTCAACCTGTTCACGCTGCTGCTTTTCCATCTCATCAAGAGCCTTCCACCGTGAAGCATACTCAAACTCAAATGTTCCAGGCTGAGCAAAGCGTGGAGGCTGTTCTCTTTCCCTAATAAAAATTTTGCAGTAAAAATATACAGAAGGACACATTTAGATCAACAGCTGTAACAGCCAGAGAACATATAAACAATCACTTCAAGTGCAGACCCGACTTTTTACCAACCTGTCAGATGACTACATTCTAAACCAGACAAAGCTTAATTCAGACATTAAGACAAGTAAAAAGACAATTTCCCAAAAATTGACCAAATAAAGATTCAATTTATTTAATTTTAAGATAAAAACACATATTTATATCAGTACAAAATACTAAGCTGCAACAGTACATTGTGTTCAGCCTTTTAAAGCAAACAGCTAATTCTTAAAACCAGTTATTTAAATAAATATCAAAGCTTACTAGACAGTTCAGAATATTAGCCAGAATCAGTAAACATTAAAATGAGCCCACATTTCCCATTCCAACACTAATATTGTACCTAATAGTGACAAATTTTTAAGAAGTAGTGTTCTACAGTCTTACCAGAATAAACATTTTAGATTCAAGCAACATGAATGGCAAATTAAAATATTAAAAATTAGTATTTTCAGATTAAGGGACTTCTATCTCATGATCAAGATTCACTTCTTCATGTCATGCTCCAAGTTTTACCTGAACTGTGGAAGTTGCAAAGATTTACACTCCAGGAAGGCTGCAAACAGTTAAGGAGCTACTCAGAGAACATAAAGATCTGTGGGTACTCAAAATCTCTGCAGGATTAGACCACACCCCTAATCCATAAAACACTACAGTTTGCTGGCAACAAGCTCTCACTGATTGCAGTGTAGGCCAAGAATCTCTCTACTACAGTAAATGCACAGAATGTTAAACCAACAAGCCAAGTCTGAATTTTATTATGATTAGGAAATTTGGGAAGGTCCTGTTTAATACTTTGACACAAAACAGGACAACATACAAAGCACTACTTCCTGGAACACAAACTCAAAAGTAAAAATTAGTGCATATTTACAAAGGTAACTCAGTATATCAATCATATTTTATAAAATAAAGCTAGCCACAACTTACTTGTGGTACTGTTGTGTTTTTTGCATTAGTTTCTCTGGGAGTCCATCCTCATCATCAAATTGTTCCATTGGTTCTACAACAACAGGTCGAGGTGTTCTGGAAAACATTTTCCATTTAATAACTGAATCATTAATGAAGCAGTTACAACTTCTTTTAGCATTTTGAAGAAATACTCCAGAAAGCTAACACATAATTCCTGTGTCTTGTCTTAAATCACAGCATTCTAATGAATCCTGATTTTAACAATTAGTGAGGCACCACAGGGGCCATGATTGTACTGAGAAAGCAACAAATCCAAAACAGAGCAACACAAGCTATTCATATTTACACTGACTTTTACAACTTAGTTTTGCAAGTTATTCTGCAATTGAAAACAGCTTGATAATTTGGCATTAATATTACAGTGATAATTAGAAAAACATTTCTACTTAAGTTATTTAAAACCCATTCTTTGAACAACCATAGGCTCACAAATCAGAATCCTAATTTATCACTGAAAACAGCTTCCTTAAAATGTAGTAACCAGAAGCAAGCATGAGCCGGTACTGCCAAGGAGAGCAGTGTAAGAACTCTGAGTTGTGTAAAAAGCTTTCTGCATCAATCTTGGGAGCAGAGGTGACAAAACACAGAGCACTAGAGACACAATTTTCAAAACATCAGCACTCATTTATTGTCTCTATGCCTTTATTTCACTTTGCAGATCTTCCCCTAACGCCCCAGTCCGTCTCTGCAAAAGAAAAAACCAAAAAAACAACCAAAACCAAACTAACCAAACAAACGACCCCCCAATACATTTTACTCTGGGCATCAAGTTTAGATTAAAAAGAAGAAGTCTGGAATCACAGGGCACAACTCAGCAATTGTTTCTTCTGATGCTATCTGCGTGGCAATTGCTGACAGTCCTGCTATTTAAATGCAGCTGAACTGTGGTGATAACAAGTTATGACTTAAAAGAACAATATTAAAACCCTGGTTTGAATGTCTAGTTTTGATACATTTATACAGGAATTGAAAGATTTTGTTCTGACCAGGCAAAGAGTTTTCAGTTAAGAAAGGTAAAATTTTAGACTCTGAAGCAAAACATCGAAGTAGATGGCAGCAGATTCATGCTAATTATCTTTGCAACTGCGCATTAGGGAACATGTCACCTAAGCAAGAAAATTATCAAGAGCTTTTTATTTACTCAGGTCATGGTTAGATGGTCACTTCAATTCAACTGATCTCTCCAGCTGGTAAAACAAGAATACCCTCCCCTCATATCCCAGCTTCTTTTTCCCTGCCACATCTTTCAGGCCAAGAATAGCACTCATGTAACACTGAACTACATTAGTTCCCTTGTTTGGCTCACTACACTTCCATTCAATTACTGATGCCAAGAAAACCCAGGGAATAAGAACAAATTGCTGGCAACTCCTGATAACGCTAAAGATGTATTCAGATTAAATCTACTATGTAACCACCAAATCAGTTCAGTAGCACACAAGATTTAAGAAATTATCACAAGAAACTGGAGTTCCAGACCCCTTACTCAACAGCCATCTCCTCCTGGCAACATTTTCTCCTGCCTTATTCTCTGCTGGACCTGACATTAGCAAGCACCTTCCTGTGCTTAAACAGACTGCAATGGGACTCCCATAGGAATGACTGGAATAAATACTTTCATGTCGTTTTAGCCAGCACAAGTGGTTTATGAAATATCACGAAGTTCTCAAGCAGATAAAAAAACAGCACAGCCAGGGCAGGAAAAGAACTCCCAGTTACCCAATTCAATGGCAGTGAGCTTCCATGTTGTGAAACCACGGCCTTATTTTCCCAATGAGAATCAAAAAAATTAACAATAATCATAAATATGTATCATTTCACATAGTCTTTAATCAAGTATTTGAAAGTGTCACTTGTGACTATGTTAAAGTACAGCAGTTAACAACTCTCTTTGGCAAGTACAGAAATATGAGATGCAAGAGAAGTGCTGCTATGTGCAAGCTTGCTTGTCCTTGAAATAGATTGTTTTCCAAACATCACTAGTATAAACCTCTTCAGAATCTGTCTTCATTTTAAAACAACGAGAAAATCCCAGCCTTACAAGCCACAGGTAGCTTTTGAGATAGAAACATTTTCTTTAGTCTATAGAAATATCAGCAACGGCGTGCACTGTTTTGTTAAGAAACAAAGGAATATTACTTTGTCACTTTGTTACTGGGATCAGGAAGAGTGCAATCAATGAAAATAAAGTCTCCATAGAAAATGCCTGACTATATAGAGAAGGAAAAGTAATATTGCATATGGACAAGAAAAAAAACAGCATTTTGCTCTCAAACTCACATGGTAATAAGAAATCTTATTAACAATAAGCAGAGAAAGATGGTTTTCTTAAAAAAAAAAATTCAAGAGTATTTGTGGTATTCATGTAAAACACCTTAATTTCTAACTTCATGGCTTTCAGAATTTGAAAACAAAATAAAAACTAGGGAATACCATGAATGCAATTTTTGTTCACATCAGGAAGATACACTCACAAATTCAAACAAAAACCTGTGAACTTACGTTGTAAGCAAGAATGCCCCATCACTGCATCTTTCCAGAGCTTTCCGTGCTGGAGGTTTTGCTGCAAACTCTACGAAACCTTTCCCTGTAGCTCTGCCACGATCATCCACTACAACAACGGCTCTTTCCACCGGCCCAAACTGTGAGAATGCTTGTTCCAGTAGCTCATTGGAAACTACAGGTGACAGATTCTTCACAGTTAAGGCAGCTCCATGTGTAGCAAATCGAATTCGAAGTGGTCTGCTCTTCAAAATAGTACCATCGAGTTCTGCCTTTGCTATTTCAGCCAGGGTCCTAGATTCCTTTATCAAGATACAAAATATTTCATCTCTTTTATTTTCAAAGACAACAGACATAACTTCTGTGTATCCTCTCCTTGAAAAGCAGCAAAGTTGTTTTCCTTCACTTGAGCACACTGGCATCAGGATCATTCAACTTTCCCCCCCCCAAGTCAAAAGAACCAAGCCAACAATAACGAAAAACCCGACAAACAAACTAACAAAGTCTCTGTCCCCTGACTGAAAATAAAACTTATTCATTACCTCTTATGGTTTATTCTAAAAAACAACATAGGTGCAAACTTTTTGTTGCACATGAGAGGACAACAAATTCTCTTTATGATGGTGCTGCTCTATAAGGGTTTTGAGTAGAGCTGAAAACTTGATGCTTCTCACGTTTACCTACTCAAACGTTTATATTCTGCATCCCTAGCTCCAAGCAGCAGGAAACGGTATTCTCAAAGATCGCACTACAGGATCTAAGGGGTTTTGGGTTGGGTTTTTGCTTTGCTTTTAAATAAGTGAAAATATCGCACTTGTTCTCAATGGGTGTCCAATTCAAATTCCATCAACAAATGATGAAATTACCTTCTTTGCTCATATATTCATTGTTCTTACATTTATGGGCTTTCTGCACTCACATCCAAGAGACAGTGTAAATCAACAACTACCTTTTTTCTCATTTCAGGAACCTTCACCAGATTTGATACCTGACATTTAATGAAATTCTTCTTTATATCTTTCTTCACAGTTCAACTGGCTAGGCAAGCTGTTAAAAATATATATATATATATTCCTTAAACGTAATGGAAAAGGGAAGGTCACATAAAAACTCTATCTAATCTCTACTACACATAAAACTGAGTAATGAGATGTCAATATATCGCACTTCCTCCAGAAAATTGCTATTTCAGGCTGGGGAATTCTCGGGGTAAAAGATGCATGGCAGAATGCCACAAGTATTTTAAGAAGACAACCAAAAAGAAAAAAAGAAAAAAAAAACCTTAACCAGTAAAATATATGGAAAAATCATTGCTAGACACCTAAAGCACTCTAAAGCTAGTCCCAGAATTATACAAATCGGTGCATTCTAAACAGAGAAATCGTGAAAACTAATCCCGCACACTACTGAAATTACCATTTCAATACAATATCATAAACTTTTCGGATGATTTCTTTTTTTGCATGCTTAACTCGAGCATGTTTAATAAAATACTGCATTACCCCTAAAAATCTAGTCTTATCTGGGCACAAATAATTTAAACAACCCGCGGCCCGTAATCTTTGCAATTCCGTGATTTTACGCTCTGTGTTCACGATGTGCGAGCAGCGGTATTCCGATACAATGCTGTCCAGTCTTTAAAATAACTGTATGAGTGCCGTGGGGTGAGGCGGGCACCGAAACGCCAGGGGCTGGGAGGGCTACTCTGAACGCAGGGGTCTGGCTCGGACATGTAGGCGAACAGGCGATGGGGGAGAAGGAAGCAGAGGCGGGGGGACCAGCGCTAGCAACGAGGAGGAAGAGAATGAGAGGCAGATGCTGCCTTTTATTACACCCGCCGAAAAGCAGGGGAAGGGGGTGGGGGGCAAGGGACCGAGGCCTCCCGATTTCAGAGACAGCCCTAGGGTGACGGGGCAGCCCCAAGGGCCCGCTCGGATCCTCACCAGGCGGATGAAGCCGAAGCCACGGTCCCGATTGATGAAGACCTCGCTGGGCTCCCCGTAGCGCTCGAAAAGGCGCTTGAAATCCTCCTCGGTGATATCAGTAGGCAGATTCCCCACGAACAGCCGGCAACGCTGCGTGTAGCTCTTCTCGCCAGGTTTGAGAAAGCTCTTGATATCGATGGTGAACCCAACCTCCTGCTCCTCGTCCCCTCCACCTTCCTTGCTCGGCGCCAGAGCCATGGCCGCCGCCGCCTCACTCTCCGCTTCTAGGCCGCGCAATCCTTTTAGGCTGCCGCCGCCGCCGCCGCCCCCCACCATACCCAGCGGCGCCGCTGGGGAGCTGTTTTCGATCCGCACTTGCTTCAAGTTCCTATTCGCGGCCATATCCGCTCCTTTCTCCCGAGCTCTCCCCCGGGGGACGAGGAACCCTGCTCGGCGGCCGCCGCCTCCGACCCTCAGTCAGTTCAAAATGGCGCCGCCGCCAACCCCGGCGCGTTGTGCCGCCCCCGCGGGAAGCCCCGCCCCGGCCCCGCTCCCGCTCCCGCCCGCGGCCGCCGCCGCTCCCCCTCAGCTCCCCCTCAGCTCCGGCGCACGGGCGAGCCTGTCCCGGGGCCCCTGGAGATCCGGCTTTCCCTCCTTAGAGACAGATGCACGCCGGCGGCTGCGCTGCCGTGTTGTATCAGAGCAGTGGTCTCCTCAGCCCGTGGCCAGGCAGAGGAGCCCCTCGCTGTGGTCTCTCCCGAGGGAAAGGCAGCCAGGTGGAATGCCCTGGGGGATGTCTGGTCGCTGCGGGAGAGGGAGGCAGGCGTGACACGAGAGATGCTGAGGCGGCTGCGGGACCAGCTGGGGGAGTCAGAACCACAGAAGCACTCGGGTTGGAAAACACCTCTTGAGGTCGTGGAGTCCAACCGGTGGCTGAACACCACCACGTCAAGTAGAGCATGGCACTGAGTGCCACGTCCAGTCTTTCTTTAAAAACCTCCAGGGACCCTGATTCCACCACCTCCCTGGGCAGCTCATTCCAGTCACCCTTTTTGTGAAGAGAATTTTCCGGATGTCCAACTAAACCTGCCCTGGTGCAGCTTGAGGCTATGCCCTATCACCTGTTGCCTAGGAGAAGAGGCCACCCCAACCTGGCTACACCCTCCTTTCAGGTGGTTGTAAATAATGATAAAGTTTCCCCTGAGCCTCCTTTTCTCCATGCTAAACACCCCCAGCTCCCTCAGCTGCTCCTCACAGACCCTTGTGCTCCAGGGCCTTCCCCAGCTCCGTTGCCCTTCTCTGGACTTGTTCCAGCATCTCAGTGTCATTCCTGAATTGAGCAGCCCAGAACTCGACATAGCACTTGAAGTGCGGCCTCACCAGTGCCAAGTACAGGGGCACGGTCACTGCCCTGGTCCTGCTGGCCACAGTGTTGCTGATCCAGGCCAGGAAGGACTGCCCAGGCACTGCGGTGCAGCATAGGAGGACCTGCGGACAGACAGGGCAGAAAAAGAATTCACTGAGGCAGATATGGGAGACAGATCTGAGTGAAGAGAGGCCTTGTTACACTGCTTCCAGGACAATTTCTTACAGAGCAACAGCTTTCATTATAAAGGGGATGATTTTCTTCTGAGAGATGTGAAGTCAAATGTTTCCTTCCTCAGACACCCCTTCTTGTAGCAAAGACTATGGATCTCCCTCACCTGCAGCACAAGACTGTGATTTTCTCTCCTGCCAGATGCCCAGCTGCTTGGTTTGACTTATGTGCTCCTACCAGTAGTACAACCAGTGCATGGCTTCTCAGAATTATTTGTTTCATTAAAACAACTCTAGCACTGAAAAAGTCCAGACCATTTTATGAGGTTAATAGTTACTTCAGGCAGTGCATGGCATATACTGTTGTTTTGGAAAAGCAATATCAAGTATGATATTCAAGAACAAATTAATTCTACAACCGCATGAATGTGTTGCTTGGGGGTTTCTTTCTCTATTGAGGAATATTTTCTCTGTCTTATTGTACCACTCGAGGTACAACAAAGATCTCAGTCACTTTCTTCCTATCTCTGAGTTTGTTCAAGGACCTTGAGAAGACACAAGTTCCCAGCTTTATCAGTCCACCCCTTTCTGAAGCAGACTTGTGGATGTAGGGCATCAAACAAAACACAGATTTTAACCTCTGAAATTCAGAAAATACAGATGATAGGGGAAAGATATCTACTCACAGCAAAGGCAGGAAGTCGGGCAGTGTAGGAACATGGTGGAGGCATTAGAGTAGCAGTATGGGATCCCTAAAACTTAATCATCTTGACTGTCCAAAGAACAATGGTTTGTAGTATATTTAGGATTCAATAACAAGTGTTAAGACACAAGTGTTTAAAAAAAGAACCAACTTACAGCAAGCCAATAACTTTCTAAAATGGGTAAGCATGAAAAGGGAGTGAAATATACGTTAGTAATGACGTGACTATACACTATAGATTTGTACTTATCAGTAGATGGGAGAAAGGAGATGCAAAGTAGTCTGGTTGTTAAGTTTTTACCAATGTGGTGTAATAAAATTGTCGTGGTTTTCAAACAGAGATTTCCAAATCAGGTTAGTAGTAAAAGCTGCAACCATTTAAATATATAACCATAATTTCCTGTGTACTACAAAAAGGTCACTAGGAAGAGCAAGGAGTGTTTACAAATTCCATACTATTCTTACTTTTCCTTAACTGTAGCAGTAGCTCAATAAAAAATTATATTTCAGTAAAATAAAGCAACAAAATTCCACCTTCCAGAAACAAGAAAATATATCTGAAAATATATATACTTAATGTGTTCATGGATCCATACGTTATCTTAATTAGTCAGATTCACAGTGCAACCATAATGCTTGCACTTGTTTTAGCTTTTCTGAGAAGGAGCTATTTGCACACGCCCTACAGTCAAACATTTAAGGGTAACATATGAAAAGAATCTGCCGTGTTCAGTCACTTCCTCACCTTCATTTACATGCCACTTCAAAATTTACTCATTCATTGGAAGAGCCCCAGACATTTTATTTCCCTAAGTACCCCAAGTCTTGGTGGCTTGGTGACTGCTACACCTTGCTGCTGACACCAGTTAACAAATAAACATTTTGAAAGGAGAAAAAAGGGTCCCTTAAAGTTCTTGTTCCAATGTTTTCCTTCTCCTATAAACATGCACTGAAATCTTTATGGGTCACTAAATCTAATTCATATGATGGAAAGAAATATCCTAGGCTGTTCCAGCCACTGTTTGTAAGTTTGGTATTGTGTTTAATATTTTGAATGCAGTTGAACTACATGAAAATAATTTCAGAAGAGTGCAGGAGAAGCAGTTATAATCACAAGGTAATTTGCATTCATTCTGTAATTCTTGAGGGGTTATATGGAAGCCTGAATTTATTCAACTTGGCATTCAAAAGGCCACAACAGACAGCCCTGATTTTGAGTAACAACGCTTAGTTTGACTTAGAATTTGTTTAAAGACCTTAAAATGGTCATGACTCCTTCATTTCATGAAAGGAAATGAAATCTCGAGATTTCAGTGAAAATCATTTAGTGAAGTTTCAGCTCATTTTGCTGCACTTCCTTTCTTCGCATTCCATTTAATTGTTTTCACTTAATTCCAGAATTTTCGGGGTTTTTTTTCAATTTCATTTCATGTTGTTATATTTCCTTTCCTGTCTTTTCATTTCATTTCATTTCTGTCTTTACATGTACTGCCAGACTCTCTTTTCTTACTCATGTATTGTTTTGGATTATCATCTCACAGATGGTTTTGTGTTTAAATTTACTAGCATAAATAAAATATTCTGCATATGCATGAATATCTGTAGTACAATCACTATTCCTCTATTGAGAAGAACATTTACTGGTAAAAAAAACCAAACAGAATTGTGAAAATCAGCAGTATTTTTCATTTTGTCTGCTACAGAGACAGTTATGTTTGGTGTATGCTAAAGTGTTCATGCTATCAAGAAATTTGGCTATATTTCCAAAACACACACCATCCAGCTATGTGCCATATGAGACAGTCAGAAGCAACTGTCCTAGCCTTTTATTGTCTGTATCATAGCATTACTTGCCTACCAAATACCAGCATCCTGCTGAGTACCAGGAATGCATCAGACCGCTAAAAGGAAGCCATGAGAGCTTTTTATGCTGCAAACCTGAAAACGCTACCCATCCTGATCTGCAAATAAAAATCTGAAACTATTTGCAGTTACCCTTGAACAACTTCAATGTGATTGCTCGGATGCCAGCACTCCAGTGATGACAACTGTGATAGTGCTGAAACAGACTTCTCAAAAGGCAACTGTAGCTTAGTGCTCAACATATCTCTGGACTCCCAGATTTATTTCCTTTTACTTCCTAAAACCTGCAATGAGTCACAGTTAGGATCAGTACTTATAATGCAAGCTGCAGTGGTAGGTCATGAGAGAATGTATCAGGGAGCACTAGAACTGAGAGGCAAATTAGGGCATGGAATAGGATGCTCCATTCAAGAGGAGAAGGGAAACAAGGGAAAACACAAAATTCTGCACTGAAAAAGTAGGGAATGCAACAGGCAGATAAGTTGACAGCCTTAGGCAGGGATCCTATTCAGAATTGCAAGGACATGGAACTGAGGCAGATCTCTGTGCATGACCTGACACAGGAGGGAGCTTCCTCTCTTGCCATTAAAGACAGCCTTTGCCTTCAATATTGCTCATGGCAATATCTGGGCAATTTAACTTTAGGGTAGGTATTGGTCCCCACTACTGAGCTCTTCTTACCAAGTCCAGTTGGCTAAGAACATTCAAAATTGTCATAACTGTGCCAGCAAGCCTAATGGCGTAAACACAACAGAACGGAGGAAGAGGGGCTTAATGCAATGTGAAATAGTGATGCTTTCTGTGTAATTGCCTGGGGATGACCTCATTACGCCACTAATGGTGTGAGGGGTGGGTACGAGATCGTGTCCTTGCAGTGCCATCTGGTGACAAATACCGGAATTATCACTTTACTAGAGTAATTCAAGTGGAAATAAACATAACAAACCTACAATAATACCATCTCTCTGGTCCCAGATGGACAGCACGACGCGGATTTTCTACTTTTAAACCTGATGGGAAAGCCGTCTTTCTCTGTTCTCTTTTCTTAACACTAGCAGAATTCAGCAACATTCTTTCATTGTTTTTACATGGATTGAAATGTACATGAATCATATTTATAAAATCTGTACAACCTAACCTGATATGGTTAGTAGTCACCTAAATTCATGCCATATTAACAGGTTTTTTAATGTGAATGAAGACTTGTATTTTGGAATTATCCATGTTTGAGCACTCAGTACTATTCTTTGAAAAAACATTGGACTCAAGGAAACAAGGACTGAAAATATATGAAAATATATTTGTCTGTGAAGGTGTACTTGTCAGATGGACATTTAGACTCAACAAAAGTTAACTGACTTTTCCAAAGCTACTTTCTCCACTAATATTACCAATGCATACAAAGTACTCCTTTTTGAGTATTTTTCAGCATATTGTCTTTACCTTTTCTGTAGAAGAGTGACAGCAAACTACTAAGGCAAGCAGAAAGTTAGAGACTTAAGGAAGCATTTTCCAAATATTTTCAGCCCTTAATTTATCTTTAAACAAACATTTGGTATCCTGTCAGCACATCAGGCTGTAGAGCTTGGGGATCCAGTAGAATATGGTAGATGGCCAATGTTTGGGGGTTTGTTCTCTTTTACTCCAAATCACCTCTTTTACAATCTGTAGCAAAATATATTTCTTGCATTTGATTATTTGTATCCTCTCTGATTAATTTATTTTGTAAATTTTCTTACATGAGTCTTATTTGTGCAGTAATTTTTTCTTTTGGTTTTCCTTTCAAATTGGGACATAAGTCTATTTCTCTGTGAACTGACTTACTCTTCCACAATGCCACTGAGGCTGAAAATGTTCTGTAATCTGTACAGTGACTATGATCTGAAAAGGTATGAGACATTTCTCTGTGGCCTTTATTTTTGCTTTCCAGTTCCAGGACTGAATTTTGTATTTGTCAAGGGAAGAAATTTAAACTGAATTAGGAATGTGTGAATTCAGTTTTCAGGAGTTTATCTAATACTTTTACCCAAACCTCTTTGATTTCACTCATATCTGTCAATCACTCTTATAGCTAGAGAAGAAATAGTATTTATAATCTTTGAGCATTTTCTACAGGTCAAAATATTTTACCATCCTGAAAACTCAATTATTTAAAAATTTTACCTAACAAAAAATTTTTCATAACAAAAAATTATGAAATAATGAAAAAGGTGAATTGGAACATTGTTTTGACATGTTTTTTAAAATTTAACTTCGATTTTTTTAAACTTTTTTTTCCTTAAGATGGAATGTGGTTTGTCTGTAGTGTAGCACACAGGAATTCAGGAACTGCCATATTAGAGAAGCCTCAAGGTCTGTCTTATTCATCATATTATTTTTGACAGGTAGTTGATGCCAAATGTTTAAGAGAAAAGTGTTGACCTGTCTAGCAAATAAATGTAGGAAGCAGATGTACAGTTTTACTGTTGAAAAACATGATCAACAAAAATAATGCAAGATATATAATCTCAAAGTTGATAAATTAGGATTGATACCAGAAAACTAAGACTAATTTCACATTATGTAACATGGCATTAAGCTATTTTGAACTTGCTAGTAGTTGCTATTCAGTATTTGTCAATTCAGGTGCATGTGTAAAATTATACCCCACACAGATCAGATTTTAAACATTTTTTAGATTTTTTCCCCCCAAAACTCTGGAAATCTAGTTTCTGCAAGTGTGGCCACACCCAGCAGCACCATTTACACTGCTCTGTAGAGCCTCTGCTCCATTCTGTCACCTGACATTTCTTACTGTCCCTATGTTTCCTACTGCAGAGGATTTTTGACACATTTCTCTGCTGCTTATATAGCCACATGTAAACGGGATGGGGGAACTAATCTATCTGAAAGAATAAAGGGAGACGGAGAACAGGAGCAAGAGGAAGGATGTTTAAGCAAGCACTGGTGGTTAATAAATGTGGTATTACCATTCCAGCCTCATCTCAAACAGCACCTTTAGAGGCTTCCTGTTTTCCGAGGGGAGAGAAGAAGCACTCCCTAAAGTACTAGCTCCTTCCATGTCTGGAATTTGGATGCATCTACCTTCATGAGCATGACAAAAAGTCTGTCCCTGTAAAAACCTCACTAGAGGCATTTGAGTAGATCCTTCTACTGCTTAAAATGTTTCTATCCCTATGCCAGCCATCTTTCAGGTAGTCTTGTCAGCCTTCCGGTACGCTGTTCATCAAAGTGGACTTGAGCTAAAATTGTAGGCTGGAGTAAATGAGACCTGAGCACATCTTTCTGGCTCCCAGTTCATCTTTGGATTAAGGTAAAGTTACTTTGTCAAGGAAGTAGCTCAGCTACCAAGCAGGCAGCTGATGAATGTGACATATGGAATCATGATAGTAAAATTAACAATAAAACTTTAGCAAAAGCTTTAAATACAGACTGTTTTAGTTTGAGGACAGGTGT
>VZTJ01002931.1:0-10267 GCA_013397795.1 Orthonyx spaldingii | reverse complement strand
TGTCCGGTGGATTAGGGTGGTAAATAGGTCCCAGTGGAACAGCTGCTGTTATGGGCAGAGCTCTACTCACAGGAGAAGCAGGCAGGCAGCAGGAGCCAGAAAAACTCCACAGTGGTAACAAACAATGGCAGCTTCCCTCTCCTCTGAAGGCTGAGGCAAAGAGAAAAAAGAGCTACTGCTCCCCTTGCCTTTTCCCAGCCCAGCTGTCACGAGGTCTCTGCCCACTCCAAGAGGGAATGTCCAAATAAGGGAATAGTTACTTACAAGTTTTTTTACCCGACTGGTCTTTCTATTGTTTTTCCTAAGCACCCAGTCGTTATGGTGTCTTAGCAAAGTATGGGCAAAAATTCCCTAAGATAAGAGAAACAAAAAAAGAAGGATTCCAAACCCCAACACTGAGGAAATCCCATTTTGGGGGGTTTTGTTCTCTGTTCATGGTGTGGTTTGAACAGAGCAGAGAGCAAGGCCAGGAAATGTCACCGCCCATTTGTGCAGGTGGTTGTTGTGCAGGGACGGCAGCACCCGCTCCCACATCTGCCCTCGAGGGCTCTTATATCGCCCAGCTGGTTCCCAAATCCTGCCTGAGCATCTCTCCTGACCCCCAGGTCAGAGTTTGGTGGCTTCTCTCTGACAGATCCACTGCAACTCTGTGCTACAGATCTCAGAGGTTATCCTGGTGACCTTGATTGTCCCACAGAGCCCAGGTCGCTCCCTGAGGTCTAGCTGGAACCTGTAGGTGTAGGAGGGAGCCTGGGTCACCCCTGAGGGTCCCTTGGAGGACAATGAGGTGCTCTCTGCCCACCCCCCAACACTGCCCCGGCGCACACCGGTCCCAGTCCAGGCGGGAGCTGTTCATCCACGTCCAGCCCGTCCCGGCTGCGGGCACCCAGAGCCCAGTCCAGAAGTAGCACATGGTTTCTGCAGGGTTTCATATAGGAATTCCTGGCTCAGGGGAAGGACAAGCAGTGACCCTGATGAGCCATGGGTGGTCACCCCAAAACAGACGCTGTCCTCATCCCAGAATTGAGCCCAAAGCGTGTTCCCCATGCTCTGCCACAGGCACTCGGTGGGGCTCGGACACAGGGGAAAGAGGGGAGGCTGATCCCAGGATTCTGGGAATCCCCTCCTGGGATACCTCCAGCACCCCAGGTGCAGCCCTAGGTCCATCCCACCTCCCCGATCCCATCATTCCCTTCACTGGCTCATCCCGATCCCATGGCTCCAGCAGTGTGACCCCCTGATCCCTGCAGTCCTCCTGGCTCTCGTTCCAAGGCTCGTCCAGTGGAGACCCAGTAGTGCTTGGTCCTGCCCAGCATCCAGCCCTGATGGCAGATCCTGCATCCCTCAGGCCCTGAAAGACAGGATCAGAACCGGTTTAAGCCACCGAGAAATGACCTTGACCCTGTGGACAGCCTGAGCTGTGCCTGGGGCTCAAATCTGGGCATGCCACAAGATTTTGGGAAAACTTTTGGAGCGGAGACGCCTCCGGGCTGTTACCTGGTGACTGTGACGGGCAGAGAACTTCCCTCCGCCCCCGGAGAACTTCCCTGAGTTCCAAAATGGCGTTCTTCAGGGTCCTGTTGCCATCTCTCGTGTTCCCACTCCCGATTCTGCAGCTTCCCGGGCTCTCTAGCTGCTGGTGGAGAACTGCAGGGGAATGAAGGATGAGCAGGAGAGAGGACCTGGTCCAGCCTATCTCCTTTTGGGGCCCGGGCTCTGCACCCCTGAGCTCCTCTCCCACCCGCCCCTCCAATGCCGGAACCAGCTGCCACCTCCATTGTGGCTTCTCACTGGTGACAGCATGTGGCCCCTCTGAGTTGTCACCGTATCTCACAGAGTAACATCACAGAGAGCCCTGGAACCCCTGTCTGCCCTCCCATCCCCTGAGCTGTGTAGCCTAGACGAGCCCAGCCCCAGAGTGAGGGGCTGCTCGGTACCCCATGCCCACAGCCGTTTATTTGGGGGGGTTTCTCCCCAGCCCTACCCCTCTGGGGGGTCTCCCCAAGATCCAGCAGACATTGGAGTCTCCCTCCCGCCTGCCTGGGGCACTTTGGAGATGTTGTGGGTCACACCAGCGATGTCCCGCTGGGCACAGGACCTGTTTTATCCAGGCTATGGGTGACCCTGAGCTGTCCCCGCGTGCACACGGCCGCACTTACACAAGAAGCCCTGTCGCGGTGGTGTGGGGTGGTAAAGTGCCACGACCTTCCCAGAAGCGTCTCCCTGAGGAGTTGCTCAGTCCAGTGCTGCAACTCTCACACATGCACACACAAGTGCCAGATAGTTTTGATGGTAGAAGAACGAGAAGGGTCTTCATTTGGAGGTTCTGCGGGGGAGGTTTATTGAAGGAGGGTCCAGGAATGATGAACGAGGAGAGTAAAGACACGAAGGAATCCAGGGACGAAGACAGGAGAACATGGAGGTTCCCAGGGTTTTATAGGGAGCGGGCAGAGCATCAGGGCCAATCATCTGAGGGCAAAGGGGCGGAGCATAGACAGGGTCGGGGTCTGAGGGCCAATGGGGAAAGCCTGAGGGAGTGGCAAAGGAGCAGGCGCCAGTGGGGAGACAGGGATGTGAGAACTCTCCAGAACCAGGGACATGTAAGGCAAAAAGTGGTGGGGAGTAAACAGGCCAGTCAGAGGAGAGAACTGGGTTATATTTGAATAACTGAAACAACGGATCCTGCGGGAAGGCCTTTTGCCCACCCTAACCTCAAGGGTAGTTGTTAAACGAGGGGTCGTCCCACCAATGGACTCTCTGGTTGTATAGTGGTGCAGGCCTGCTGGCCTCCACAACTCCCCCTTCTTTATTTATTAAGAAGACCTTCCCCAAAGATTTTAAAATCATATGTTTTAAGCAAGCACATAAACAAAACACAAAATAACAAAAACGAACAGAAGTATCCACAAAGCCATCCTCAAAAAAGGGGGGCAACCCATCCCCTGAGGTCCCAAGGTCCTTGACCCATTCAGGGGATTTTCAGTCTTCATTTCCCCGACGAGGTCTTCCATCCTCTGGATGCTGGCGTGGATGTTTTCATTGTGGGTGGTGAGGTTCCAAGCATGCACTGCCAGCAGTATCAGCAGTATCCAAAGGATGGCGGTGTGGTAGGTGTTGGATGTCATGGTAGTGTGACAGGGACGGGCCACAGGTGAAAAGATGGTCAGATGGTTCTGAGATGAGCTTTGTGGAGTACTACAAAAAGCATTATAATGTAGAAATTAATGATTAAGAAGGATGCAATCCTCTCTCTTAAACAAAAAACAGGGAAGAAGGGAGTAATAACTAAATAAGTAAATAATAGGGGTGGCAGGAGGCACAAGGCTCCCATTTGAGGTAGATATATTATTTGAGGTAGTTAGTATATGATGGGGGAAAACAACAGGGGCAGACGGCTAGGGACAAAGAGGTAGGGAAAAAGGGATCAGGGTTAGGGGTGACGTCTGAGGTGGTAACTTATTGGCTGACGCATCGCATGGTGAGGCGACAGATGGGCGTCAACCGTGGCGATGGTCTGCGTTGGTGTCTTCTCCTCCACACTGTGCTGATGTCATCTTTTGGCAGTTCTGTGTCAGACTCGGGAGTCTGTGTTTTTGTCAAGGGGAGCAGTGTTTACCAGTGATATATAAGGTTTTACAAATTTCCCCGCAATGCACCTTGAGCCTGATTCAGTGGAGACACAGGTATATCCCCTTCCCCAAGTGATCAGATGGTAAGGGCCCTTTATTTCATGGCTTTCAGGGTCCTTGATCAACACCGGCGGCTTCTCGTTGAGCTTAGCTCCGGTCAAATTTGAGAAGTACTGGAGTACGGGGGGGTCAGCTCTGACATGGAACCGTTTACGAAATTGATTGTAAAGAGAGCCTTACAGAGTCTCTCAACCAGAGAACTCATCTCTGTCCCTCCCTGCTGTTGATCCAGGACCCGTTTGATGCTCTGATGGGCCCTCTCAACAATAGATTGACCAGTTGGGGAATGCGGTATGCCTGTGGTATGCCTCAGCCCCTACTGATTAAAGAAATCACTAAGTTTATGGGAGGTGTAAGCAGGGCCATTATCTGTTTTTATTTGTTTGGGGACTCCCAGGGTGGCAAATGCGAGGAGGAAGTGTTTGATGATGTCCTTAACCTTCTCCCCCACGTGTGCTTAGGCAAATACAGCTCCCAAGAATGTATCTATTGAAACATATATGTACTTTGTTCGACCAAAGCTAGGGTAATGGGTTACATCTGTCTGCCACAACTGGCAACTATTTAGCCCCCAGGGATTCATCCCAGAAGACACAGATGATACCTGATACTGTTGACAGTTAGGGGAGACAGCAACATAGCCCTAGCCTAGTCCCTAGATAAGTGGAACATTCTCATTAAAGCTGGCGCATTTTGGTGAAAAAATTGGTGGCTTAGCTTTGCCTGTGCAAAGGTGTCAGGAATGTTAGCATTTAGACACAGGCATAGCCAGAGCATCCGCCTTCCTATTCCCTTCAGCCATGTATCCTGGAAGGTCAGTGTGCGACATGACATGAAATTATTGCTCTCAGTGGGAGAGCAGATAAACCAATTTGGAGAGCAATTTGTGCAAATTTGGATTTGACACCTCCTTTAATAAAGAATGTTCTGCCCTTGCGAATACATCGGTTACATATGCCGAATCTGTTACCAAATTAATAGGTTCTTTGAACCTCTCGAAAGTTCTGAGCATGGCTGCTAATTCTGCAATTTGTGGGGATCCCTCTACCACTTCGGCATCAGACTCCCACTTCTGTGTCTTAGGGTTTTTCCAAGTCACCATGGACTTGTGGGATCCTCCTGAGCCGTCAGTAAACATGGTCAGGGCTTTCAGAGGTGTCTTACCTTGAAGGAATTTAGGGACCAAATTGAAGGCCAGATTGAATAGTTTGTGGCTTGGCTTGTGGCTAGAAATTTGGCCGGTGTAGCTGTCAAGGGTGAACTGGAGGTGCTCACAGGTCTGGAGCAAAACATCCAGATACCCTGTGGTCAATGGTAAGTAGATGCATGTGAAACCGCACCCTGCAGGGGTGCGGAGACAGGCTCTAGCTTTGATAATTAGCTGAGCCATCAACTCTTGGGGTTTGGTGATAGTCTTTGTTGGTTGGTTATGTGGAACGACCCACTTGATGATGAGGAGTGGGTCCCTCAGTTTAGTGTCCCATTGAAACATGAGTCCGTGGAATCTGGGTGACTTACCCAGGAATGTGAAGGAAAAGGGCAGCGTGCAGTCGACTCGGTGGGCTTGATGTGATGACAATGCCTCCTCCATCCTCCATATGGACTCCTGGGCCTTCGGGGTGATGGTTCTTGGTGAGTCGAGGTCCTCACTGCCTCAGAGCAGGTTGAAGAGTGGGGCGAAGTCCTTGGTCATAATCCCCAGCAGTGGACGTACCCAACTGATGGACCTGCAGAGCTGGTGAAGGTTGCAGAGGGTCTTTGGGTTGTCTCTGATGATCAGCTGCTGGGGTACGATGGTCCACTTGCCAATTTGGAGTCCCAGGTAGTTCCATGGACTGGTACGCTGCACCTTTTCCTCTTGGATCTTGAACCTAGCTTGTTCTAATGACCTTATCGTTCTGGTTAGTACTCTGTCCACATAAAACTGTTCCTTTGCACAATATTAAGATGTCATTCATATAGTGCAGGATAATTGTGTCTGGATAGGATTGTCTGATTGGTGAGAGAATTTGGCCAACATACCACTGGCAGATGGTGGGTGAGTTCTTCATCCCCTGGGGGAGGACTCGCCAGTGGTACTGCCTTAGAGGGGCTTGCCTATTTAGGGATGGGACTGAAAAAGCAAACCTCGGGACATCTTGAAGGTGGAGCAGGATATAAAAAAGCAGTCCTTGATGTCTATGACTGCTAGCTTCCAGTCTCTTGGCAACAGAGAGGGCAGGCGGGGTTGCAGGTGACTCATATCTTCAGTGACCTCGTTGATCTTACGGAGGTCATGAAGGAGCTTCCACCTGTCCTTGCCAGGTTTTTTAATAACAAAGACACAACCCCCCAGTACATGCATCCTGCAGGTGTGGGGGGCTCCCCGCAGCCCCCCGCTTGCCCCATCGGTCTAAGACCACGTAGCCCTCCTCCTCCATGTCACGGCGGAGCCGGGGGGCACTGGCTGGGCACACGGGGATGGGGACACTGCATTGGTGGCACGGAGGAGGGGACAGGAAGCCAAAGCACCTCTGACCGCTGGCGCTGGCCCGGTGGGGTGTGAGCTGGCAGCGGGACTGGAGCTTCCTGCCCCCGCCACAGCCCCACAGCTGCTGGAGGGACTCGCCAAGGAGCTGTGGCAGGAGCTACTGCCAGAGAGAAACCCCTCCTCATCCCTGAAAAATGGTCAAAACAAAAGATCAAGGTGTGACTCCTGATGTCTGAGAGCTGAGAATCAATAAAATATCATTGAAGGAGAAATACAACATCAAGAATTGAGGAATGAAATGCCAGATGTATCTGAATACAGACACAAATAATTCTGTAGAGCTCCTGGCCCGGCTTCCCCAGCCCTGTGTGTGGGGTGGCACCGGCTCAGCGGGAAGCCCTGGGGCCTCAGTCCTCCTACACGCGATTTGGGAAGCATTTATTTGGCAAATTAATCACTGTTTCATTATCCCTGAGCTGCTTTGCTCCTCTGTGAGGCACAGGCCAGCATGGGGCCCACATGCTGCAGGGCTGCCCTGTCCTGCTGGGGCTCAGCCCCACATCACTTTGATTTCCCCCAGAACAGAAAAACGGCCCTAAAATCCCATACCAAAAAATTGTCCTCTCCTCCACTCAAAATTTTCCTCTCCTCCAGCCCAAAAATTCAAAAAATGCTTTTTCGCCAGGTTGGGAAGAATAAGCCAAACAAAACTGAGGTGGGACCCCCCCAGCAGTGTCTCTCTGCCATGTCAGCTGAAGCCTTCGCTGGGTGCTTGAGGCTGGATGGGCAGACTGGGAGCACTGGCAAGGGGCCCCAGCTCAGGGCACAGCCCCCGGGGCAGCCCCAGAGCTTGGGGGCTGAGCCCAATCCGCAGCTGCCCTGTGCCGGCATTCGGCAGCTCCCAGGCGTTGTCACCACCTGTGCCAGCCCGGAGCTCTCTGGGACTGCACTTGTGTCCACAGGTGCTGCCACAGCGACCCCGGGGAGCAGGGACAGGGTAGGACTGAGCCGGCACCACCTTCCTGAGCCTGCAGGAGCCACAGGGCTGGAACCAGCCGAGGCATCTCTGCATGGCCCCTTCGATCTTCCATCACCATGGTTGTCAAACTGATCCCGAGGCTGATCTGCAAAGGCTTTTTCTGCACTCGTGATGTCTCGGGAACCAGGTGCTGTTTGTTCCAAGCAGAGAGATGCTGGCTGTGAGCTGGAGGAAAGAGAATTCTGCTCCACTCATGGCCTTGTGAAGGAGCTCCTGCATCCCCCAGAACGGATCAGCAGCCAGGGCTACAGATATGCCTCAGGCACAGGAAGCCGTTAGTCATCAGCAGGAAAGTGCCATTGGTGAGTGTGCAGTGAGCAAAGAGCTGGAGAAAGGATTCTGCACCAGAAACGGGAGTGTGAAGGAGGCCCTGGGTCCCCAGGATGGATCAGCAACCAGGAATGTACAGAAAAGAACCCTCAGAGTATTTCTGGGTGAGTGCAGAAATTCCCCTGTAGCCTGTAGGAAGAGGAAGGTGTCACCCCAGGAGAACAGGGCTGGCAGGGGTGTGGCTGTTTCCAGGGGTCTGCAAGAGGTCTTGTGCTCTGCTTGGCCCCAGCAGTGACCGTGACTGGGACCGACACCCCCGGCTGCCCCCGGCCCTGGGCAGTTCACCTGCTGCAGGCTGTCCCCTGGCCCCGGCCTGTCCAATCCCTCCAGCGGCTCTTTCCTGCTCCAGGTGAGTGGATCAGATCCCTACTCTGTGCTCACCCCGGTGGTGCTGATTCTGCTCCTGCTGCTTCTCCTGACTTTGGGGGTGGCCTTGGCTGTGCAGTCAGGCCTTGAGGGGCAGCTGCCTCGGCCCATCCCCTTGGGGCAGAAGGGGGTCCCTGCTCCCTGTGGAGGGGAGTCCTTGGACCTTTCCTCCTTCGTTGTCCATCAGGAAGCTGTGAAGATGTTCCAGTTACACCAGTTACAGCTGACACTCCTCTGCTGCTGGCCTGTCCCGTTGCCTGGGTCAGGTACAATGAGATCTGCTACTTCGTCTCAAGGGATCACCACACCTGGGATCAGGGTCAGGCTCGGTGCTCCGAGCTCGGGACCTCCCTGGCCATGCTCAGGGACTAGGAAATGGTGAGTGAGGGGCTGTGGGGTGGCCAAGGAGAGCCTGGGGGGCTCTTGGGCCGGGCTTGGTGCTCATAGGGCTGGGGGTGCAGCCCTGCCCTGGGGCCTTGCAGGGAAGAAGCCCTGGGGTGTGGGGTGAGCCCCGGGCACGTGTCCCTCCTAGGGTCTGGGGCAGTTCCCACTGCCAGCTCTTCTCTCCTTCCCAGGAGTTCCTCTTCCCCCTCCGCGGGAACAGCGATCACTGGCTCGGGCTGCGCAGGGGCTGCACAGGGGCTGCACAGGGCCAGAGGCTGCAGTGGGGGGGACGGCAGCAGCTTCAGCTCCTCGTGAGTCCCAGGGAGCCGGGCAGGGCCTGGGGAGGACAAGGCTGCTGGGACTGCCCCTTGGTGGCTGTGCTTGCTAGTCCTGCTGCTGAGGGGAATAGGGGCACAACATCTTTCTTTGCTCCTCCTTGCAGGTTTCCAGTCATTGGCAATGCAGTGTGTGTACCTGGCTGAGAAAAAACTCAGGAGTGGGACCTGCTCAAATCCGCGGCCATATCTCTGCAGCAGGGTCCAAACTCACCTATAAAAGGGGATGGACAAAGCACCTTCTCCATGCTGGGCACTCACAGCTTCACCTCTTTCCCTCCAGCCTGGGGATGTCCTTCCTCAGCCACAGCATCTGCTTTGCACTGACCCTCAGGGTCACCTCAGTGCCTGGTCTGCAGGAGATGAGTCTGCAGGAAGAGGAGATGATGTGGGAGCTGATGTGTGGCTGCCTGGGCTGGGACTGTGGGTTTCTTGCTCCTAGAACTATTTCCTATCTCTGTAGCACTACCTGTTTATACCCTGACCCTCTCTCTATATAGTTACAGAACCCTGTGCATAGAGATGGTGCTGCCAGGTGCTTCCATAGGAATGTGACCTTGGCTGGGGTATGGTGCCAATAATGCCAAGATTATGATTTAACCCCACAGGGACCATTCCCGTAAGAGCTGGGCTTGATCCTTGTAGGTCCCTTCCACCTCAGAGGCTTCTGTGAAATCGCCTTGCACGATCCCCATCAGTATTTACAGTTCCAATGCTGCTGTTGTCTTCGGCCCTACAAGATGGTGGCCCCGGAGCATTGCTGGGGCTGATCCAGGCCGGGCCAGCCCGCAGAGCACCCGCCGCACCCCTTTAGAAACCCTGCACCTCCTTTTTCCTGACACCGCCACAATGGGCTCCCCCCACCTCAAAACAGCCCAGAGGTGCCAGGACCGAGAGTGTCCCTGTGCCAGGGTTCCTTGTGTCCCGGAAAACAGCACACAGGTAAAAAAACCCTACAAAATTGCCACAAATGGCCCCAAAAAGCGAAGCAGCCCCCAGGAAGATGCTTATGGGGATCTTAACAGCCGGGCTGCAGCCAGGGGAGGGCAGAGCACACACATGGCAGCGCTGTCGGTGCCAGGCATCTGTCACTGCTCGCAGTTTGCACTCCAAACAGATAAAGTTAATCCAAACTGTTGGCACTTTCCACCACCTGCTACTTGTCCTCTCTTTTCCTTGACGGATTTTACATCGCTCCCTTTCACCCCACAGCATTGGAAAGGAAAATTCCCAGTTGCCCCATGGCCATCCCTGCCCACCTTCCACAGCTCTGGCCCCATCTCCTCTCCCCTTTACTTTGCACCAGATTCTCCCTCCTGCCCCTGACAGTTGGGAGGAAGATTTCACCCACTGGCACCATGTCCCTCCTCTCACTTTGTCCCATTTTGCCCAGGTTGTATTTCTGTCACTGCCTGCCGGGGCGGCCGGACCCGCCGTGGGGCTGGTTAATGATGGAGTCAATCATTGCAGCGATTACTGGGGTGGGCTGGGCCTGGTCGGGTGCCGGGTGCCACCAAAACCGCTCCGTCATTCCCCTCCTCAGGCTGGGCAGGAAACAGAACACATAAGGAAATGCACCAGGGTCAGGATAAGGGCAGGGGGAGTTCACTCACTGGTCATGGGCACAACACACCTGACTTGGAGAAATTAATTG
>VZTJ01002929.1:349924-375662 GCA_013397795.1 Orthonyx spaldingii | reverse complement strand
GCTGGATGACCGCCACAACACAGCAAGAATAGAAAAGTCAACAAAGAATCCCATATAGAACCACAGAATCATTTTGGTTGGAAAATACCTTTAAGATAATTGAGTCCAACCATAAAACTGTTAAGTCCCCAACTAAACCATGTCCCTAAGCACGACGCTTGTACATATTGTAAATATCTCCAGGCCTGGTGACTAAGACACTTCCCTGAACAGGCTATGTCAGTTCTTGATAGCTCTTCCAGGGAAGAAATGTTTCCTAATACGCAATCTATATCTCCCCGGCACAACTTTTGTTAACAAACAACAGGTCCAGTGGAACACTTTCCATTGTTGTCTCCCTCACCAGCTGTCTCAGGAAGTAATCTTCCACACACTGTAAGAACCTCCTAGACTCTTTCCTCTCCATTGTATTGTTTTTCCAGCAGAAATCTGGTAAGTTGAAACCTCCCATAGGAGCACGGGCTAGCCTTTGTGAAACTTCTCACAGAATATTATTTTATATTTTATAATTATAAAATATTTCATCTGCCTCTTCATCTGGGTTGGGTGATCTATAACAGACTCCTACCAGGATATCCACCTTGTTGGCCTTTTCCCTGATTCTTGCCCATAAAGACTCAACCCTATCATCACCACCATAATTCAAAACACTCCACAACATACAGGATTTCCCCACCACCTCTCCTTCCTTGCCCATCCCTCCTGAAAATTTTCTAGGCATCCATTGTGGCACTCAAGTTGTGCAAGTCATTCTACCATGTTTCCATGATTACAACTATATTTCTGCACCATTTAAAAATTTTATTTATTTCTAAAAATGGCAAATCTAAAGCAATCAAAAGAGTCAGACTTCAAAGACATTTAACATCCCCTACTCTTACTGAATTGTAAGGACTAGTTATTATATCAAAGTGCAGAGAGTCATAAAAGAAATGTCAGGGAGGACTGGTTTGCCTGAACATCAGTGCTTTAAAATTCAATGGTTAGTGCTGTGCTAGTCATCTTGGGCCTGTGTTATCATCAATGAAAAGAAGCAGGCATCTCCAGAGAGAGATTAATCTCACCCTATGAAAGGCAAGCAAATTAGATCAAAGCAGTCACCCTCTGGAAGTGCATATTTATCTTCAACAACCATAAATGAAGCCTGAGGTGAACTGCTCAGACTTAGATGTCTAACACATAAATGTTAGGTGAAATGAACCTCTAAAATTTACCACTGAAAGCTCTATACAATATTAACTCCATGTCTTTCTCAACTTTTCTTATTTAGTGTACAGCACAAGTATCACGCAAGAATGTATGAACTTAAGACCTTTAGAACAAGAGCTGAAAAAATTTTGCACTTGGAGATGAAGTCACAGATTCTATTGGGCATTGACAGTGTTCTGAGGCATTAATTCCCATAGCAGGGGGCTTGAGTGAAAATGTCCAGATAATCCTGAGAAGCAGATTTCAGTTCCCAAAGGAAGAAGCAAAGACTCAAAATAAAAATAAGATGTTGTTACCAATCTCTCTAGAAGAAAAAAATCTTTTTCTGACCTAGAATCTGGTGCTAAAATGAATGATTGACTAATAGCGTCTAGGAGAGGCCTGAGATCAGAAGATTAGGTGCTGAAATTTTCAGCATTTACAAGGGAAGCAAAGAAACAAGAAACAAGAAAGGAAGATTCACCAAAAGTAACCCTTCTCATTTCCTACAAATACATCCAGAAACAGTGAAAATATTATATAGAAAGAAAGATTGTCACTAAGACCTCTTTAACTGCTTGGTATGGAAAGAGTTAAAATTTTAAAATTTACATATATGAAAGTCACAGATGAATGTTATTTTAAAGTTAATACCAAGTCACATAATTAAACGTGATTAAAAGTGTTTGCTGAGATCCTATTAACAGTGTTGGTAAAGGCAGCTTTTGCAAAAGGATGATCTACATCTTTTAAGTAATGCTCAACCAACTGTAAAAAAATATATATATAAACCCAAACAAATATACAAACAAAACAACAACAAAAAAGAAACTAAAAAAATTCCCAAACTAATTAATATTTATAAAATTTTCTAAGAATATTTCTGACCTGTAATAGAACAAGTTGAAACAGAAATGAAAAATAGATTGAAGCAAGTAAAAAGAAAAAAACATTAAACCACATTTCTCAGAAAATTGTACTCAATCTCTTTTATTTATACTACTTATAGAAATATATTCCTTCATGTCTGATAATAGAAGCAGTCATTATATTATTATATAATAAATTATGTATTTATATAAATATTGAATCTCTGACACCAATCCAAAACAATTAACATCTATATCAATCACAAATAATATTTTAATTTGTCCAGGTGTTTGACATGTTTCAAGGATTCGATCTAAAATACTTTAAAAATTTCCTTGAATATGACTTCCCTTGAAAACTACATTTTGTTGGAACAAGAAAACTTCTGAACATCTACAGGCCTTTGAGTTCCAGAGATGGTGTATTCATGTAAAATAACCAAAAATCTTTGATCTTATTTGGGCAGGGAGAGAAATGTCTGTTTTTCTCTCTGTAGAGCTAATAGTTTAGGAGAGAGAGGTAAAAAATATTACTGATTGAATGGGAAACAAGAGTCTGTTTCTAAATTCCAAAAGGTGACAAGATGTAGACTGTGATTTTCCATAGTAACAAACATTTAAGAAGGAAATGGTGTGGCCTCAAAATAAGAAAAAGTAGTTCTTAAAAATCTAGTAGAGGAAGAAAAGATCAATAAGATCATAGACAAGTACAAAATGCTGTTTATGAACAGGAACTAATTTTAGTGGGTTTAGATTGCTCATTCAGAATATTCAAAAGATTACTCATTCAGAATATTCAAAAGAAAAGAAAAAAAGGGTGGTGATGGTATTTTTAAATTACAGAGTAAATGAAATCTTTCTTTAATTAAGGGTAAATTATCATAGACGTAAGAAATTGCAAACCCAGATTTAGCTGGCTTTGTCACTTTGAAAGTTTAATATTTTCAGAGAGTATTTTATAGCAGTGACTTTGATGGAAATCAAACTCTAATCCCCTAAAATTCCCAAACAGAAAAGAAATAAAAATATTTGTTGCATAAATATTTGACTATTTGACTATTGGTAGTTTGTCCAGCTCCGTTATTTAATAGATGTGACCTTTACAACTGCTCTAATATTTTATCTAAATTTATTTCTGTGTTCTAAATGTTGTGCCCCTTGGCCTTCATTTATACCACCCTTAATATTTTGAACATTTGGTGGAAGGGTGTAATTCTACCCTATCTATATCCTATCTCACACCAAATCTAATTAAAAAGAAAATCTTGTCCTCATTTGCCTCTCTTAATTCCTTCACCCTGCCACCATATCCATTACTGAATTTCTGACTGAACACTCTAATTTAATTTGTATTTGTTATCTGTTTTTTTGCACCAGTATATGTACAATTTATTTCATGTATTATTTTTATCTTGCATTATTTGATTCTCTTATGTCTGTTGGGAATAGAATATACTTTCTCAAAATCAGTTGTGTCATAATGGTTAAGGAAAAACCTGGTGTATATGCTGACTTAATCCATAGATCTTAAAGAATTCTCATCTTTCTGAGAAGAAGAATAACTTTCCAAATTTTTATGGAAAGAGCATTGATGTATATATCCACTCACTATTTGACATAATGATTATTTGTGTATTATTGTGTGATCACAACCAATCATGATCAATTGTGTGAAAAAGTCATAGTAAACAATAATCATAGTAAATACAGATTAGAGATGAAGATGAAGCCTAACTAATTGATAGATTTTGCTCAGAAAATTCTCATTGAGCCTTGCTTGAGTACTACAGTGGAAGTTTCAATGTATCAGCAGACAGATGAATATATAGACTGAACAAAATTAAATTTTAATTTTTATAGTGTGGGATAGAAAGTCACATCAAGGGACCAGGAGTCAAACATGCTGATATGTGAAGTAAAAGGAAAACTCATGGAAGGAGAATGAAATCTTTAACGTGTTAAAGAATATCTGCCCGTGGCAGACTTGAAGAAGCAAATAAATGATAGGCAACAGGGACTGAAACAGAAACTTTAAGGGAGATGATATGGGGTACAGTGGGCAAAATAAAATAAGACAGAAGACCACATGTAAGCTGATAATAAGTAAAAAGCAAGATAAAGAGCAATGCACAGAAAAATATGAGGAAATGCAAGCATGCAGAGATCAGAACAATATACGGGAGATCATGGAATGTAACAAAGATGAACAGGTACCCAGATAGCTCTGACAGGAAAAGGCAGAGGCAGAAGGAACTATAAGATATTCACATTATACTGTCTTCAGAGAGATGATTATTTTCAAAAATATAATGGCAATATGTAATTGCAATGCTTTCAAGATGTTTCTACCATAAAGCCCTAGAACAAACATGTTATAAAAATTCATTGGTGTAAAGTTCCAATGCTAATGTATCAATAATTTTCAATACCAAAAAAATCCCACAGAAAAATGTAAATATAAGTCTACCAACTAAGAACTTAGTATTGTGTATTTTACTTCCTTTAAGAGAGATTATTTTTAAACTATCCTAATTAGTTGTTGAATCTATTATTATTGTTATTGTTATGATTATTATTATTATTATTACTTTATCTTAGATATAAGTTCATAGCCTTTTATTTGACTTATTTCCCACTCTCAATCTCTATGGACTGTTAATGGAAATAAGACCTGTGTATATTACGCTATACTTTTTACAACTTGTTCTCTTGCAGATACATAAATTAATGGCAGTGCCGATACAGTTGTAGAAAACATATACAATGGAAAAAAATGAATAATTTAATAATTATCCAGGGAGATTTTATCTCCTTTGGTTTACTCTAGAGAACAGCCAATGTTAGAGTAACTAACTGCCAAGAGTGTAAGAAGCAGAGGGAGACTATCTTGGATAGTACTCTTCAGAGAAAAGTCATCTTGAGGTAACAGTGAAATACTGGAAAACTTGCAGAAACTATAAGACTATAAGGTAGGAAGAGAGAATAAAGGAAATTTTCTCATGCTCCTTGTACTCAGAAAAACCGTGATTTGGCAAAGCAACTTCTGAAGATAAAGTTTTCTATTGGACTTCCACAGAACCACAGAATGGGTAATGTTGGAAAGACCTACGGTGACTTATCGGGTCCAACCTCTCTGCTCAAGCAGGGTCATCCTAGATCACATGGCACAGGATTGTGTGCAGACAGTTTAATCAAACTTATGAGTTGAAAAATAAATTTTTTATATTGTGGCAATATTTCACAGGACTATGAGTATGGTAAGTCATTGTTGATTAAGCTAAGCCTTTTGTGTGTTTTAAGGAACAGAATTATTTGCCTGCACTTTGTCTTGCTCCCAAAACTACTAGAATTAAAATTTTTCTTCTTAAAACTTCTGGATTAGCTGAAACATCTTATTCTTTTCTTTTCCATTCTATTCACTGAATGATCATTTGCCAGTCAATAATGCATCCCTTTACAGGAGGTTTAATAGCTGCCTACCTTGCTGAGGTTCTGTGAGAATTAAGTATCTAATGCTGTTAGTAAGTGCTTTGCAGATGAAAATTGCAAAGTAAGTGCTAAATATAATTACTATTATTAGAGACATATTCCAATCCAAATGTTTCTTTGACTTTACAGCTGACATAGATTCCATTTGGTATAATATGCAAAAATGGCCTTTATAAGAGTGGTCAGGTAATGAAAGCTCCTGTGATGTTTCTTGCTGAGCAACTCATAACAAATTTGTAAGCTAAGAGTCAAATGCCTTTTTAAACAAAGAAGTAGTCTTTCCATTTTTAATATAAATGTTTTCCAAGTAAAGTAATATTTTCCATCAGTCAAAATGACATGAAAAGGCTATAAGATTTGAAAAGAATCCCAACAGGAACAACAACTTGACTGGTACGTTTGTAAAGATACATCTCTTTTCCTTTGCACAACCACACAGGCACCAGAAATGCTAGGAGAAAAAGATTTAGGTGTGTGTCTAAATGCACCATCAGGTACCGAATTTCAGCTGTTGGTGCACTACTCTGATTCACAAAATTTTCCAATCTGGCTTTTTTATCTTTAAGAATATGCAATTTCATATTTGGAGAATCCGTAAGCAACCACTTGTCTTCCTGTGAACACTCTTACTAGATTCACTGGCACTTAAAGGACACCTGGGAATGAAACTATGAGAGCTAGAGATGAGAAATAGCCATTCAGGCAGTGATGAGAGCTCCACTCCACACCTAACTTAGGCATTGCTTACACCACTACCAGAATACAGGTTTCTTTGGCTTTCTTTGTCAGTAGAAATACAGGTTTACTTCACAGAATCACAGAAATATTAGGGTTGAAAGAGGTCTCTGAAGATCATCTAGTCCAATTCCCCTGCCAAGGCAGGGTCACCTAGAGCAGGTTATGTCCAGGAACATGTCCAGGTGGGTTTTGAATGCCCCCAGAGAGGGGGACTCCATGACCTCCCTGGGCAGCCTGTTCTACTACCAAAATATTTACAGTATTAAAGGTCTGAACTGCAGTATAAGCAATCCTTGTCTCTATTACCCTTGTTTTACCCACAGTAAGCACAATTTTCTGTTTGCTAACAAAATTATGTGGTCACTTTTTTAACAGGCTAGCTGTATTTGCATCACATTAACATAAACATGTGAGTTTAGCTGGCAAAAAAATGGAGGGGTAGTACGGAATATTTTTATTTACTGTTTGGGAAACAAGATGTGGCTATTTGCTTGTATAGAAGTAACAGGTATCATAAGGTTTCTGCCACACTCTACTGGGAATGATGGTCTTTGTCTGTGGTGCTGCAGATTATAGTCGTATAAAAATAAAGTGTTCTAATACTGAGTACTGAGACAATTAAGACCTGTTGTGGAAATAATTATGTGTGAAAGTCTTGTTATGCATCCTGGGGGCATGAAATATACCCTATCAAATAGGGAGAACCACAAAAATCCATAAGATATCAATTTGAGTCTCTCATGGCTGATGTCAGTCAGAATACACTTCTTTAGGTCATGAAGACCCTATGCGAAATCTAAGGAAGGCGGAGTACCCAGCCAAGAAGTTTATTGCTATCTTTTTATTCAAACAACAGTCTAGCAACATGCAAGGCAAGATACAATTAGAATAATTATACTTCCAGAAGTAATAATTACTATTAATAATTTAAAAAATGTAACAAAACTGATCTAGAATGTTTATCAGAATTAACATTCCTAATAATAACCCATTAATAGTGTTACAATTACTCCTCCAAACAGCAAGGCTATGGCTATTCATTAAAAGCATATCTTTAATTCTTATACTGTAGTAGGAATCATTGATTTCTATAATCTCCTTTGATAATAAAACATGGCTCCAAAGCCTACAAGGATTGGGTGAAAGGCTTTGAAAAGACAAAAATGAGATGAATTACACTGCTCTTTAGATGTCACTGTCCTCTACTGTCGCTGTCCTCTTTTTGAGAGAGGTGCAGGATGCCCGGCTTCCTGGGGGTTCCTGCCCGCACCACGCCTGGACTCGGCTGAGCCGCTCTAGACCTGCAGCTATAGGGTCCGGGGCAAAGCGGCAGTCCACGGCAGGTGGCTGGTAACAGACCCTTTTCGGCTTCGGGACTCAATGCAGAGCAAACACCTTCCAGGACACGCGACAGCAGACTAACTTCTCTAATTAAGCAGCGATGAAAGAGGCAGGAAGGTTGCTTAGTTCAGAGAGTCCACGTGGGAGCTTTATTTTCAAAGTTCGCACATGAAAGGATCTCAGCCTAAACTTCGAAGGGAGCCTAGGGGTTTTATGTCGGGGCGGGGAATAGGCGGGACTGGGGTTAGGGGGCCAATGGGGAAATGGGAGAGGAGGTTCCTTCTAGGTGAAGGCAGGGGCCAACCAGAATGGAGAACTCAAAATACATTAACATAATAGAACGAAGCATCCTGGGGAGAAGCTATTTCTTCCCATAACTTGAGGGTATCTCAGGGGTTCTCCCACCCCGTGGGGTCCCCTGAACCCCTTACTGTGTGGGCCAAACAGTCCCCACACTCTATGGACACAAAGTATCCAGAGGGCACATGGAGAGACTTTCACCTTTCCTGCTGCCATGCAGCTTCTCACAAACTTGCACAGTGGATGCATCAGCATGATTTGCTCAGAAGAAATCTGTTTAGCAGAAAAATGTTTCCTCGTGGGAGTTATAGCTGTCCCTTAGCATTCACTGATGACATCAAGGTCACAGTCTAATATGAAACTAAGCACTTCTTTGGACTCTTCATTCTAATGATTCAGTGGACAATCAATATCATCTCTTATTTCCTGGTCAGGCAACGAGCATTTTTAAGGAGGTTTAGGTTTACGCATAATTTAAAAACAGAAGCAGAAAAGTAAACCCATCTTTTGTTGGTTTTTATTATGAACAAGGTTCTGTTACTTTTATAGTCACCATTTTTTCCTCTTTTCTTTCTTCTTTCTTTCACCCTAAAATGTCTCTCGTAGCAATCCCTGGATTTTGCATAAAAATACCAATTTCAACATGAGCCTAAATAAAGTTATGTGAATTTCCACGGAGACCAAAGGAGAATTTTGATAGACAGTGCTACAAGGTCTGAGCCAGAAACTGAACATACACGTTCAATTGTGTCTGTTTCCTTCTTTCTTCATGAAATATATAATTACATTTTCATTAATGGTTACTTATTCATATTGTCAAGTTGGTTTCAAAAATAAATGTTCTTTTGTATGGAAGACTACAGCCTAGATGTTTGTTAGCACCCAATTTAATGTCACAAGCTAAACCTCTATTTATTTTCTTGTACTCAATTATATGTTTTGCTATGTTCACTCCAGGGATCATCTTATTAAAACTATTAATTGTATTATCAGCCTTTAGTAGAATTGAAGTAAAAGTATAGTGAAATATAGGAAAAAATTTCCAAATTGAGAACTATCTTGGAGCTTTGTGTCAAGTTTATATATAAAAAATGTAAATAGATATATATTAAGGAAATACATATTTAAAAGAGATGTAGGATTTTTTGTATGCAAATTTGATAGCAGCTTTCATTTAGCTACTGCTTCAGTAAATCTAATAAACTAGATATCCACCATTTCTTTATTGGAAAAACCACAATGCCTTAATAAAATAAGTGCTCTGAACAACACTATTCAAAGTCATTTCAGTCTCAGAAACGTGATCAGATTGCCACAATGCAAAGTGCAACAGACTGCAGCAACTGCCAATGTTGATCTTAGTTAACACCTAAAGGAGTTGTGCTTTACAATTTGCCAAGTTACCGTAATATCACATGTGAAGTTCCAATCGGGTCTTAATTCTGATCTTAGCTATCACGTTGGAAAATATCAATTTTCATTGACATGATGTCATGATCTGATTATTAGGTTCTTAGAAATACCTCTGCCCAAATTAAGGTGCAAACGAGACCATATGCCAGTCAATAGTATGGGTTTTATTTGATAGTAAATATGAGAGAGAGAGAGAGAGAAAGAGAAGAGAAAGGGAGGAAAAGGAAAAAAGGCTGAGGGGACAGAGAAGTGACAGAGGCAGAATAAAAGAGTATCACCGCTCCGTGGGTCCCACTGGCATCCCGATGATTCTCTCCTGCCGGTCTTCTTGATGATGAAGGTCCCCCGAAAGCACAGAGTGCCCTGGGTTAATATACCCTCAAGCCAGCGGGTGATGTCTAGGCATGTCCCTGGAGTTTGCCATTGTCTCTTGCAACAGACTTTGGATCTGTTGCATCACATGTGGTCCTGTAGTGCAAGGCATCCGGGGGGGCACCTTGGGGGGTCTTTGATGGTCTCAGCTGCCTCTCACGTGAAAGTCCCGTGGATTTGGCCTGTGGGGTTGGGTTTCACACAGCTGGGCCAGTTTGTATAGTTGAGGATGGATGTTCAGTACCTCTGGCCAGAGGTTATGCCACGCATCCAAAAATCTCCTCTCCCCCACTGCACTCGGTTGGGGGGGGAAGTTTGTAAGCCTGGCTTCTGTGAGCTGTGTTCCCCCCCACCCCAAACTCAGCCGGGCATGATTCTCTCAGCGCAGCTGGTGGCTTTGGCCTTTTGGGGATGCATACCTTTTCCCCCAGCCTTGTTTGTTTCAGGTGATTGAACAAAAGGGTTTTCCCTTTATCTAATCAGCAGCTTGACTTTCAGTCCAAAGTCCCAGTCTTCAGGGAGGCATCTCTGGTTGTTGCCTTTAGTAGTATCAATGTTTGAGGCATGAATTATTTTCAGTCTCTGACACATGACCACAGTAAGCATTGCATATAAGTATTTTGACATACTCATATTTTATATTCACATTTATGTAAATATTCACATTTTATTTAGAAGTCTTCAGAAGTCTCTTTTAAAGAAAGGTGTAACTGGATATCTCTATATAGTGCTTTCTTTAACATGTTTGCTATTTGTACAATACAGTACATTACTACAGCTTCAAATGGGACATTACGGTCTCTTAGACATGTGCATCTAAAACTAAACCAAACTAGAAACAAAAGAAAAGTTAAATATCTGGTTTTGATTATAGACTTCAATGGTTAAAGACCACCTAAATTTTGTAGATATGTCTAATTTTTGTTGCTAAAACCATAGAAAAATAGAACTTGAGAAATTAAATTTAACAAAAATACCCCAAACATCCTGTTTTATCTTCTCTGACATCTCAAAGACTTGAACAAACCAATTTTTATTTAACCCAGTAAATACATGTGAAATTACTCTATGATTAAAATTTTATACCAGTTACTGAAACAGGTGCCTACATATTCAGGGCTGCCTTAATACTCATATATGAATCTTTGAATAAATATTCATCTTCTGCAATTTCTACTTGACTTGAAACTAAATGATGAAAAAGTTTATAATAAAGCAACTTAAATACTGAAAAATATCTTCTAAGCCTTCATTGTTTATAAACAATTTACGAGTTTAGTTACTTTATTCCTACCTTGTTTTTTGCCCTTTGCCATTTGGGAAAATAGGTCTGCAGAGTTTATTTTTGTTTTGCCTTCACATAATACAAACCAAGACACTTCTCACTGGTTATTATAGTCTAATTGGTCTACAAATTACTGATGGTCCACGCTACTGTGAGAAATGGTTTGCAGTTCATTCATAATCCATAGTATGTTGTGATTTCAGTATAGATTCCCATTAAATATTCAGTGATGGGAATGTGTGATTTGATAGTGAATTGCTGCAAATGTTTATTTGTGTAATTTGGCAATAGGCAGTGTCTGAGATTCTACCATGTGTGTACAAACTTGTACTCAGCCAGGACTTCATATTGTTGAAAAAGTAGATGAAGGTGTATAAAGGTAGACCTCAGCAGTGATGACAAATGAATGTCAGCTGTACTCAGATCAGACTTCTCCTATTAATAGGAACAGCTCTCAATAAGCTGTCTTCTGTCCTGCACTAAATTTACCCTTGAAATGCTCACTTCCGCATAAACATCATAGCTCTAAATAAAAGACACCACTATAAAGTCTCATATTAATGATATTTCAGACATTAGCTCTGTATTTCACTGAACATACCCTTTTGCTTTTAGTTAATTGGTATCATTATCACAAATGTCACAGTCGCTTAATTTAATTACTTCTTACTCATACGTAATATTAATTTTCTCTCTCAGCCAAATGAAGAAATGCAAGTGAAAACAGTGTTTTGGTTTGGTTTGCCTTTTCTATTCTGTAGGACTTCTACATAGTTGAATTTAAGGAAATATTTCTCAGAAAAACTGTTTCTTTACAGGCAATATCTTTACTTTCCTACCTTATTCATAGCTTTTGGACTTAAAACCATCTGTATTAATCAGACACCAATTCACTTCAGTGTTGAATTGTAAATTTATATTTGAATGTCTGAATCTTTTCATGGCTATTAATCAAATGAATAGATTTTCTGGATTGTGGTCTTAGGATATTTCTGATTTTATGTATATCCTTACAGAATGTAGAAATCATTGATGGAAAGTATTTGCCATGGAATGAAAACTAGATCATAGTAGTCACATCCTCAATTTTAGCTAGCTATGAAAGCTGCAAGAAGCCTTCCCCATACTCTGCATTTTTTGTTTTCAATTAAATGTTAAGTGCAGTGTTAATTCTTAATAGCAACCCCTTACAGCAAATAAAGAGCTAAGTACCATTTTTTCTATTATAATAACTTGTTAAAGTAAAAAAACCTCAAACACACTAACAAATCCCCAACAAACAAAAAAACCCACCTCTAAGTGGCTCAAGAGCCCCTCAGATATGAGTAGAGCTGAAGACAGTGGCTTGCTTTCTGAAATGATCCCTGCCCTAAAGATGTGACAAACACACCAAAATATACTGAGGAAAACAAAATTTCTTAAGGTCACAGAGCAAATAAATGACCAAGACAAGTAAAGAATTGAGAGACTTTTCTTACAGTTATCAGCACTTGCAGTTACCTTGTACTGCCCCAAACCTAAACCTTTTTTTTTTTTTGCCAGGAATTATAGCATACTTCCACAAAGATTTCATCATCAGTTTCTGTTGTGTCTTCCACTGATGTCTGAGCAGTTTCTAAGTCACGGCTATATGTGCCAACTACCACAATTTAATATGCAGGCCTAGAGCTATGTTAGAAAAAATAGGTAAAAAATTACTACAGATTTTCCTGGGAAAAAAATTAGGTGCAACCTTATAAAGGTTTATATTGGTGAATTATTTTCCATACTATGTGCAGTGGAATTCAATAGACCCCAAGAAGAACTCATGAAATTAAATAATTTTACCACTTATAACTTTCTATAGCAAGATTATTGATTCAAACAGTATTCAACATTTATATTATAGTAAATAAAATGTGGTACTGCAGTATTCATGATGCTGCAGATTAAACATGAGAAGAGATCAACTTTAATGAGAAGGAAGTTAAACAAATGTTTCTAGTTATTTGAACACAATTGGCTCTGGAGGAGGAGATATAGTAGCCTTTCTGAATGTACAGCTCCCATCTGATGACTTTACAGGTATTTTGAAGATTCATACAAAATGTTAGAATTTAATTGACTATGTAAATTAAATTGCACCTTCAATTTTGGTAATTTTCATAGCAAGAAAAGAGTTCCAATAAAAATCAAGCAAGCTTCTTATAATGTGAGCCTAGAGAATTTGTATTTACCCTGCAGTCTTTTTAAAACACAGTATTTTTATAATGTGATATTCAAAGTAATAGAATAATTTCTCTCTTCCACCTCTCCCCATCCCTTACATATTTTTGCCAAAAGAGAGATTTGTGCATCTGCACCTCTGGTCAACTAGAGTGAAGGACAAACTTCAGAACTTCTGTAGGTTTATGTTTGGATACAAAGTGGATGTTCTTATATTAAGAAAAAAACCACAAAATGCATAGATAGGCTATTTTGGTACATGATTTAAACACTCTAGATAAAAACTTAATCAAGCAAGGTAGAAGTGTTTATAAATTTTCTGAATTTTGTGGATTTTTCCCTAATTTTGTTGTTTTTGGTTTTTTTCTTTATATTCTGTTTTATAATGCAAGAAGAGTTTTCATATTGGGTATTAATTACTTAGAGTATGACTCCCATAAAGTCATGTCATCATTTTCACTACAGAATTTGTAACTAACAAGGAAACTTAGAATCATAGAATGGTTTGAATTGGAAGGGACCCTAAAGATCATTTAGTTGCAACTCCCTGTGCCATGGGCAGGGACACCTTTCACTAGACCAGGTTGCTCAGAGCTCCAACTACCCTGACCTTGAACACTGCCAGGGATGGGGTAACCACAACTTCCCTGAGCAACCTGGTCCAATGACTCACCACCTCACAGTAAGGAATTTCTTCCAAATATCTGATCAAAACTACTCTCTCTCTCAGTTAAAAAACATTCCACCTTGTCCTGTCACTACAAGCTGTTGTAAAAAGCCTCTCTTCATCTTTCTTGTAGGCTCCCTTCAGGTACTGGAAGGCCACAATCAGATCACAGAGAAGTCTTCTCTTTTCCAGGTTGAACAAAACAAATTCTCCCAGCCTTTTGCCATAGGAGAGATGCTCCATCCATCTAATCATCTTAGTGGCCTCCTCTGGACTTGCTCCCACAGGTCCATGTCCTTCCTATGTTGGGAGCCCCAGGGCTGGATGCAGCACTCTGTGTGGGGTCTCACCATAACCGAGCAGAGGGGCAGAATCCCCTCCCTTGCCCTGCTGGCCACGCTGCTTTTGCTGCAGCCCACGACACGTTTGGCTTTCTGGGCTGTGAGTGCACATGGCTGGGTCATGTCCAGCCCCTCATCCAGCAGCAGGGCTGCTCTCCATCTGTTCATCTCCAGCCTGTGTTGACACCGGGGCTTGCCCTGACCCAGGTGCAGCGCCTTGCACTCAGCCTTGTTAAACCTCATGACATTCCCATGGGTCCATTTTCAAACTTGTCCTGATCCCTCTGGATGGCATCCTGTCCTTCAGGAGTGCCAACCATGGAACTTAGTGACTGAAGTACTTTAAACAAATTTTACAATTATGTTGGTAAGAAGTTAATTTTAAAAAGTTGATGTGTAATGACAGTAAAATTTGATCTTCAGCTTCTCTTGAAACAGAAAATATATCAAAAGCTTTTCATTATGTCCTTCTGTGAGGATTTATACAAAAGGAAATTGCATTTCAGATGACTTTATCATGTTTTTCTTTTTGTTTGTTTGTTTTATTTGACTATTTCTTTGTGTTCTGCCTACTGCGTGTTTCTGTGGGTTTTTTGATTTCTTGCAGGAGAGAGGTTTGTATTCTGCTTCATAAAGAGATCTTTCTGAAGAAAGTTTTAGGAAAAAAAAAGTTTAAGTTCTCTAGAGAGACAAAGGTAGACAAAAAGCCAAATCCATAAAACAAATATGCAGAGAATTCAGCTGCAAGGCCCAGTGAAAATTTCAGCACCAATTCTGCTATAATAATTCATTTATTATAGGCTTTCCAAAGGAAAATGATATTAAATTGGTAGAAAAAGATAGAGGTGACAACATAATCTGGATCTTTCAGCTTCATAAATGAGTTTTTAGTGTACAAATATGAAGAAATACTTGATTCTCAAAAAATGCAATGTTTTTATATGTACAAAGGTTAAAGATACCATTTTCTTTTAAGCAGCAGAGACAATTTTGTTTTGAAATGCATGAGTAGTAACATACCTTGGTAATGACATTCACCCTAAGTAGTCTGAGACAACAGGAAAAGTTACCTAGAAAAATGCCAAACATTAGTTACTCTTTCAGAGAAACTTCATAGCAAGTTTCCTTTTGGACTTTGTGCATTATATATCCATATATAAATGACAAATATTAGTCCAAATGAAGAGAAAGGACTTTTTATAACTTGGAATCCAAAAGAAGAGACCATGTATTTTCTTTCTCTCTTAAAATTGTACATACTCATCCTCTCTACCAATTTCCACTTAGCAAAAATTATAAAGAATTAAAGAATAGTATTTTTTTCTAATTATGCAAGTGCCATGGTGCAACATTTGCATCACTTGCCCTCACTGGACACTCAGAAAGAGTAGTATTTGTTAGTATCTTTTTGTATTTCTTCTGTCTAGAAGGAAACCATTCAAAGAGGGCCATCAATTTTTCTCTGGATGATAATGACAGTTTCTGGTACAACCTCAGCTGCAACTGGTGAGACTGCTTGAAATGCTTTCCTGCTCTTTTCTCATGGCTCACCTGGCCCATGGGCCTCCGTTGTTGGGTCTTGTCTAGCAGTCCATTGTTGGTAAGGTTCCTGCAGCTCCCTGCCTCCAAGTGCAACTAAGAGCAAAACAGAGCATGTGTGCCCTGTAGGCACAGGGAAAAAATACATACTTAAAAAGGTATACACATGTACTTGCTGATGGCCACACAAATCTTTGGGAAGAAGTCACTTTAATGGGAATCTTTTGTTTCACAAAATAATGAAAAAAAACCCTTCAATGTTCTGTGTTGTCCTTTGTGGAAGTGAACAAAAGAAAAAAAAACTTTCAAAGAATGTAGATAACTTGTGAAGTTGCTTGCAGTTAGTGCTATGTAAGACACAATATATATTGAAGGAACATAAAAAAATGTGCTGTGTATGTGTAGCAGCCTGAAATTCAAGAAGAAAAGAAAATCACTGAAGCATTTCCATATGATAAAAAAAAAAAAAATGCATGGAAGATCAGTTTACAGCAGCTGAAGTATTCAGCTTCAAATAACACAATCCAGCACCACCAGACTCAGTTTTACTGGTTAAGGCTGTAGCAATATATTGCCCTTTGAGCTTACTACAGAATTGCAGGCTGTAAAAAAAAAAAAAAAAAAAAGTATGTAATGACAGATTTCCAACACTGTGGAAAGTCTTTTAGGGTCAAAATCACAGGGACTACTTTCAAGAGGAATCCACACTTACGATTTTTTTTGTTGCTGTTGCCATGAATCCATTGAGAAAGATAACAAGCTGTTCTTGTTAGTTGTGTAGCACTCCTCAAAAATGCAGTCAAGTAAGATTCTCTTGGGTTTTTTTTTTTTATTAATTAGAATGACAATAAAGCAAGTAAAGCAATAAGGGATATCATTAAGGAGAACAGATTGGGTCTAAAATTTGTTCCATTATAGAATTTTAATAACGAATTTCTATTTTGAGATAATGATATAATTTAACCAGAGTACTAGAATGAGTCACGTTTGTTTGAATTGCTCTAACATCTAGATCTGAGGTGTTCAAGAGACCCATGAAAATGAGAATTTTAAAAGTGTTATATGCCTAGCTTCTCCTAGCTCTTGAAGCGTCATATTTAAAGGCTGCAACTCACAGTAAAATAGTGCTAACTATTATGTGGGGTTATCCTGAAAATTATTGTCCCAAAAAACTTGCTTTGTCTGAAGTGGCAGGTAATATTTTAAAATTAAATAAAGTGATAGTTAGGAGAAAAATAATGCAAAAGCATAAAATTTCCATGGAGGAGTGTGGGGGGGAGTTCAATTAAAAATTTATGGAGACATCTGTGTGTGAAAAATCATACACTTATGTACATTAACAAAATACAGGTGTACTATATTCTTATTGATATTATCAAATCTAAAAGCAGAGACTCCCTTGTTTCAAAGATTGCACATCTGTCATAACTAATTGAAATTTGTGGCATTAATTTGTGTTATACTTTCTGAAGGAAGAGATTAGATTTCATTCCTGCTGTCCATTATTTCTTAGTCTAAAATGTTTGTGAATTTAATGGAACTAGATTTTGCTTGTCCCATAATGTCTGCCATGCTGCAAAATCATGTTTGCTCATTTCCTTTTGCTGATTGAATAATTATTTTAGCAAAATGGAATCATCTTCATGTAGTCAATAAGCAAGGCCCAAGCAGAAAGCCCTATTGCTTGTAGTATAGGTTATTACAATTGGATGCCTAAAACTTATGAGATAGCAGAGCTTGGATTCTTCCTGAAAGCACCAAAAGACTTCCTTTTCTCCTCTGCTACAAAGTCTTTGGTATCTGCAAAAGGAAATCATAAATTCTATATGCAGGAAAATGTATCTCTATAGCCTGGAAAATGTATGTACTTTTGAGGACCTAATCAGTATTAAACCCTCTAATCAGTATTTCCTATAACTTAGATATTCCACAATGGGAATATATAGATATGGAAAAATTGGAATATCTCTCTCCTAACGGGAAATGCAATCCTATACTAAACTCCTGCCAGTGCTCTCTGGAGACCACTTCCAACCTCAAGAACTCTGTCATTGCACAGTTCTATGATTTAACCACAGGTTAAAGAAGAGAAAATGTGGGGCAAGTTGCAAATTGATCTAGTTGAAGTTGTCCCTGCTCATTGCTGGACAGGTGGAGTAGATGACCTTTAAAAGTCACTTCCAAGTAAAATCATTGTCTATGAAGCTTTCTTTTGAGATACAGAATTTGAAACCATAAATCTGGAAAACATATATTTTATAAGAGAATTGATAACTCTACTCAAGTTAAGGATCTTAGATCTGACTACTGTTCAAGGGATTTGAAGTTCTACTTTTCTAAAATCCAGTTGGCTGGTAGGCATTTCTTGACTACAGTTCTTCATCCTTAGAAAGATATTTCTCACTGACAGGGTTATTAATCAGTTTCCTAAGGCTCTGATCTGCATGTGAGTTAAAATCAAATGCATCCAAAAGCCAAACTTTCTCAAGATAAGTCAGTAACTGATCCTGAACAGGACTTCATTTTATTTTAAGAATTACTTTTATCATAAAGAATAACAGCAGAAATTGCTTCAGCCTCAGTTTTACACTAGTTTTGAGAGGGCCTTTTCTTTCATCTTTTCATTTAATCACCCGCTGAAAAAAATTAAATGGACTACAGCATCTGACCTGATATTTTTTAACATAATTAACTTATTATCTTCTATGCTGAAAGAATACAGTTTGAAACTATTTCAAATGATTTGACAGGAGTTGAATCAGAGTTAGAAAACAGTGATATACTTCAGTTTGTTCTACTTTATATAACTTTATATAATTTTAAAATTGTACTTAAACAGTTAGTAGGATCATTTCTTGACAATTCCTTATGTTGTGTTTGTTTTGCTTGTCTGATTTTTTTCTTTTATTCTTTCTTTATTTTTCTTTTCACATTTGGCCTATATTTTAAATGGGACTTCAGAAATCATTCAATCTTATTTATCTTGCCACAAGCAGATCTATTTCTGGAATTGCCAAGAGTGCTTTGACGAGCAAGCTTCTGAGCAAAACTTCATCTCTGCTGGGAATTTATCAATAACATCCTGATGCCTGCTTCTGGCAATCTGCATTTCATTGTTTGAGAGCAAATACTATCTGTTTACAAATGAGATATATAGAGATTTAACTTGGTTTCCCCAAAATAGAGATTCCTTTTGAAAATCAGAATGACAGACAGGAAATCCTGGTACAATGTATTTTAGGCATTCTGGTCCATCTACTATTTTTTAATTATGCAAAATTTAGGCTTATCACCTAAAAAGGTGACAGATGGGTCACTTACCATACAATCTTGTAGTTAGCCAAACATCAATTTATTACAAGTGAGAACTGGTTTACTGAGAGAAAAGCAAAAAATTCACTTAGAGCAGGCAAAGCAGCCTTATGAAACAAAGAAGAAATGGATCAAAAATATTACTTTTTACAGGTTCTTATTCAGTTTGATCACTTTGATTGTAATAACTGTGAAAATACTAGAAACAAGAATTACTTTTAACTTTTGAACTAAGGTGCTTACAAAATTTGCTAGGACTAAAACTAAATGCCAAAAGTGGATTGAGGGATTTGTGTTTGTGTAGTTTCACAATCCTATGGAAAATTTCTTCTACTGTGCAGGAAACATTCCTGTTTTTTCAGGCTTTGCTTTTACTGTTTCCAAAGAGTTCAGTTTGATATATTTTCACATAGACTAGCTATTCATATATGTTAATTATTTTACAGAAATCTGTTCTGACCTGTGTCCTTCTATGTTTCAGAGATGGTTTAGGACAGGTATTGGAAACTAATCAGGAAATTCTATACCTAAGCCCATCCCAAATTTTTGTACCAATTATCTGCTCTATATATGAGTAATAATGTTAATGTGCTGCTATCTGGGGAGATACATTGATCTACCTCTTGAAGAAGAAGGGCACAAACCGTCACAAACAGAAATATTTCTCATTGATGAGGAAGTAGATGAGATCATGTGTGTAGCAAAAATTGTCTTTGTATAAGTAAGGATCACAGAACAGGATTATTTGTAATAAACGTTTCTCACGCAATTAAAACATACATAAAAATTTTTGCTAATACATATAGATCTTATATTAATTTAGTCTCCTTCAAGGGAACCAAGGAGATTTATATATATGTATTCCTTTCAGGAAAGGAAATGAAACCTTGTGATTTCAATGAGGATCAATTGGGCAAATTTTGGTCCATTTCCCACTTCATGTCATCCCATTCACTTTTATTATTTTTACTTTGCTTCAGAATTTTCTCCATTTTTTATTTAGCGTTTCATTTCTTCAATTCCTTCTCCTGTCTCTTTGTCTACCTTTTCTTCCCTCATGTTGGGATTTCAATAAGTTGAATTTTGGCAACTTTCCTCCTTCTCACTGCACCTTGTTTCACCTCAGTACATTTTGTTGTAATCACTCTATTTCCAAATTTTCTCTTTTTTCCAACTGCATTTTATCTGATCATATCTCTGTTCCAGAGTGTTTGTTACATTTTCTTCTTTGTTTTCAAGAAAGATTTCATGGAAGGAAATGAAATCTTGTGATTTCAATGAGGATCAATTCAGCAAGTTGTGATCTGTTTCCCTTCACTTAATGTCATCCCATGCCATTTTATTTTTTTCCCTTCAGTGCAGATTTCTTTTTTTTTTTAAGCATTTCTTTTCATCAATTTCTTCTCCTGTTTTTGTTTGACTTCATTCCCTGGTTTGGGGATTTCAGCAAGTATAATTTTGTCAAGGTTTTGTCCAGTTCACTTCAAAAAAAAGAACATCCCACTGTCCAAAGACTGCTCTCTTCATACCATTCTTCTTGACACCACCCATGTGCTGGATACCTCAGTAAAAGGTTGCTTTTACTATTCTGCTTGGGGTTAGGCAGATGCTTTGGGTTAGGCTTGAAATAACCACAAAGTCTAGAGCTCCAGGGATGCTGTAATTACAAAAGGCATGCAAAAAAGAGCATGGCATTGCCCTAACATTGCTCCCTTAAGGCCTTTCCCCTTGACACCACCCATGTGCCGGGCACCTCAACCTCAGCAAAACCCTGCTTTTACTGCTCCACTTAGGTGTAGGGTTGCAGTTAAGGTTGAGAAAACCATGAAACCCAGAGTTCCAGGGACACTGTAGGTACAAAAGGCATGCCAAGGGTAACACTACCCAACCATTGCTCCCTCCACACTTTTCTCCTTGGCACCAGCCTCAAAAAAAAAAAAAAAATGCGGCTTTTACTGCTCTGCTTAGGGTTAGGGTTACGCTTAGGGTTAGGGTTGAGAAAAATCACAAAGCCCAGATTTTGGGATTTCAGTAAGTTGAATTTTGGCAACTTTCGGTCCTTTTCACTGCACCACATTTCATCACAATTCATTTGGTTGTAGTTTCCAAATTTTCTTTTTTTTTTCAATTGCATTTAGTTTATCGTATCTCGATTCCAGATTGTTTGCTACACTTTCATCTCTGATTTCAAGAGTTCGCTTCTTTTCCTGAAGGGAAATTATATATTTATATATATGTAATGCAATAAATAAATTAAATTTTCAATTAAAAAAACCTGACAAAATTCTATGTATATACTTAGGAACATCTAGTAAATTTATTTCAGACTTGTTTTTGAGAAATGCCTCATTGAAAACACACTTGCAAAAATTTGTGATTTTCAAAAGATTTAGAAAAAGTAATCTTTAATTCTTGACAGCATCAAATCCTTTTTTCATTATTGGTTTTAATACCATTTGTTAAATGTAACACATTAATTTGTGGTACATTCAATACAGCTAGATAAAATATAATTAAGAGTCTATCTTGTTTACATTAGGTCAAAACTAGCATGTTCAGACTATTAATGGGCAATTCGTTCACACAAAATACTGTTATACACCAAACAGGAAAATAAAATGGAGTAATTATCATTTGCCTATTTGTAAGTTGGTTTCTAAAATTAAATTCCAATAACTGTTTTAATGTAACTCAGATAATACATAGATCAGCTGTACTCAAGTGTGTTAGAATGTTTATTGCTGTAAATAATGCTGAAAGAAAACCCCAGCTGAATGTGATTACCACAGCCCTAGTCATTCCAACTGTGTTTTCAACCTGGGATAATGCAACACAGATTTTATACTGCTTCAAAATGATCACTCTTTTGCCTTTATTCCCTCCTCCTTCCTTTTTTCTTCTCTTTTCCCATGGGCACAGAGAATAATAGAATTACAAATTCACGGAATGGCTTGGGTTCAAAGGATCCTTAAGATTATCTAGTTCCAGCCCCCCTGCCATGGGCAGAGACATCTTCCACTAGATCAGGTTGCTCAGGGCTCTGTCTAACCTGACCTTGAACCTTTCCAGGGATGGGGCATCCACAGCTTCTCTGGGCAATATGTTTCATTGCCTCGCCACCCTCAGAGTAAAGAATGTCTTCATTGCATCTAGTCTAAATCTCTCCTCTATTAGTTTAAAACTCTTCCTCCTTGTTCTGTCACTATCTGCCTGTGTAAAATTCCCACTCCCTCTTTCTTGTAAGTTCCCTTTAAGTATTAAAATGCTGCAGAGTGCTCGCTGGACCTGCTTCTTCTCCAAGTTGAACAAGCCTAACTCTCTCAGCCTGTCTTCATAGCAGAGGTTCTCTGGCCATTAGATCATGTTCGTGGTCCTCCTCTGGACCCACTCAAACAGATCCATGTCTTCTTTAGCTGAGTACTTCAGAGCTGGATGCAGTACTCCAGGCAGGGCTTCACAGGGGCACAGTAGAGGGGCTGACCACTCCTCTTTGGATGCAGCCTAGGATGTGATTTGCCTTCTGAGCTCTAGTGCACTGTTGACACAAGTAGAGCTTTTCTCCCACTAGAATCCCCCACTCCTTCCCTGCGGGTCCACTCTTGATCTGTTCACCCCTCAGTCTGTACTCATATTTGAGATTGCCCCAACTCAAGTGCAGCACCTGCACTTGCACTTGCTGAACCCTATGAAGTTCTTGTGGGATCACTTCTCAAGTTTGTCCATGTCCCTCTGGATGGCATCCCATCCTTCTGTGGTGTGAACTGCACTGCTCAGCTTCATGTCATCTGCAAACTTGCTGAGGGTGCACTTGATCTCAGCTGCCTCTGATTTTCATGAAGATATTGAAGAGCACCAGTCCCAAGAGAGAACCCTGAGAGTCATTACTTGTCACTGACCTCCACCTGGGCAGAGAGCCGTTAACCACAACTCTCTGGCCACAGACAGCCAGTTCCTTATGCAAATAAGAAACCTGAGCTTAACTTTTCTAAGTGTTCATCCCAAAGCCATTTACTTTCAATAAATATTTCTGGTGGCGCTGAAGAAGGAACTATATTATGTTCTGCTGTAAAAGTTTTTTTAAGAAAAATTGAAGAGGAGTGTTTCAGAGTCATAATTGAACCTTACACAGTGTTTTAGTAGTGTTACCTACAGTTAACATATGCAGAGCCCTAAGAGCACTGCATTATCAGAATAAGCCCCTCAACAGATGTTCCACTGGAATAGCCCAAGGGAGAGACGGTCAGAGACTGGATTACAAATGCTTCACTTGTAAGTACAGATTTAGATGGTATGATATCCTCTTCATTTCTCTCTGATATATGAGATGTATTATAGAGCACAGGCAATTCAAAGACTATGTTTTCTTTAGGTTTGTAACAGATCTTTATAGGCATATAAAATATATGCTATTGAAAAGCCGAGCCAATCTAGCTCCTCTAAAATATTAAACTTTTCTTTGAGTCTTAATAAGGTGAAATTTTACCATGCCTTCATGAACAGGAAAATGTACACTCAGAAACTTATCTGCAATTAAAGTGAAGAATTTTGCCTTCTGGTCTAAATGACTGCTGGTTGGGGTAAATTTCAACTTTTTCCAGACAGCATTTTCCAGACTATTAGAATTTTTTACATTAACCCATCAGCCTCTGCTAATTGTTTTTTATTTGCTTTATGGATGTCTAATGCTGTGCAAGGTGTGAAATTTTTACCTGTTGTAGTAATTCCATGTAAGAGCCAGGCATTACATTGCTAAAGTACACTGAGTTCAGTATAACCACTGATCAAAGAACTTCAAGGTCAGTATTAAAGTAAGAACATGTTTGTATTATACTTAAAGTGTGAAAATAGGAACATATGTATAAGCTAATGTTTGCAAAACACAGTGATACTTAGGAAATTGTTAAAGACTTTCAGAAATCATGTTCTAAGCTAGTTTAAAGATTTAGAGATAAAGCAGTGGTTTATAATGAAAATCAGCATTTTAAAGTGGTGAAGTTTTCTTAACCAACAATACAAAAAAAGTTCAGCCAACAGCCAAGTTTCATAGCCATTCTCTAGAAATAAACTATTCAATAGTTGACCTTCATTATGCCTGTAAGCCAGTACAACTGCAGATTTAGTAGCTAAGTGAGATTAATTTAAAGTGTTAGTCTTTTGTTCTACTAAAACCTGAACTTTTCATATCTAAAGGACCAGGAATATTTATTAATAAGTACCTTTATGTTTAGAATTCAGACCTTCTGTTAATGAAATCAGTCTAATATCTTTCTGTACTTGAATGACATTTGCTAGGTTCTGTTATCCTACAAATGATACATAATGGTGAAAACTACTGAGACTAGTAACAAAATTTCAATTTCTAAATAAAATTTAGTCTATATTTACATATTCGTATAATTGAACATAATTTTCTAGTTTACCTGTTTTCTTAGTTAAAGCTTCAAAAGGTTCTTTGAGCTTTCAAATATGTCTGTGTAGAATAATAGATTTACATAATTCTATGATCAGCTAATACATTACATAAGAATCTTTCTTTAACTTATTTTCAATTGTAAATAATGTTGGAAGAAACAGCCTGATAAGTCAAGTGATTTTAAATAGGTGTGTACATAAACAAATATAAAGAGAAAAATATATATAAATGATTTTTTTTTCTGTCTACTAAGACTACTAAAACTACTGAGAGAAATCTGAGGTGTAAGAAAGAAATGAAATTACCCTGTAAAATTAAAAGCTGTTTTTCTAGATGATTAAATAATTAATTATTTCATATAACCAGAGAAAAAATTTATTCAATTTTCTCCTAAAAATTTGTCATTATTTATTTATTGTTTTCCTCTAATTTCTAGGTGCCCAGTTATCCTGTTCTTCAAGCAAATATAATGCATGAAGCCAGGGATTAGAATCTACACTAAATAGTTGTATTAAGCTAAAAAGCTGAGTGATAAACTGTGAGCAAAGTGCTGGGTTGTAGTGACTAAATATATAAGTGCAGTATCCCACCATCATAAATGGAATTATAGTCAAGATCCATGATTAACCAGATTTAAAATAGAAGTCAGCAACAGAAAACTGAAGGGACACTTGCAGCCTGTTCATACACTGGTGTGTAAAGGAGGTGGGAAGATATATCTTCAGAGTAAGAGCGAATAGGTGTTCTGGCTTAGTGTGTGACTCTAAAGTGCATACAAGTCACGTGCCAACAAGTGTAGGACATTTTCACTCTGTACTACAGGATGGAATAAATGTAAATATGCAAGGCTATAGTCAAATTAGTTTGAACAGATTTTAAAAGCTATTTCGGGAGAAACTGTATCCCTCCCTCATTTCATGATGATGTGAGAATCTACATTCTGATAATATTTTCAGTCCTCTACCCTCATTGTTTCTTACAGACATCTACTCTTGATGGAGCAGCAATGTTTCTTATACAAATGGCAATTTCAATTCTTCACATTGCTAACATGTATTTCTCTCTTCTTGTCACATCACCCGTGTTTTATTACTTTTATTATTATTTTAGGTTTTTCAAAAGGTTCTGCATTACTTTGGTTAATAGTGGCTTAGATTGACTACTAGTCAAATATTCCTTATTAAAGTTAGATTTTACTTTCAGTTCCTTGCCTGAAAGGTTTTCAGTCTGATAGTTTGGAAGCCTGAAACTGCCATTTCCTTTTTT
>VZTJ01002929.1:317471-349895 GCA_013397795.1 Orthonyx spaldingii | reverse complement strand
TTTTTTTTTTTTTTTTGAGTACAAATGTAATGTACAGAAAGGTACATCTTTTTCCCTATGTAAAAATAGTTTAAAATAAATCAGTAAGTTGAAACTAAAACCCCAGTGTTCCATTAAGCGTAAGCAGGTAAATGCTTCAGAGATTGATATTGCTTGAATTTGAATGATTGATTAATTCTGTTGGAGGGCACAGAACACATGATGCTTTCTGGACATCTTTTCTACAGCAAACAGTGCCTGAAAAGCAGTTTCAAAAGACAAAGACTCTATAACAAATAAAAATGCACTCTTTGATTACTTACTGTGTTCTACTTGGGTTAAAAATTGTGTTCAACTACTTAAGACCTCAATAGCTACACTTATAAAATTATAAGTGAACTTTTAGGCAAGTACAAATCATAGTATCACTGATATTTAATAAATATGTGGTTATTTGTACACAGATTTGATGTTGAAAAAATATCAGATAATTTTAAACGTATCTATAGGTTTAAACACATCTACTTTATTTTAAGCATCATAAAAGATTTCCAAGTTCTATTTTATGTCATTTAGACTTCTGAATTACTGTTCTCCTTAGCTGTTGTGTGTCTTAAACTAATTTTCTAAGCATTCCATTCTGCAATTCAGTATTATATTTTCAGTGTTATATTTTGCTTTCTAATGTGAAAGGCATTAGAAATAAAATGTGAAAGACACTTGTGACATTAATTGTGCATCATTCTCTTTTACTGACAACAATTCAGTTGAACATCCTCTTTCACCTTATTCCATCAAGACCCTGTGTTTGTTTAGGAAACTAGAGTCAAGTAAGTGCTATTGATGAAGCCTCAACATTAGAGGAAACAGAAGGTTCAGCTTTTGTGACATTCAAAGGGGTTATGTATTTCCTATAGCTCTATTTGGAATAAATAATTTGGTATAGTGTACATGTAATTGTTGTTGTTTGACACAGGTTTGCTTTTATCACATTAAACTAATTTTCATCCATATGCTTGGCTCATGCATAGAGTGACTCATCTGACGTCAGGAATGTTGGATGTATTCGTGCATTTGATTATGTATTTTTCTTCAGAACTGTATAACATTATGAGCTGACAATGCAGAAACAGCAATTATTATCTTAAGTGAGACAATAGAAGATTTTAAAATCTGAAGACAAAATTATTCAAGTCAAGTGCTATTTGTATTTTAATTGAAAGATGTAAAAGTCTGATTTCCCTCTCATTATACAAAGATATTGGCATACTTTCAAAGTAAATACCTTAATAAAAATTATAGAATTTTTTCACAAGTACAAAATTAAAGGAATTGAACAATTGAAGAATTTTTTCACAAGTACAAAATTAAAGGAATTGTAAATTTATCCTGAAAAGGATATGGAAACACTTGGGGCATTTGTTAAGAAGAAAGCAAGTCCATCTGCTATGGGAGACATGTCATTGTGCAGATCAGTGGGAGTATAGCTTTAAGCAACATTGAAAACAATTTCCTCATTGAACTGAGTAATGACTCACAAAGGAAAATCTTGTGGGATTCAAACAAGGGGGAATGTGTGCAAAGTTATGACTGGGAGAGAAAAGAGCAAGCGCTGGGGAACAAATCAAGAATTTCATTACACTGGAAGTATTCTAGTTTAGACTTTCCACTTTCACATGTTCCTTTAAGATAGTTTCCATGCTTCAGTGCATGGTTTTTGTTTGTGTCAAACCAAAATTAAAATGCATTATGTCTTGAAGCCATTATTTAAACATTGCAAACTGTAAAACAAAAATGTTGCTGGTTTTCCATATGTACACCTAGTTGTGTAAAATGTTATAAATAGATTTTAAATAGCTAACTACAGAGATATTTTAATCTCTGTTGTCTATATCTCTTACCTGGTTTTACCCAGAGAAAGGGCTCTAATGCAAGAATAGCAGTACCCTGTTCAGTGTTCTTGTGACCTGTATGTCAAAATTCCAAACATCCATCCAAGTAGAATTACAATAAATGAAATGCACTGTGACACATCAATAAGTGTTGTCAAAATAAAGAAACACATTTAATATTTCAGAATACCTGTGTCCTTTATTATGAGATAGGAATTTCATGGCATGAAAAAATATCTTTCAAAGAGACATCATTTCAGTTCAAGACCCTGATTTCTATATTTTAGTGGCAGAATCCATCAGGAAGAAGGAAAAGTGTCACTGGCTTCTGTTGCCTTGGCAACTTGTGTTGCCAAACAACAGGCTGGGTACCTTCTAGCAGGTTTAAACTTTCAGGCTGCTGAAAGACTGACTGCAATGACAGCAGAACAAATACCTTTTGCTAGATGCTTTCCTGATAGCAAAAGAAGATAATATTTTGCATATTTTTGCATTACCTTTGATACTCTTTCCCATTTGCTTTTTGTTATGCTTGTTGATATCATTAGCTGTAATTAATCTGAATTCTAAATTCTCCTCTAAGTCTCTTATTTTGGATAGATAATATTTTCTCAAATTCCCTCAGATAGTACTTGCTTCCATACATGGTCTTTTTTACAATGGCAAATGTTGGTGGGATGGCTGAACAGAACAAATGATTAATTTCTGTGGGTTTTTTATTCAATCTGTTTGCATTTTCCATTCTTGTGGGTGCTTCCATTTTAAAATATTTGTCATATTAATAAGATAACTGGGTAGGATTAGACACCTCTAGCTGCAGGGCACATTTAAGGACTAATGCAGCTGTTCCTGTAATTGGCACGTCGATAAAGACTACCTCTGGTGGAGCTGGAGCTTTAGACAAGCCTGTCTGGAGCAGATGGTGCAGAGCTTCTCTCTGATGTTAGACACACTATTATCTACAGATACCCAGGTGGGAGTCCTCTGATCCAATGTAGATGCCTGAATTTAAACTAGTTGCCCTAGGTTCTTTTTATTGCTGGTGAAGAGAAATAGACACTGTTAGGAAGACATTTATTTCAACCTAATGTGGACTAATAAACTAGGAAAGATGAACTTTGCCCTACACGTTTGTATTTCTCTCTATTGTGTATAAAAGAAACTTAGTGTCTAACTCAGACAGAGGTCTACGCAATGCCTAAAATTGGATGAGCTGAATTCACTTTTTTAAAGGTTTATGGAGACCCCAGTTATCATTGCCCTGGCCAGTAACTGAGTCTCATTTTGTAACTCTTCAGGTCACAACTTTCTGTTCTTAATTACGTTAGTAGATTCATTAGTCACTCTCAGCCATGGGTTAAATTAATCACAAGTCATTTAACTTGCTTTAAACTAGCAGGCCTCTGGGTTTGGCCCAAATTGCTCTATGGAAAGGAACTTCTGTGCTATTCTTTACATTTATTTTAGTGTTGTGTTTAACTTGTGTTTGGACATCAACTCAAGATGCAAAAGCATAAATTAATTTGTTTTCAATGCAGCTGTCTGCATGTGAGCTGAGTGCATATGTTCTGATTATAATTGATGGAGATATGGGACATAATGCAGTTGCCAACCGGTTGGCATCCGCTGCCGTTCCACATTCCATAGGGTAAAGGAAACTTCAGGGCAAGGTTAGCAGATACAGCACAGAAGCAATGGATGACCTGTGTCCTGTTGATCCAGTTGGAGGCCAAGTGATATACTTAAAAATACAATCTAAAAAAATTTTAGAAATTATGACCAGGACACCAGTTGAATTCTTCCCATAGTAAGATGTTCAGTTGGCCAGTTGTATCACAACATCATACAATAATTCCCTGACAACTTGTCAAAAAGATAAGACAATATCATTCAGTCCAAGCTATAAAGGCAATTATAGACTCAAGATTTATTATGTATCATAGGTTCAAGATTTAAATATTGTATTAGGCTTTGTTGTGAACAATTCTATTCAGATGGGTATAGGGAGAGTGTTTGGAAAGGAGGTGAAGGAATGGTTTACAATAATTTATAAAACAGTGTTAATTGCTTATCTAGGAATCTGTTTTTCAGAACTATGTCTATTCTGGAAACAATTGACTGTTGCTGAAAACACAGAGGTTACACACAGAGTATGGTAAGAATTCACTGTAAAGTATGGTCACATCCTCATTTTCTATTATTTTTTTAATAAATTATTTAATTTGTGTCTGGCAGCAAGTCCCAAATAAATGAATGTACATCTACAGAAACTGATTCTGTTGGTTTCTATTAATTGGCTAACTATAGGAACTCAATCCTTCATGGATGTACTGCAGTTGCTGTAATGCACTTCAATATTTTCTGTAAGAACCTAGTGCGAGACAAGCTGAGTTAGTTCTGTGTGTTTTCGATATGCCCTCAAGTGATTTGCATTTTCTTAGTTTTCTTTCTGTTTTCTGGGACACCGTGACTTCTTTCCCCTCTGGCAACTTGGAACCTCAGTCGATGTAAATTGGCAGAGATCTGCTGAATTCATTGGCAATGTATTAATCTACTTCAGCTTAGAGTGGCTCCAGAGTTGTAGGAGGTGACTGTTTTGAACAGACACCTTCAGTATATATTCAGGACAACAAACTTCTATGCCAAAGGTATGGATGCAGCTTTCTCCTCTGGGAGAAGAACTCACCAAATATGCACACCGTATCACACATATATTTCAAAAATGTGCTGTCAGAAGTATTGTGCTTAGTCCCTCTGGGTTCAGGGCACTGACACTTATGAAAACCCTTTTTCTTTATCAGTCAGTAATCATGGAACTTTTTAGAGTGGTAATTGTGTCTCTTTTCTTTATTTCTTTCATTCAAAAGTAATTTAGCTTATTTCTATTTATTTTTATATTCCAGTTTTATTTCTTTAATCTCACTCTTGTATTTCTCCTTATAAGTCAAACAACTGCTCATGAACATCTGCAATGATTCTGACAGGAAGTGGCTCCAAAATTAAAAATAAAATAAGTCATAGTTTGGGATTTCTCTACAGAACAACAGACAGTGATGATTCTGGTTTAGAAAAATAAAATAATTTTCTCTGCTAGCTCCAACTGTCCCATTTACTGCCATAGTTACCAACACATATGTTTTGGACAGAGCAAGTATTTTATAGTAATTTATAAAATCCCATACAGAAAACTATAGTTTTCTCCTAAGCATTATAAGTTTTTAATCTTAAAGCCCTTTTATCTTTCTTGAAAAGAAATTAAAGGAAATTGGTTGTGACTACAGATGAAGAAAATCCATGGAATCATTCTCAATTTATATTACTTATATGCTACTTGAGAAAGAACGCAACAACATCTCTGATTACTCTTAAACTTTCAGTAGAATACTGGTCCAAATACACTGAGGTAATGATATACTCTTTGTCTAATGTATGGAAGTGAATTGCAAGGAAATTATTAGAATTTATTCAAATTCTTAATTAAAAAAATACACAATGAAAATAATAATAATTTACTCTGAAAAACTGTTATGAAAATATAACTAATCTGTTGACACTTGTTGGTGTTGTTAAATTTTCGCTGTGAAAAGGGCCCAAATTCTTCTGTCTGTTTTCCATAAAAGGGGAAAATAAAGAAGAAAAAAATATGTCCCGAATTGGATTTTCCATTTTATTTAACAAGGTTTTTATAAAATATTTTTTTAAATATCATATATTATACTTGTTTAAATGTTAATGAAATTTGCTAGTGGTATATGGTGCTTGTTCACCATTTGATGTGTGGGTACTGTATGCTTTGTACTAGGCAAGGTAGAATCTTATGCCAAGGAGGAAAGATTGCTTTGCTGTTTCCTCTGGAACACCTCTGCCTGCTCACCAAAGGGATGGTTTGGGGATGCAGTACAGCTCAAATAGAGAAAAATGCACTCAACACAAGATCCTGCACCATGACTTCACACTCACTGACCCCTCAGCTGTTTTCATTTGAATTGAGCTGAGGCTGGATGTACTGAACGCAGCTGCCTGATGCTACCTGAGACAGAGGTTCTTGCTGAATGGACTGGAAATTATCCTGGTTGCAAAAAAAAAGCAGTTAATATTAGACAGGTGTGTGACACCAGAGCATAAGAAGACAAGAGAGAGGAAGAGGAAAAGCTTTCAGCAGCACCAAAGTGACTCTGGTTTTGAAAGCCTCCTGAAAACATAAGATATTAGCAGCAGGAGGCATTTCCTGAGGCATAGATCAAAGCCACAGCCAAGCCTGACCAATGACAGAGAAAATATTTTTTTTCTCTAGAAATCACTGGACTAGCAGGCCATACAAAGGAAAGAATTTCTTACAAGGACATAGTAGACAGCAATTTTCAAGACTTTTGGCTTAGTTTCATGTGAAAGGCTAGAATTTTCTCCATTCTTATAGTCTACTTGTTCTTGTGATGAAAAAATAGCTGAAGTGACTAGATTTTTCTGGATATTTGCTTTTTGGAGGAAGATGGGTAGTTGCACTTCAAAGCTTGGATCAAAACATTTTTTAAAGAGTGGAAGGCTCTGGAAATTTATATAATTACTTTTAAGAAAGTGAAAGGAAGAAAGGAAGAAAGGAAGAAAATAAGGAAGAAAGCACTTTCTTCCTCCCAGTCCTCTGGCAAAGTTGGAAATTCTAAATAATCTGATCGTTTTTATATTAACATAAAACATATTTTTGTTGTTTGTTTAACCACTTTAACTTGAGATTTGACAAGTCATGTTTCCAACTGAGGCTTTAATACAGGAGAAATTCTTAGGTTATAATCATAAAGATAATGACATTTAGAGAACTTAACAAGCCTCATTGTTTAGGTGCATTTTCTATCTGCCACAAAAATTGGGAGGTTTTGGTTTTCAATAAAAATACAGATCAAGAGGATTCTGCATTTTTCTATACTATACTAAGAAACTGTAATGGGTCAGTATAATACGGAAAACTTTCTTAAAGCCCCTAGTGTAGAAAAAGACTAGTGAGTTTTGACATATTTCAGTTATTAGTTATAATTCACTGAGGACAGTCTTAAAAAATACATGAAAGAGAATGACATGGACATTCTTAAATATGTTTATTAGCATGTGACTACTCAATGACAGCTTGTTGAAATATTTTCAGTATTAAGTTAGACAATTTATTTATCAATGTGAGAAGTGAAGTATGATTTTATTTCATAATAATAATTTTAAAAAATCGTTGACCATTTTGAATCCACTTTTTAATTTTAATCTCAGCAAAAGGAAGAGAAAGAAAAGCAATGTGTATGAATAGAATGTGTGTAAATTAGAACAACAGCTAGAAATTAGGGCTGGAAAACATAAGGAAAGAATTCAAAACCTAATAGGATACTGAAGGACTTAAGACTAAGAAATGAGGAGTAGACAATGGTAAATTTTATGGAATCTCTGAGGAGAATGAAGAAAATAATGAAAATAAATATAAGTGCTACTATCATACTAGAAAACAATTTGCTATAAAACAGTTTTCCCCTCATATCTTAAAGTATATCTTTTTAAGAAAATGTCTCTGATGACCAATCCCCCTTCTGACTTCTCAATACAATGCTACTTATGACCTTTCACAACACTTGCAAAGGATTAACACTGAGAAGAAGAAAAACTTTCTGAAAATTACACATGAATACATGAACCATGACACTTGAAAAATCAAGACAGTTTCAGTCAAAGTCTGTCTCTTACTGTGCAGGATTCTTAAGAATCTAATGTGACTCTATCATTAGCTGTTGCAAAATTACCAACTCTTTACATCAGGTGTTGCTGCCCTTCTTTGGATCATTTTATTTGGGAATATTTAACTATTCTCAAAGAAGAGTCTGCAAGCAGGACATATGCAGGCACAGACATAAAGCAATAATTTAATGGCTAATACATGAAAAATGCAGCTAGATATTTTGAACTCCTGGGATAAACATTGATGTGCTCAACATCCTCACTAAGGTGCTGAAAAGTCTTTGCTGCCCAGACAGATATTAGTGAAGAGAAGCATCAGCCTCAGCTGCTTCCTAAAAGGTTGCTAAGTTTTGTTGAGTTGCTGAACCCTTGGTTCCTTGCTTTAAGGTACTATCACTCACTAAACTGCCACTCGATGGAGACTGCTGACATGCAACAGACTGACATTAATGACATCAACTAACTCCTTGGACCGTTCTTTTTTTTTCATTCTTTCATTTATGACAACCAAGTTGGCAGTTTTCTTCCTGAATCTTTAAGATACTCACACACCCCATATCTGTAATTGTGCCTCTGCCTGTAATTTTCCCTCTTATTCTACTTAGCACTGCTCTCTGGACCTTCTCATCACTTAATTTCCTCAAAAGTCTGGACCAAAGTTGTGCTGCTGAGCTACAGCAGAGCTGGGCCAGGGTAATATAGATAACCAGACCCAGAAAAGGCAGGGGAGGTTACAGCAGAGGTTGCAGTAGGAACAGATTTTACAAGAGCTGAATTTCCATGTCTGGCCTGGACACATGGAGTAGAATTGATTGCATAGTGACTTGGCTTCAGCCCACTTTGCAGCAGTGTGTAAGTTAGGTGCCTAATTACTGGAAGCTTCCCTCCTGTCAGGAGAGACAGAGGAGCTTCTCCAGGCAGAGAATTAGACCTTAATAGCCTAAATAAATATCTGTAGATGCCATCCTTTCCCTTACTAACCCTCTCTCCCTAGAGGAAGCTTTGTCTAACCATCCCAACTAGGTAATTTAGTAAGGAAAAATTCTCTACTTCCTAGGATGAACTCAGGTCTTTACTGACAGTAATTTCCTACTGAAAAACAAGCGTTTACCCAACATTTACGGATAAATGAATGATGCTCAAACTCTTACTCTCAATTTTTACTCCTAAGTAGTTCTGCTAAAATCATGCAGACCATTTACATAAGCACGAAGTGTTACATAAGTGTATTCAAACCACTTTTTTAAAGGCTGTAACTCACTCTGCTTGCACTGAACTCAGGATCCAATGCTGTTTCTGGCAATTTGTGAAGCACCTAGCTGCCTCAAGGCCTCTCAGTTGCATGGACATGAGAAGGACAGGGGTAAAAGCCTGTGACACAAACCTAAGAATTAAACCTCCTGTTCCAGAGCAGAATTAGGGACCTTGGAAAGTTGAATTTACAGTGTTATTACTGCAAGAGATGGGAAGGGTGCTGGCAACCGTGTTGAGAGAAGCCATAACATGGTCTTGATAAGTAATCACAAACCACACAACAAAGCATCATTTATGGCAGCAAGGGTTTTAGCAGCTTTTGGCTGTCAGCCTGAGAGGTCTTCTCTGAATATTGCTGAACTGCTTTTTTCCTGCCAGGAGCTCCTCAAGGTTTAGAAATACTTGGAAGAAATCAGGTTCTCCACACTGAGAAATGGAGAAAACTTCTAGGCAAATGCCTGTCACACAAACTGTATGCAAGGGGTAGAGTCCTCCTCAGTGTGACAAGAATGGTCATGGCAGGCAGAAAGAGGTTGACTTTGTGTTACAGGCACAGTCCACGGCACGGTCAGATTGGTGCATTTCTCCAAATTTTGCTCAAGAAAGTAAAGAACACTTTAAATACAGGAATCCTGTCTTATTTTTTGCATGTCCTGAAGGAGAATATATAATGCTTACCCTCCACTACTTCTTCCCAGGCCTCTTTGTGTCTAGCCTCTCTGCACAGTCCTTCCACATGCCTGAACAGGCTATATAGCCAGGCCAGGAAATCTGCATGAAAATGCCTTTGCAAGCTCATACTTAACCAGCTCCATGTCATCAGGGTCATGTCCTGTTCCCATCCAGGGTACAAATACCTTTTATTACCTGAAAAAAGGGTAAGAACCCAGAGGGTGAGATTATGTTGAGACCTGATTCCCTGATCCACTGAACACATATCAACTAGAAAACTACATAGCAAAGTAGTGAGCATGAGTGTGTTCATGTCATGTTTTTTTTTTTCCTTTTAGGTTCTCCAACTGCTTCCCCCTGCAACAAGATGGCAAGTCAGGCACAAGGATCCTCCAAGTGTGCCAGGATCCTGTGCCAAGTGGTAGCTACACTTTTTCCTCACCTTTCTATTTACACTCTCATGTTCTAAATGCTCATTGAGTTGCAGGATTTCCTCAACCTGTTCCCTGACATCTTCTAAGCTGGTTCACCCCACTAAGGAGTGGACTCTTGATTGGAGGGGTCTGTGTGTTGTGGGGGGGTCGCTGCCACTGTGGGGCCTTTTTCCCTTCTTGGATGTTATCAAATCTCAGGACAGAACACCCCTGGGAACTTTTATACCTTTGATCCTGTGACACACATACCATTCCTCATTTTCTACTGTTTTGTCTCACAGTCATGTAGTAGCCTTGTTTTCTTTTTTTCTTTATCCCTTTTCCTCCTCAGGAAGACTTCACGATTGGCTAGAAAGTAGTTCTGAACACCTCATTAGGAGCCAGTCTGGTTCATCAGGGCTCTGGCACCAAAAGAAGGCATATCTGAGTCTCTTTTGCTACAATCAGGTTCATTCTGGGACAAACAACTGCCTTATTTACCCATAGCTACCCCCATCAAGCCAACTTTCAGTTAGTTTCCTGAAATCCTACTCAGTTATATGTTTTTGAGCTTCATTTACTACTGAAGAGGTGTGGACTCCGTAAATCTTAGTCATGCAAAAAGTCTGAATGATTGCAATCACAAGTAAAAATTATAAAGATGAGCAAGGGTTGCAGGATCAGATCACTAATTAATAAATGTCAGTAAAGTGCTTGCGATGAAAGATGTTGTGGGAGTACAGCATATTCTAATTAAAACATCAGATTTATTTCCATGAGTTAGTCAATGACTTAGTAAAAATCCGTGTTTCCAGAACTCAAGAAACTTGAGAAAAAATTCTTTTTCATATGAATTATGTTTATACTGAAAATGTGCATTCCATATGTTAAACTAAATAAAGCAAAGTATTGAAAAATATTAACTGATGGTTTAGGTCTGCCTGGAGGAGACTTTGCAGTCTATCCTTTTATATTGGAATCTACTGTGCACTATGTCAAAAACCACTTATTTTTGACTCACAGAAGATTTCAAACAGTGAGTAGTACTATAAAAGTTCTCAAAATTTTTTTTTAAATGCTTGTATTTAATGTGTTATTTTATGAAGTAATTTTTTGAGGTAAGAGATATGTTAAAAATGAATCAATCATGTCTGATTCCACTTAGCTATATAAGCAAAAGAAGGAAAAAGAAATGTCAGACACTACTGTTTTTCTTCTGGTTCTCAGTATCAGTTATAGAAATGTGATTTATGTGTATGCTGGTGTAAAAACAGAAAGTAAAAGGACCATAGTTAAGCATTCCCCCTGGATAAAAAATAAAATGTGTTGTTTTGCCACAAAATTACAGCATTTGCAAAATATTAAGCTTGGTGATACAGTCAGATTCCCAGAAGAGTATTTCAAGTGCTTTTGCAGCAAATGTTTTCCTCTCTCCTTTCAGCATTAGTAAGAAAGATTGTCAGATTAATAGACTAGAAGGAGGAGGAGTATTGGATACACTTTTCTGATTCTAATATATAAATACAACACTTTTTTAAAATTATTGTCACTAGAAAAGCAGTGTATTTAAACTCTAATATTTTAGAAATTCCCTTTGTCTCTAAACCAGCCCATTATAACAAAATTTTTTCTAAAGGAATTCTCCAGTTTGTATTTTTACCTCACCATTTTCCCTTTTTTCAGTTTTAAATAAATGATCATGTATCTGGAGCTCACACTAGGCCACACCTATTCCAGAAATGGTGGCACCACTATCATCATATCCATTTTAAGAATTAAGTGCTACTTAAGGATATAAGTGGAAGAACATTATTTTTTTATTTTTATTTATTTATACTTTTTTAAGGAAAAAATAATACATGCATGCCAGGTGGGGTTTTAGAAGCTATCAGAGCTTTATTCTAAATTTCTTATTATAAAAGGATAGTTCCCATGGTAACAATTACATCATTTGGCACACATACTACCTGAGGAAAACAGAACCATTTAATAAAGAAACACACATTCACCATTGTGCGATGTGAATTGATTTTCTTGTTGTCTAATTATGTTTCCTAAAAACAGGAGACTGCACCAGTTTTCAATGTCAGCATGACCACCTGCCTGTCAAAATTATCCTTTCTGCTCCCAGTTCTTTGCAGCTCCAACTCCCCCTCTACCATTCATTTCTTGAAAGTCTTGACACAGATCAACTATTGTTGAAAAAGAACTAACTCTACCTATGTCATTTCTTTCTGCATGCTCATGTTCTTTCTTCTTCTGATGTTGAATGGTATTGGAGATTTTCTTCATGAAAACAGAATAAAATAAAATNAAAAGAAAAGAAAAGAAAAGAAAAGAAAAGAAAAGAAAAGAAAAGAAAAGAAAAGAAAAGAAAAGAAAAGAAAAGAAAAGAAAAGAAAAGAAAAGAAAAGAAAAGAAAAGAAAAGAAAAGAAAAGAAAAGAAAAGAAAAGAAAAGAAAAGAAAAGAAAAGAAAAGAAAAGAAAAGAAAAGAAAAGAAAAGAAAAGAAAAGAAAAGAAAAGAAAAGAAAAGAAAAGAAAAGAAAAGAAAAGAAAAGAAAAGAAAAGAAAAGAAAAGAAAAGAAAAGAAAAGAAAAGAAAAGAAAAGAAAAGAAAAGAAAAGAAAAGAAAAGAAAAGAAAAGAAAAGAAAAGAAAAGAAAAGAAAAGAAAAGAAAAGAAAAGAAAAGAAAAGAAAAGAAAAGAAAAGAGAAAAAAGCAGTTTGACTCCTAGAGATGAATGGTTTTGCTGGGGATATTTGCTTTAAAATGTTTTTCACACATTTGGCTAACTGCTTGAAAGACAATTTGGATTATACTCTTATAGGAGTATGCAAAGGACAACTACTTTTTGTACTCACATCCTCTACACACAACCCATTTACAAATACTACACATGCAGTCCAGTGAGTTACACAGTAAAGATCTGTAAGCAAGAGTTGATGTTATCCAGTACCGAAGTTTTCCTATTGGTCAATATTTTTTTGTCTTTCATTTTTTTTCATCATTCTGTGTATTTCATTTAATTTCTGCCTCTCAGACTGTAATCTCTCTTGAGTACCTGTCTCAGTTCTTTGGGATGTTAAAAACCTAATTCTTTCTTCCTTTCCTAACAATTAATTATTATCACCTATTATCTATGCCTAAGCTTGAAGTAATTCTCTTGACTCCTTCTTAATTTTTGTTGGTTGCTGCATGAGTCTTTGCTTTTTGATAAAACAAGAAAATCCTCCTGTCCTTCTGATTTGTAATTTCTCTAGTGGTTATTTGAATTCTGACTTTCTTTTACTAAATAAAATTGGGAGCATAGTAGGACATGCCTGTGCTTGTCAATCTGGAAAAAATGTAGGGTGGATATTTAACTGCATTAATCTTCATGAATCAGGAAAAAAAAAAAAAATTCTTTTTTCAAACCTATGAGTGCACACATTTTCTAAAGATTTAAACCATAGTGTTGAAACACTAAAATGGAGACACAATCTTCCTGCAAACAATGGAACCCTGAAAAATGCTGCAACAATTCCGCTACTGTCTCCTTAAGATAAGTGCTGTTTAAATTCATTCATTTCCTGGGAAATGATTTTCTGATCTATCAAGGCAAATAGGTACTGTGGGATGCAAAATTAATCAAGAAAAAGGAAATGAGGTATTTTTTATGTTGCTTTCTATCAAAGAAGCCTCTCATTATTACAGCGGACTAAAGTGAAGTCAAGTGGCCAAAGATAAGTGGAAGAACAGAACTTAGAAGAAGTCAGAAAAGGGCTGAGCTGGATAACACTTTTTTAAGAGAGAGAAGAGGATAATCTTTTGTGGATGACTGAATTTCAATAACATAAATGGTAAGGCGTTTTACAGAAAGTTCTTTTCTCTTTGTCCTGTATATAGGAATTGCAATAGTCAAAAAATACCTTAGAATTAAGGTTGTAAATTCATAGCTTTTCAGGGGTGACTGTGCACCTGAGCTCTTCAGGTGCATTGAAATTATTTCTTCTCAGTATTAATTACATAGAGAGTTAGGGTGACTCAATTTTGAAAAACTGCCACTGTTTTGTTCAAGCCTGTATATGACTATGTACTCAGAAATAGATGACCAGATTCTGCTTCCTGATTCATCCAACTCCTTTACATCCCCCTTCAGTGTTAGAATAGGTAATTCCTTATTTTCAAGGGCTTTTGTTTTCCTTGACATTTTTGCATAGTTAAAAACACTTAGATATCTTTTTCAATTTCATAAAAAGTTTTAGAGGAAGCAATTTTCTCATAACACTCCTCATTTTGCTGTGTAGTGCCTTGTATTCCCAAGTTCTTACTTATGACCTTTCATGCTGGAGACAGATTACACCTAAACAGACAACACCTCAGTCTTCAGAGAAGGCTTTCACATCAGAAAAAGATGAAATAAAAGTGGAGGCAAGTTAGCTCTTTCATTACTTTCAAAGGTCTTCAAGTCTCCAGAGCTTTAACACAAAAAGCATCTGCTGAAATTCCTGGCCATGCACTTACGTGACCTTGGTGGAACTCTTACCAGGAGTAACAGAAATCATTTTTTATTTAGGAACATTACTTCATTCATATGTTATTAATACCAATATGTATGCTGACACTCGGAAGCTTGATTCTGTTGAATATTTTGATGCTTAATATTTCCTCAGGCTTTAGGCCCAGGAGCCCAAGGACTCTTGTATCTTCTGTAAGAAATTAAAGAGGGAATCTGTGTTGGTGAGATCCTCTCAGTCTGGCTAACATGAAACCCATAACAGTGGATCCCTGCAATGGCTGAGTGACTGACAAGCTAATAGGATGCCAACTCCATGACTACTGTATCACTGTAATTCACCATAAATCTGCCATGCAGCCAAAAGAAGCAATCTGATTCTCATATCTGCACAGAGCAAGAGCATTTTTCCAACCAGATGGCCAATGAAACAGATTATGTCACTGTCTGGTGCAAAACTTCTTGTTTGTTTTCTTGATTTATATATTGTGTAGATTGATTTGCATTGCTGCATGCATACTTGTGCTAACAAATGGGAATGTGTAGCTGGGGACAAGAAGAAAAGTGTGACCATCCTTTGGACAGCAAAAGAGAACTTATTGCATTTAAAAATGGATGTGTATCTGTGAACTGACTCAGACAACTAGATCATAACAACTTCTATACAGCCCTCCTAAAATTTTCACCTGTGCTTTTCACCCCGATGGACTGCCGAGAGGGGACATCTCTCCTGCAGTTAGCGTCCCCTAAGACCTGGGAGGGCAGTAGTTTCAATTACCATCCCATAAGCTGTACAGTTCTCTTTAACAGCATGATTGGCTATATTCATCCAAATATAAGTGAGGCCAGCTAAGAGAGTTCTCAGTAACTCTACCATTCTTAAGCTTCTGTCTCCCAAGATGCTGCTCTGCATACAATGTTATTCAAATAGTTAGTAAACTGAGCTCATACTTCAGTTTAAAACAGCTAGAGAAAATCTAAAGAGAAATTCAATGTGCAAAACATTCAATCAAAAACTAAATTGCAATCTCAATTGTGGAGCAATTCCAAGAAAAGGCAAGTCAGTCTGATAACAAGAATGCAGAGTGATGCAGGCTCAACAATTTACTTTTCTTCTTAACGGATAAATGAAAATTATGTTCTCAATGCCAGGCACGTTCTACTACAAGCATAATTAAGGCATTGATTCTGATCTAAATTAGAAATACAAGGAAAAGAGAGGAATAGGAGATTTGCCTTTGACTTCAATGAAGCAGTAATTCACCCTTAAATTTTGTTTTGTTATTTCTTTCATTATTATTGTTGTTGTTATTATTATTATTAATATTGTTGCACAGGAACTTTTCTTCCACAGTCCTACAATACAAGAAACAAAACCTGAACATTCTAACATTAATGTGAAGTACTGAAGAAGTATGTGAGCCTCCCTTGCTACTTTCCTGTTGTGGGATGTGAGCATTTTCCATATGTCTGACCTGGATGCACTCTGGCTACATTTTGCCAGCATGGTGGAATGACCCTTAATTGAACAACAGGCATTCAGCACACACTAAAGAAAAGTCTGCATACAGAGGCAGAGGTGAAGCTGGAGTGTACTCCACTAGATCTACAGAGAGCGTGTGCTTGTGCAAGCCAAACCCTGGACATATGTCAAGAGCTTTAAAATCTCAGTCTGTGCATGACTGAATAACTATCTCCACTGAAAACCTGTTAAGGTTGCATCTTAATCCCTATTCCTGAAACGTGACTTACTGATGCAAAATCAGAAGTCTGTAGAGAATCCCATTCTATGTGTTTGCAGATAAACAGAGTTCATACAGACTTGGTAGATAGCAGTGAAGGAGAGTCATTCACATCCAATTAAGTTTCTTTCTTGTTATCATAAACCTAATCATATTAACTGTTTTTTGCAAATTTTTTCAGCATCAAGAGACTAATTCCCCATGTTTTTCTTCTCATATGACTTCTCAGACAGGTGAATTCAACTGAACAGTATGAATGTCTCATTTTACTTACCATAAAAGCAAGATAAATCTTCCACGCAATGTAGCATTGACAGTAAAGCATAGAGAATAAAAGAAAAACATAGACAATTATTTATTTGCATTATTTAATGGACTTGCTTTGGCCATGATCTCCGGTCTTTATTATTTGCTCTCCATGTTCATTTGAACACCCAAATTTTATTGGAATAAATGCTCACAGAAAATGAAGATAAAAGTCATGAATGTTTGCAGAGGTCAAACATTTAATTCAGACAAAAATTATCGTTATGGAAATGCTTTCTCACTTTGTGAGAGATCACATTATATCATACAGGAGAACTCTACAAAACAAGGCAATATATAGGACCGATTTGAAATCACAAGTTTGAAAGAGTAAATGCATTTAAAAGGATGCACATACAAAGACGTGAATTGTCTGACAGAAGGCATAAAAAACCCCAGAGCTGACGTCCATAACATTGCATGGAATTTATAGAAAATAATTAGGATTAGTTAAAAAAAAATCTTGATTTAACCTAAATTTAACAGGAAAACTGTGTTTTAAAATGTTTTTTCTGTACATCTTAAAACATTTTATTTCCACTCATTTCACCACATGATGTGAAAGCTGTAAACTGTTCTCAGCTCTAAGTTTTCTGTTGCAAGTTCATATATTCCAGACAGGGAGAGTATGTTTTGATTTTGGAATGAAAAAATTTAATAGTCACTATTACTCAGTAAGTTTGGTATTTTTCTCAGAGCAAAAACAAAAACAAACAAATAAAACCCACTAAAACAAAAAATGCAAACCAGATAGTCAGAATTAACTATAATAAGAAGAATGTCCTTTGAAACCGCTATCTCGCTTTCTTTCTCGGTATTTTTATAAGCAGACCAAGCTTCTCTCTTGTCAAGTTTTTCCCTTGAGTAGGAGAGCTGATGAGTATTGATTCAGTTCACAAATGTAGGTTTGTGGTGCTGAAAAATTAAGCTTTGTCATTTAGTACAATCCAATTCTGTGATGTATTTTTTTATAATTATTTTCAGAGTAAATTATTTTCTCTGAAGTAATCTAGACAATATCTAAACCTTTCATCTTAGCAAGAAAGGAATAATAATAGTATCAATAAAAGAAAACTAGTGTATTTTGATAGTTTTATGGTTCCTGTAAAACATTTTTACAGCTCTTTTCAAGACCTCGTATACTTTAAATTCTCCAAATAATTCTTATGTGGCTTTTGTTTCATTTTATTTCTGTCACCTCAGGTCTTCTACAGAAAAGCTCTCACAGAACCATACATACAGAATTCATACCCATGAAAATCATGGAAAAAAATTGTAAGTGATTATGCCTGATCTCTGAAAGTGACTAATTCCCCTCTTTAAGAGTAGTGGAAAACAGTCTCCTGGACTGACAAGGTGTTTGACTCATATATAAAGATGAGCTGACTAGCTAATTAATTATCTGCATAAAACAAGTGCCTGTAATTCAGGCTTTGTTGTTGCCACTTTTTTTTTTTTTTTTAGCAAAAAACATATTTCTTTAGCCATGTTTTTGTTGTCATTTAACATATCCTAATTTATGCCAGTGAAAATTTTAAAGATCATACTACTTATAGATTCCATGTGCATTAAGAAACAACATTGTAAGAAGGAGGAAGTTAGGTAATTTTTGAACTTTCTGACTTGATTGGAGTGGAAGTGAAACGTGTGAGTTTTAAATCCATGCTTTCTATCCACTCCAGAGTTTGGTTTTGAGATGTGATTTATTTTTTTTTTTTTTAATAGTAGTATTTGTTGAACTGACATAGGATTTGCTAGATTTCCAATGATTTGATGTGTTTATTGTTCTCATCTCTTGTTGAGCACCTGCAGGCAGCATGTAATTGGAACACACATTTTGATCTTTAGAACTTTTTCTATATCTCTAGATTGGATTATCTGTTTATTTGCTATTGATGTATTTAGCTTTTAAGGACTTTATTTTTTTTTATTTTCTGGTCATTTGCTGTTAACTCATGAAGACTCTATAGTTACAACAGTCAGTCTCCTGCAACTCAGCCCCAGAGCATCTGAAACAGGTCACAATCACACAGTAGAAATCCACATCTTTAAAAAGTGGTGTTCTAGGAGCAACAATTATCTGTGCATGATTACCTCCTAACCTGCTAAATGGCTAGTTCAGATCTCCTGCTGTCAGTAAACAACCAGGGGCTGATTAACAGTCTTGTTATCATTCCAAATCCCTTTGATGTATGCTGTGCTACTTTTGACCTCTTTTTTTTCAATTCTATGTGTGTTTCTGGAGTAGGTTACCAATTTCAGTACGAAAAGAAAAGAGTAATCCAGCGTGCCTGACCTAAAATGGAATATCCCAACTGAATATGAAAGACTGAGTGTCTTACCTGACTTTATTTTATAAACCCTTTTCCAACCCTCACAATATAGTTACTTTGACTGTATCTTGTTGTGAATCCCTAAACCTATTATTTTTCCTTTTTTCTTTAATTTATATAAGTATTTATAACAAAGCACAGACTGACACTATTGTAAATAGAAAACAGGCACAAAGTATCCACAACCCTGGAAAAGGAACAAAGTTTTTCGTGTTGCTTAAATAGTACCTTATCTTTACTTTTAAGCATTGCAAAGCTTATATTAATCCAGTGCTATTCGTTTCCTACCTAGATGGTTGTTATGGGATGTGTAGCTTGTCTCTTATGAAATGAATGAAAATCATCAATTAAGTTTGCTTTATTTGCCAAAGACCTTATAGGTTGTATAGTTTCTGGTTAATATTATGTGCTAAACTAAGACCAATGAACTACATGGAAATTTGTTTCTCCCTTTTCTCCAGTTTTCTGCACCTGTTGGTCTGATAATAGCCTTCAGTTCAGTGAAAACCTGTTAAAAAATTAAGTTGCTGTTGACAACTATTGAAACAAGAAGTTAGCAGCAGAGGCTGATAACAATTGTGTAAGAATATCCAGAGCAACTTGAATGAGGAAAGAAAAAGTCCATTTTCTGAAGTTCTTCAAAGGTTTATGCACACCTCAAGGACAGCTTATAAATAATAAATAATAAATAATAAATAATAAATAATAAATAATAAATAATAAATAATAAATAATAAATAATAAATAAATAATAAATAATAAATAATAAATAATAAATAATAAATTCTATTGATTTTATTTAAAATAGAGGTATTGATGTTCTGAAGTGCTCCTAAGGACATAAGAAATGCTGAGTAAGGCTGGCCCAGCTTCATTCAGCCCAGGAGATGTTACATAGGAGAAGCATGAAAGTCTACACATTTTTTGAAGTCCATTCTCCTTGTACTCTCCCTGCGTGCAAAAATGAGAGATGTTGAAAAGAACACCTTTGCCCAATTCTTTCAAAAATCACTTTAAATCTGCAGGCACGGGAAGCATAGTGGCAGCTGTAGAAAGGACTATACATATGCAATGAGGAAAACATAAAGAAAGAGGATACCTTCTGTTGCTTCTGTTACACTGGAAGGGAAAAGGCAAAATTTCCTGAATAAAAAGCAAAAGAATGACTCTCAGAACTCCAGCCCACAGGCAGAGGTTGCAGCTCTATCCCCACATCAGTGCAGGTCAGTGTCATTGTATACCAATATAACATGAGGCATTCCTCTAGCTCTCTGTGCTATTAAGGAAATTTTAATCAGGTTAAAATGGAGTTCTTATCTACCAAACAATGAAGGCAGAATAAAGAACACTCAAATAAATACAGCAAATTACATGCAATTCAAGAGCCAGAATGAAACAACTTATTGGTGGTTGTTCTTTTTGGCATGGTAATAGCATCCATAACTGGAACAAAGTCGTCTGTGCAGGAGACGAAGTTCTTCACAGTGTGGTTAAAAATCTTGTATGAACTGAGAATCTCCATAGGTTTGAATAAAGGCACTTTTTTTGAACTTGTTTTCTTTAACATAAACACAGAGCAGTATTAGGAGGGAAAAAATTAAAAAAATGAAAACTCAGGCAGAGGAGGTGGAAGAGCCCAAAGGGAACATAAATATACCTTTCAAAATAAAATATTACATTGCATATTACAATAACACTATTCATGGAGAGACAATGAAAGCATAGCTTGAGAGCCAACAGGATAATTCCTTATAGACAATACCCTGGGTATACAGCCATACAATTTAGCTGTTAAGTTCTGTTTAGATCTAACACAACTTTTGCAAAACCCTTTTGTATGTCTTTCATTGAAAAATTTTCTTTATTTATTTCTCACACTGTGAGTTTCTGAATAATCCAGAACTTTCTTCATAGTCTCAGTAAGAAATCCAAGTTATAAACTTCACATTACAGATTAGTAGACTTCAGAATTTGTTCCTAAATTTCTGTCTTGCTTCAAGTGGTTAAATTGTCCTCTTTCAGCCAGTAGAGGTTCTATGGATAATCTTTCTAATGTGGTCTTTCTAACTGTTATTCAGTCTTCAGTTTACATTGTCACTTGCCTCTTGACTTGGAGGGGGAAATTACTTTCCAGTAGATTGAAATTTGTATACTTCTGTCTATAGAAAAAAAAAGTAACTCTTCTTCAGAGGCTGTAATAATGTGTTTTAGGGTCCAAAGCACAAAATGTTGAACATTGAATGAGTCCATGAGACAGCCTAAGGGTTTCTCAGATAAGGAAGCATATAAATAGCTATTAGAACATATTGGTGAAATAACAGTTCTAGTAGATGAATATATTCTCTGCTGTAGATAAGATGCTAAAGTCTTTGTAGTTAAATTGTCATAATAAAACCCCAGAATCCTTCTAAGTAATTTCTGATAACTTTTAACATGATCCTTGTCTAATCCGAATATTTGAGACTTTGAAACTGACCTTTGGGTGAGCACTAATTTTTCACACACTATAGGAGTTTGTTTAGAACTACATAAAGTTAGAAATAACTTGTAACTCTGAGCTGACAGAAAACAGAAATGCCATAAGCTTTTCTGTGCTAGTTGCAACTGAGGTATATCGATGGGGTGGTTTACTGTAAAAAGTAGGTCATCAATACAGAGGTGTAGTTAGAAAATTAAGGTTCAGAGACAGATATTGACAGACCGAGGATGAACAATAGAGACTAGAAAGAAAAATGAGTGTTTGCAGAAAAATGAGTAGAGTTGAATCCTAAGGAAGATGCTACAAGTTTTTAAAAGAGATTAAGAAAGAGCCTTTTTCCCAAATGAAAACAAAAACCTAAGTGTAGATGTTGCTATGATAGCAGATTATGATTTCCTAGATGAATGATTAATAAACTGCAAATAATACTTTACTTCCTGACAGAAACACGAACCACAAATAGATGTCTTACCACAACGGTTTACTTTTTCTGCCGTAAACCCAAACCAAAACCAAGCAGACTCATACTACAAGTCAGCCTTTTTCTCCTGGCAGATATGTGCATTATATTTTCCAAAGCCTGTCTGATTCTTCTGCATGCAGGAGGAAAAGACTGACAAATTCTGATAAATCTATTCTTGGTGCCTAAGACATATAAAACTTAAGTTTATGGCAAAAGAAATAGTCTTAAAAAAGGAAGGGAAAATAAAAGATCATTTTCTCTCCTCTAGAAATGAGAGGAACAACAAGAAAATAGGAAGGAAGATACCTAAGTGAAAAGAAATTTAGAACATGAGAGTAAAATAGAGCAGAATGTGAATGACACACATCAACATTTCTGGAGTTAATAACTCAGGACACTCTTTTGTGATCTGTATGTCTATGTGGCGTATTGTGTCCTCTGATGCTTCGTGTATGCAGTTGAGCTAATAAACGTCATGACTGTACATGATTGTTTTAATATTCATGCACAAAGAGAATTCTCCATTCCTTCCATTGCAGCTTACCACTTTTACTTTTTGGCCAGAAACAGCCTGAGTGACAGCTTATTACTGTCCTAAATGGTAGCTGACATTAAACATATTACTGAGCTTGCATTTCGTTTCTTTGAACACCTGGGAGTGGACAACATTTTCTAGACGGCTACGAGGCCACATCTTGGAGCTTTTGTTATTTTTCAATAAACTGTGTTAACTTAATTGACTACTGGTGATAATTCCAGTAGACCGCCACTAAATACAGTTAACCTGAGAGTATGGCACAAACTTCCTTCTCTTGCTGTTGATTCTAATTCTAAAAACAGAACTCCATTGGCATGATTTTCAAAAGTGACCTCTGTATTTCAGTTTTCTCTGCATGTTTAGCTGGGGACAAGACATTAGGCTAATCTTTCATTTTCTGAATATTCTTTTAATTCTGAACATCAAATCCTTTAAAGTTTCTCTTGTTCGATACTCAGAATTGCCAGGTGCTGTTGTAAACTGTGGCCCTACTCTCAGCAGATAGTTGCTAAGCTCAAGTTACCATCCCTCCTTCTAGGTTTGTGTTCACAAATTAAAATTGGTATGACCTAGTTCTTACAAATGTGGCACTGGAGATTTACACCCCTCTGCAGAACTGTCTTCGTACAAAAGAATAGCATATCCAAAATGGGCATTTCTGTCAGGGAACTTTTGTGACTGGCAACAATTTGGGGAGGGTTATAAGATTTCACTGTTTCTTATTATATTTTATACATTTCTATTGGTTTTTATTATTTTATTATCTTTTATTACTATTTAAAAGGACAGAGCCAGAGTGATTACAAGGTAAAACACTGCTTGACTCATCCTCTGCAGTAATATCATTAGGGACTGAAATGCCAGCTTTAACATAGAAATCTTCGTTCCCTCCTGACACTGAGCCACACTACACCTGCCAGTCTCCTGATAGTCAGTTTTCTTGCTTCTTTTTTTAAAACTAAGCTGAAGCATCTAATTAAGTTTAAAATAGAATGGCCCTGGGAAGAACTCTTCTGAAAGCTGCAGTAGAGATAGCAGCTCATCTTCACTGGGGGCTAAGACTTGCAATGCCACACTCTTTCATGAAATCATAAGAGTTTTATGTAAGCAAAAGTGAGATTTTTGCAAAGTCAGCCAGCACAAAGCAGCCATGTAACAAAAGAAAAGAATTTGGTATACATGCAGAGGAGAAACTAACTTTGTGGGAGAATGAGTGCCAGGTAAAATGCAAATAGATGGATGAACAGTATTTGTGCTGGTATGGAGTTCCTAGGCGTGGTTTGGCAACAACATGGTTAAAGAGAGAAGAAAAATGGTTTAACAGGGTTTCAGCACCATGTTCTGAAAGTTTCAGCTGGACTTAGTGGCAAAATCTCCACTGTAGTTATCACGGTCAGTGTAAAACTCTAGGCCCTTCTTCCAAAGAAGCCTTCTGCATGCAAAAATATTAGGGCCCGGAGGCAGAAGCTGAGATTAGGAATTGTTGGTCGAGTTTGTGCATGAACTATGAAAATCAGTTTCAGCCGCATCCAAAAGGCCTAATCCTGAATGCCTGCAGTACCATTTGACTTCAGTCAGCAGCTTACTGAGGGTCAGATTGTGATTTTGAGGTATAGGCCAAAACCAATGAACAGTATGACTGAAAACTATAGTAGAAGAAAGTCCAAGTAATGCAAATCCCTTTCCTTTAGCTCCTTCTTCTACCTAGTGAAAGAAAATAGCAAATTATTGTCTTATATATTGTTTTCTTGACACTTTCTTAGCTGTATTAGCTAGATAGAACAAAATAATTTTTACTTCTAATAGTCTAGTATTTGATTTTCATAAACCAATGATGTTATAGCACATAGAGTATTTTTCACACACCCTACCAAAAAAGAATGCTTGATCCTAAAATACCTGTCTATTTAACTGTTGATTTTGTTGAAAGTACCAGGGTTATGCTTTCTGGATTTTTTTTTTTTAAATTTGTTTTATAATTATTTTTCCCATAGCCAGAAATATTGAACAAATCAACAGGTGCTTTGAAAAATCCTTGAAAGTTAAAAACAATTCACTTTTTTGGCAATAGGCCTAGAAAAGAAACACTTTTTCCCCCTGAAATTATCCTAGTTTAGAAAAAAAGTACTTAGTATTTAGAAGAGGAAACAAAATTAAATACCAGTTATCCAGTTCCTCCCTTTAAGCTTGAGTGTTTGTATTAATATAAAATATATGTGGGTTTTGATATTTCCTCACAAAGATAGCATCTCTAAGTGTACGGAAATACTTTCTAGCAGATACAAGGTCTGTTGGGTATAGAGATACTGTTCATTGGCAAAGTTGTAATCTTTTGGTTTGGATCCTCAGGTACCTTTATTAAAAGCTAAAGTTTCCTTCTTTTCTACTCCAAAACTGTATCAATGATTAAGCAGAATTCACAGAATGTAGAGGAAAGATAAGTACCTACTTTGGAGTGAATGTCAAGAAATTATCTTATTAAATCACTGTTTTGCAGGATGGCACCAACAATAAACAGCAAGAGGGGAAAAATGGGGTTTGCAACATTTAGAAACAGACTATCAAGATAAAATCTTCTTCTTCAACAACAGGCCTACTTATTTGCTTTGCAGACCTATGCTTGTAAAAGACAGAAAACGTACAATTTTAAATTATGTTCCCAAGATAGGCATATTCAAGAAACTTTACGGGAAGATGATCCACCAGCACCTGATAGCCTGCAATCATGTGTAAAATCTCTATTAAAAAGACATTCATCTTGCCTGTGTAATATAAATATCAGCTTGGCAGAAAATAGTAATCTCTTTCTCAAGTGCTTTCTTGACAAAAATTAAAAATTTCAAGCATGGAATGTGGTAATGCCACAGGGAAAAGCCCCCAGTGCAATAACAATAACTACTGTGTTTCTTAACACGTAATTTAGAGACTGGAGTACAGGATAGATGCAACTGTCTAACATAATTTCAACCTCTGTGACTCTGACATTCATATTTCAGGAAGTTTAAAATTAGCAAATTATTACCCATATAGAGAAAATAATTTACCTATATATCTTTCCCAAATACTCTCTCCTTAGGATTCTTTGTCCCTACTAGCTGGAGATTTGTGATTAGTTCTTTCTCCTGTGTTGGCAATTGACAATGGTGACAGCAGTGTTTCCAGTGACAATATCTCCTTCTGTCACTGTTTTCTCTTCCTATTTCTTCTTAAGGGAGGACTGGGAAATGAGAGGAAGAGAGAATAATATATATAACATAACAACAGAATATTCTGTTTTCCTTACATCTGCTTATGACTTACAGCAATATCTTGGACTTCTCTTTTTATGATAGGATTTTTTTTTTAATAATTTTCCTCCCCAGACAGAAGTGGTTTTTTTCCCATATTTGTGGCTAGACATAAAAGTAAATTCTAGGGGTATGTTTAGCAAATGTACTACCAGAACACTATTAATAACGGATGTTAGGTGTTTAGAGAGAAAAAAAGAATGGTAACTACTCCCAGAGGCTGCCATTAAGATGTTCTTTAGCAAAACATCTCACCTGGAGAGCTTTCAAATGCATTCCTAAAACTAGCAATCTTTCCTTAGCAATTCTCTTGTAGGAAATACAAACATTACATAATACTAAAAGGTAAACTTTAAAAAATTGTATTTGTTATTATTATCTGTTCCATTCCCCTTTTAGTTTCTACAACTTGTCTGGAAATTACTTCCTGTGTGGAAGATGCACCTCACATCTGTGTGCTATCAGTGTTTACACCCCTGGAGCACTGCACTTCATGATGCTCCAGCTCAGATCAGCCAGGTGCTGCCCTAGATAGCAGTCTTTCCCTGTAGGCACACCCTGGTTTGTACTGTAGACATGCAACCTACTTTAAAAATTCCCACCCACATACACAGACACACTCACGGAGTTAGCCTTTTCCTTGCTGAAAGCAAGACTTTTAGGAAATATCCTCACTGGAACATTCACATTTCTACTTGATAAGCAAATCAGTAACGGGGGAGCCTGTAATTTGGTTTAGTGTGACCTAGCTCTCAGATATGCAGCCAGTAATGTTGTTGTTGTGTTTATGTTTGGGGTTTGAGGGTTCTTTTACTACACAGTAACAATTCTGTGATTCCATTTATTAAGCAAACCTCTGCCACATTGAAATATTCCTCTTTATAAACATTCCAAAAGGCAATACAGTTTAACAAATGTAGAAATGTGCAGGCCTTTATGGACCTTTTATAAAGAAATGGTATGATATGGTGGGCTAACCCTGGCTGTACACCAGGTGCCCACCAGAGCCATTCCATCAGTCCCCTCCTCAGCCTGACAAGTGAGAGAAAAAATCCAAGAGGCTCATAGGATAGGAACAAGGAGAGCTCACTCACCAATGGACAAAACAAACTCAACTTGGGAAATCAGTTTAATTTATTACTAATCAAAGCAGAGTAAGATAATGAGAAAAAAAACCTCTATATTTTCAAAAAACCTAAATTTCTGTCCAATCTTCCCTTTCTCCCAGGCTCCACTTCCAATTTTCTCTTCTGTACAGGGATATAGATAATGGGGGTTGTGGTCAATTCATCACATGTTGTTTCTGCTGCTGCTTCCTCCTCAGGTAGAGGACTCCTCCTACTCTGCCCCTGCTCCAGCGTGGGGTCCCTCCCACATGAGACAGTCCTCCATGAGCTTCTCCAAAATGAGTCCTTCCCACAGATTGCAGTTCTTCACGCAAATCATCCACAGGGTCATAAATCCTGCCAGCAAACCTGCTCCAGTGTGGGCTCCTCTTTTCAAGGGGCCACAGGTCCTGTCAGGAGCCTGCTTCAGCACAGGCTTCCCACAGGGTTACAGCGTCCATTAGGCACATCCACCTATTCCAGTATGAGGTCCTGCATGGGCTGCATGTGTAACTCTGCTTCACCATGGAGATCCAAGGCTGCAGGGAGACAGCAGGGGCTGCAAGGGAATGTGCTCCAATGCTTGTAGCACCTCCTTCCCTTCCTTCACTGACACTGGTGTCTGCCAGAGAGGTTTCTCTCACATACTCTCATTCCTCTTTTCAGCTGCAGTGGTGCAGTCTTTTTCCACCTTAAATATATTATATCCCAGAGGCACTACCACTGTCTCTGATGGGCTCAGCCTCAGCCAGCAGTGGGTCTGTCTTGACACTGGCTGGCATGGGCTGCAAGACACAGGGGAAGCTTCTGGCAGGTTCTCACAGAAGCCACCCCTGTAGCCCCCCCATTACCAAAACCTTGCAATGCAAACCCAATACATATGACTAAGAAAATATGTTAAAATCACCTATAGAGCAGACCACAAAACTCTCTTACTGGAGCTTTATTTAGAAAAATGAGCATAAGAAAAAGAAAACCTCAAAATGCAACACCCATACAAAAGGCTGAAGGGGACTTTGATCCTAGATTACAAGGAGTATGTAGTCAACCCTAATGTAATAGTAAGTTGTTTTGGTTCTACATGTTAATAAAAATGCTTTAAAACTTCTTACAGAAATCAGTGGGAATTGTTGAACCTAACATTAGGTTTCAGGATAAAATTCAAACTGAAGCTCTGCTGCCAGTAAGGAAAAGGCCTGAAAAAAGGCAGTAGCTTAAGCAGGACATAGGTAGTATATGGGCCTTCAATGCTTCTGACCTCCCTACAAAGCAGTAAATTTCCCTCTACATCATTAATCCCATATAATCCAAGTCACTGTAACAATGCCAATTTTATTGTTTTGATCATTTTCTTGGCAGCAGTGTTAAAACTGGTAAGCTACAAATTACTCTGACTGAGCCTCCAAACATGAATATGTTTATGAACTACAAATTATGTTCAAAGACATTTCACTCCTGCCTTCCCAAAACTATACAAAGTTCATTAAACTGTACATAATGTAGTCTTAATGGAATTTCCTTTGATGTCAATAGTGAAAAACACTGGCCATGTGCTCATTGCACTGGTAGGGATTTTGGTGAACTGGGAGAACAGACTGACTGCTGTAGTGCTAGAATGTTTTCCCATGTATTCCAGAGAAAGTCAGTAAGAAAAATAACAGGCAGTCATGTAAATTCTGAATCAAAATAATGTTCATATTTTATGTAGTTAGGTTTAACTGCTAAGTTTAATCCTAGAGAAAAATGAGAGACAATGAGGTCCAGCCATCTTAGTCTGATGTATTCATTACTGCCTTTATGGACTGTGGAGGGAAAAAAATAAACCTAAATATTTTAGTATAAATTTAATCAGTTTTGGATGTTTTCTTTAGAATACTATAATATTTACCATGGATAAGCACATTTCTTTCCACTGGAGCCTAGCTTAGAAGCAACTTTCTGCAGATGTGTACACCTGGTCTCACAGACCTTTCCCAGTGAGGTTCCCAATCCTCCTGTTGGCAAAGGTAGAGAAGCCTCCATTCAGCTGACTTGTGTTGCAGATTCTGACTGGTAACTCAGCCTGTGGAGCAGGGTGCTCTGAGTTGTGCTGGCAGAGCCAGGAATTGAGCAACTGTTTGTACTGGTATTGGCACATCCATCATTACAGAATTTAAGGCTGCAAGCATATTGATGATTTAAATCATAATTTAAGGTCACAGTCAATTGGTAGCTGTGTTAATCAACACTGCCTGAAGACTAGATCAAGTCACATGGACCTCTTAGTTATAGAGATAGAGGTAGAGGGGACTTATGCTTGAATAAAAATTGTTAAGAAACCAGTTCCCATTTATAAAAGATAGGTTGTGTAGAAGATATTTTTTTATCAGTCATATCTATGATAATTTTTTTTTCAAATACCCATCTATAAAGCAGAGAAATTAATACATCCTTTCCCTCATTTGCTTGCAAGCTCTTATAGCAGAAAAGTGTCTATTGCAATATGCACTTTCTGGACTTATTCTTGTCTATGGGGTTCCCGATCTTGTTTAGGAGAAGAAGGTGATTTAGAAATTATGCTAATTATATTTTATAGCAATTTATTTCATTGATTCGAGACAAATGGCATGATTTTCCAAGGGCAAACATGCCTGACCAACCTAGTGGCCTTCTACATTGGAGTGAATACATCAGTGCACAAGAGAAGAGCTCCACATGTCATCTGTCTGTAAGGTCTTTGACAGGATTTTCTGCAACATCTAAACTGGAGAGAGAGGTGTTTTATGGATAAACAGTTTGGTGGATGAGGAATTGGTTGAAGAGTTGCATACAAAATGCAGTGGTTAATGGCTCAAAGTCCCAATGGAGATCAATGATAAGTTATGTTCCTTGGGGTCTGTACTGGGACTAGTACTGTTTGATTTCTTCATCAAGGACATTGACAGTGGGATCAAGTGCACTCCCAGCAAGTTTCCTGGTGACGCCAACCTGTGGTGTGCAGATGACACACCTGACGGACAGGTTGGCATCCAGAGACACCTGGACAAACTCAAGACGCGGGCCCATGTGAAACTCATGAGATTCAACAAGACCAAGTGCAAAGTGCTGCACCTGGGTCAGGGCAAGCCCTGGTATCAACACAGGCTGGGGGATGAACAGATGGAGAGCAGCCCTGATGCTGGATGAGGGGCTGGACATGACCCAGCCATGTGCACTCACAGCCCAGAAAGTCAAATGTGTCCTAGGCTGCAGCAAAAGCAGTGCAGCCAGCAGGGCAAGGGAGGGGATTCTGCCCCTCTGCGTCGCTATGGTGAGACCCCACCTGGAGTGCTGCATCCAGCTGTGAGACCCTCAGAACACAAAGGACATTGACTTATTTGAGCAAGTCCAGAGGAGGGCCACCAAGATGATCAGAAGGCTGGAGCACCTCTCCTATGAAGACAGGCTAAGACATTTGCATTTGTTCAACCTGGAGAAGAGAAGGCTCTGGGGAGATCTTACTGAAGTTTTTCAGTACTTCCAGAGGGCTTATAAGAAAGATGTGGAACAGACTTTTTAGCAGGGCCTGTTTCAATAGGACAAGAAGTAATTATTTTAAACTAGAAGAGGGTAAATTAAGCCTGGATATAGGGAAGAATTTTTTTTTGCTAAAGGTGATGAGGCACTGAAATAGGTTGTACAGAGAGGTGGTGGATGCCCCATCCCTGGAAATATTCAAGGTCAGTCTGTATGGGGTTCTGCATAACCTGATCTAGTTGAAGATATCCTTGCTTGTTGCAGGGGGTTGGAATAGATGGTTTTTTAAGGTCCCTTTCAACCCAAAATATTCTATGATTATTCAGAAAAAAGCTCCACACACTATTTAGAGCTGACATTCAATGATTAATAGACCTGTCAGATGGTTCCTCCATTACACAAAGAAGGCACATTTGGAGACTGCAGCAGCCTCTGGTCCTTGAGATCAGTCCCCTCCCTTTTAAATGCCAAAGTTTTTCTCCTATCCTTAACTTTTATATTACATAAGTAAGTTGCCATCAAAAATGCTTCAGACTAAATTAGGTGAAATCTCTGAGCTTTTCAGCACAGACCCCAGATGTTGAAGCCTATTAGTGCTGTGTTCCATTACCACCTTTGCATTCCTCTTGTCTAGAACGCTGCTAGAAGCATTTAATTATATTTTTAACACAGTTTTCTCCTTTACATGAACACTCTGTTCCTAGCATTTGGAAAGGATTTCTGAAATCTAAAAATTCTTCTATGATTGTAAAAATAAAAGCTATTTATTTGATGTCTTTGTATGTCCTTCTAGCTACCATCTGCCTGTGTATTGTTTTATTTCCAAAACAAATGATAAACAGATGATATTGTTTCTTCTGGAGTGTTTATTTACATAGGTGGGGCTTGCATTATAAAACTAAATGCTGCAAGCATCCTGTAATGCAAACACAGCTTGGTGCTTGCTGCCAAGTCTGACTATGATTCTTCCGAAGAAATTTAAGTTACAATAAAATATTTAGCAGATGATTTTAAATACCATGTTTCCTGAATTCTTTAATGTTTCACAGCAGGTCTCAGTACTAAAAAGAGTGTGGAAACTTGTTATTTGCACACACAAATATGTGTAATCAGATAGTAGTGTTCTCATCTGCAGGACCACAAAGACATGTTTAATTCATATTTATTGTATGGTGTCTGAAATTATACTGATGTACAACTACTTCACATTTAGATTCCAACCTAGCTATGCAAAAATCTATCATCTGCCTGAGCGAGTTCCATGCATCTTGGCCTTGGATAGATACGAACATGACCTATCTTACTTATCTGACTTCCATAACAGGTTAATAAAGGGTAAATAGGTCCAAAACAGTGGATAGAACTTTGGGTCTATAACTTCATCTCCATTAATTAAATTCAGGAAAAGGAACTACATAGCCAGTAATACTGAGACATCTTAATTTCTTCTTTCTGTGCCTGAAAATAACACAGATGTGAAATGGTGTATATAAATTCATTTTATAAATATAGACACCATGCAGACCATGTCATGCAGAGCTGCAACAAGATATTTTATAGCATAAAGTTTATCACATTATACAGCAATCTATTTATACAACTTATCTAAAGGTATGTACACTTAGACTCGTGTCGTGAGTTTACTCAGGAAAGGTCAGTCTTGCAAGTGACCTATGGTGCAGGAAGCAGTGCACCTTGCTTCCTGGGAAACAGAGCCAGTGACCAGCTAGTTTTGAGTATTAATGGGTGTATAAGTTAATTAAAAGTTGTTCTGCCTCCAGGGAAAAAACCATATTTAAGAAAGATACACGTGAGAAAAAACCTTTTTTTCCTGTCTTGTTGCTGTAAGAAAAGCAAGTCTTGTGCTTCTCTCTCTGGTTAAGAGTGGGCCTTTGCCCTTCCCCCCTCCCCCTCCTCAGAGCGGGGAGGGGGGGAGGTTTGGAAGGGAGTTTGCAGCAGCCGTGCAGCTGAACGTGGGGGAGGACCCGGCCTGAGATCTCCGGCTGCTGGGCAAAACATTCCAACTACAGCGGGCAGGGGCCGGGCCGGGCCGGCTCCCTCCAGGCCGGGTCAACTTCGCAGAGCCGGGCCCTTGCTCCGGGCCGGGTAGAGGCTGGGCAGGCTCCCCCCAGGCCGGGCCAGCTTCGCAGAGCGAGGCTACTGAGACTCTTGACTGCTTCTGCAGCCCGGCTCAGACTTTTTAAACAACCCAGGAAAATCATGAGACTGTCTCAGAGGCCCGAGAAAGAAATTAACCCTTTC
>VZTJ01002929.1:296701-308208 GCA_013397795.1 Orthonyx spaldingii | reverse complement strand
TAAAAAAACCAAACAATACTTAAAAAAAAAAAAAGAAAAAAAAAAAAAAAAAAAAAAAAAGAGAAAAAAGAGAAAATATATGCCTTCTTTTGCCTTGTTTTTTGGCTTTTTTTTCCTTTGATTTTTTTTTTTTTAATTTTCTTTTTTCTCGTTTAAGATGATTGACTTAATGGTCACTATTTTCATGATTTTATTCATCTTAGAAGACTGTTCTTTATTTTGAAATCTTTCTCTGTTTAGAATACAGAATCCTAGAGGTCACTTAAGATGAAAGAATATTTGAACATCCACTATCAACAGATACAGAAGGATTAGAACTGTCATTTCTAGAAGTACATATTGACAGAAAACTGCTATTATTTAGTCTAATTTTGTTTTGAGAAACTGTTTAATACAGCACTGTCTATCAAGTGGATATAGAGGGCCTAAATATGAAAGATAATTTGAAAGCACTCAATGTCAATGTTATGTCACTTAACAATTACAGTATATTATTGAAAGTATTCTGAATGGCATATGTTCATATTTTTTCAACAAAGATACTGCAAACAGAGAAATGTATCTGGTGAACTATTTTTATCTGCATTTTATTAGAAAACAAGTTCATGTAATGATCTGTCTTTGTGTGTTTACATGTGCCAGTCTGTCCCACTGTATGTCATTTATGAAAAATGGTTTTGAGCTCACTAGTGGATTTGAATCAATAAAGAAAAAAATACATAAAGATAATGAAGTTTCCCAAAGTTTTGTGAAAATAAGCAGTGGAGTAACGAAAAGAAATTCAGTGAGTTCTACAGCTGTCTGTTAAACCACAGAGAGCATATATTTATAAATGTCCCAGTCACTGAATAGAGCAACACTCAATGCTTGCAGGTCACAAATCTGAAAAAAACAACACACACTTCATTAGTTCAACGCCCACAAAGCAATTTTTTATGGCTTTTGTGAACATTGTTCTATGAGGAATACTGCATTTACATTACTCTTGTTACTATGGTCTGTTAAATGCTTCATTCTCAGTGTTCCAACAAAAGAAATATATGTGAAGTGTGTGTGCATATATGAGAATAATTTATATAAACATGTAGCTGCATGTATACACACGTCAATACAAAATTGGAAGCTGAATTTTTTATGACTTACAAATTGGATTCCAGGGTTTCTCTATTACTTTGGTGTCACATTTAAGTGTGGTGGTTTTATAATTTCTATTTTTACTATCATAATATTCATGGAAACAAATTATTCTAGAAAAAAGAGCAACTTCACCAAATACTAATCTGCACAATTTCCTTCTTGTTTTTCTTGGCTTTTTTATTTTTGATTATTTTTTCTGCCACAAAGTCATGATCTGATTGTATGATGGTATTCCTTTTGTTGTTTATAAGCACACAAGCCAAACATGAAACCACTTGACAGATAGCAGCCAATGCAATAGTCTTCTGTCAGATTAAAAAAAAAAAAAAAAAGCAACTTCGAATTAAACAAATTAATAATTTATAACTCATTCAATAGACTCTTCACTTGGTCTTGAAGGGTCGTTCAACATACTAAAAGGTACATGATGTTACAAAGGAATTTAATCTGATTCTTTTTCAACACTGAAACTATTCTGGAAAGAATTAATGGAGTAGGAGAGGTTTCATTTCAAATCAAACCAGGGCAAACATGAAATCTCCTTTTCTCCAGTAAAGGAACAATCCAGAAGGAGATTATTTATAAACTTGGAATGTCCTAACCCTAACCCTATAAATAGATGCGGGGATATATATATACATATATATAAATTTAAAAGATCTTGACAGGCTAGTAACTGAATAAGTGTTCAATATTATTAGTGAATTAGCATTATTCTAGATAAAATCCTACTAAATACTCAGAAACAAATGTTCTCAAGTGAGGTGTTTGCATTTTAACACTTCTACAATTGAAGTTACTATGCTAAATGACTTTTTTTTCTGTAAAACTGGTCAATTAATTTAATCCTTCAACAGAGATATGAACTTCTAAGAATCTGACATTATTATCCAGAAATATATTTTTAAAGTTACTTGTCACCAGGATCTTAAAAGGTATTTAGGACTCAGCTCCCTATTCAAGTCCTAATATGTTGTGGTAGGTTCAGTTAAAGACCGTGGAAACAGTAAAATACCTGCAAACAGTATGATGTTTGAGTTTTATTATAACAAACAAATACCTGATAAATAAAGTTTGATTCAGTTGTCAAGAAAAGTATTTAATGCTGTTTGAGATGCAATGGAGTATTGCATCCTGACTGTCACTCCAAAGGAGGGACAGTTGGATCTCAGTCCCTTGAAGAAATAACATTTTGGTACCTAAATGGGGGTTTTAGAGCCTGGAACAGAATCTCACCCCTTACAGCTTGGTAAGATTCACTGCATTATTAGATTTGCAGCACAATATCCTCAAAGAAATGGTACTGATCTCTATCAGCCACATCAGCTTTGTCAAGTGTTAACACCATGACTTACCTTGGACTAGTTATCCTGTGTTCTGGGATTCATTGCACTACTTCAGATAATAAAATTGTAGACATCTGCATGTGAGCTAATCACAATAGTGTCAGTAAGTGATTTAAGGTACAATTCGTCTTATCAACAGAAGTGTCTGTACCCAGGCCTGTGTCTTAGAAGTTCTGGCTTTTACCATTTGACTGCATTGATAGGATGGCCAACTGATCAGTAGGCATGTAAGATGTCATATAGATCCCAGCTACAAAAATCTTTTACCTTTCAGTGACATATACACGTATATATGTATAACTCAGTCCTAGTCTTTTCATGCTCAAGAAGGTAGGTGCCTATGTCAATTGTGGGTCTGAATGCTCAATTCACCAGCAATTATGTTTTAACTGAAATTAGAGCCCTAGTTTGAAATTACTGGGAATTAGCTGACTATGCCTCAAAGCTTTGACTGCTAAAATCTCTGTTATACATGGAAGACAAGCACAAAGCAAGGAATAATTGGCTATGTCTCGCTCAGTCAACCAGGGGCAGAATTGATGATGTCTGAGACTGCTAAATAAAAAAGCAGGGACCTATCTATCTCTGCTCCTCATGCCAGGTGTCACAAAGTGACTTAAGAAGTTATATTGCTTAGGGACATACCTCTTCAGAACTGACAAGAAAAAACTGGAGAGGAAACTGAAGTCCTTGACACCTCACCATATACACTGCTTTCTGTTATCTCATTTCATGGCCATGTTGTGAATTTCCGTAACACTCCGTTTCTCTCCCTCTAAAGGCCTAGCCATCAGCTAGACAAGTGTGGATATAAACTAGTTGATAACTACTTGGCCTCAAGGAGAGAGGCTGGTCTTTGACTCACTTTTATTAAGCAGTTTAGGCAAAGAGCCATTTCTGTCTTTAATCCATTGCTTTTTAATGTGGACCAGAACATTAGTAAGACAGCGGCTTCTACCAATCTTCTCTATGAACGAAATGTCTCCAGGGAAAAAGACTGAAAACAATCTTCTGCTTTTTTAACCGTCACAGAAGGTTATACTTACAAAATGTTCATGTAATTGCACAAAACATGAGATTCTAATTCATCTTTTTCTTTCACTGATGACTTTGCCTGACAACTTTGCTAGCTTCTATGGAAATTTTCTCAGCAAATTTCACAAGCTAATTTGTGAAGAGAATCAAAAGGCTGAATAGCACAATATTGGAATATAAATTACAAGAAACAGTCTATTATTTTTTTCAGATCTTCTGCTTAATTTTTTAGATGCAACACTTACACCCTGATTCTGCATATATATTGCAAATTTGCTTTCTCATAATTATGAGCTGTTAACTAGCAATTGTGATATGTCAGTTCAAAGCCACTTTTTAAACTCTAATCAGATCTTGCTGATTCTTATTATGTATTATTTTCTGCTACCACAGTTATGGTCACACTTGTGATCCATACTGTCCACAAAAATGATTTCATGGTCATTAAACATTTAATTTATTAACATAATTATAAGAGGTATTGTCTTAGTACTTGCAAAACAGTGGGCTCAAATTCCTGGCATTTCTCAGACTTTCTTTTGCTATGCTTGCTTTCTGCTTTTGCTTAAAGCTGTTCTTCCATCTGTTTCTACCAAAACCCATGTAATTTCAGGTATTAAACATCACATATTTTATTAACTGACATTATATGGCATGTTTTTAGCTTGACATGTTCTTTAAAACATGAGAAAATGCATTTTGTAGAAAAGGACTGAGTACTTCAGTTGCAGAAGTAGCAGCCACTTTCTTAAGTACACAAATTATTCAGTAGACAATAAATATAAGTGCACATTTCTTTTTTGTCTTGCGTTCTGAAGAGCTTCTAGTCTGAGCACATAGATAGAGGAGAAAATACAACTTAGGAAAAATAAATTATGTGACAATAGCAAAAATACAGGGTTTGTTTCTTTTCCTAGTATGGGATGAATATGTGGATTAAAAAACAAACAAAACCAAAACACTCTGGAAGAAAATGGAAAGTAAGGACTATGTGTAAAAGAAAGATCAGATAATGAAATTGATGTGAAGAGACTGAGAGAAAGGTGAAGCAAAAGTACCAAGTCACTGCATTTCTGGGAGGCTGTCTACACAAAAAAAGTGGCCTCACACTGTTGGCGTTTCACGAAATATTGGGACTGACTCAGGAAGTATTATGGCTTAGATTATACTTGGTGATGTACCAAACTATCAAACAAACAGTTTCAGTCACTCTGTATCTTCCACAGGTAACCGACGTGCAGCAGAGGGAAAGTCCAGAGCTGTTTCCTGTAGAAAACTTGGCCAAAAATGAAGTTCAGGGAGAAAGTGTGAATATAAAGGAAGTGGGAAGGTCTTCAGAAATTATGTGAGAGAAAAAAAAAGAATACTCTTTCTTGTAGATAGAATTTTAAGAAGAGTTTTACCTCTCAAGGTGGTTAATTTCTTTCTAATTTCTGAAGTAAAACCTTCCTGGTGTGCAAATTTCTTCAATCTATGAAGATGGCCTAAGTATGTTGTCATCCAATGCCCATGTTTTCAAAATTATTTGAGTGCTAAAGTCTGAATTCATCAAGATTTTCTTCTTTCAAAATTCTGTAAATTCAGTTCTAGATGTCCATCTCATGTTCATTTCACAAAGAGACTCTCAAATTAATTGGTTTAGTAACAATCACTACTTGGTCCAGGTGAAAACTTTCTTATTTGAGTTTATCTAAAATGTAGTGGAAACAAATAGGTCCCTTTTCTTTTGCAGTGTCCAGAACTTATTTAAGTAAGCAAAGACACATACGTTGTTTGAAAAATGTATTGTCTGTAAAGTCCAGAAAGAAAATACTCTTCATATTGGACTGTAGAACAGTTTTCATTTTTTTCTTCCATACCGCTTGTCTGTTCCAAGTAAACAAGTTTTCTTCTCAAGTTTTAACTAGAGAAAGAATATATTCACATTGCTCTCTAAATATTGTATCTATTAGGATTTACTTTTGGAGAGGTAGTTTAAGTATTTTCAAACAAAAGAACTGTAATATGAATAAGCAATATAATTTCTGACACCTTTGTCTACTAGGCTATGAAAGCAGAAGGAAGTACAACTTCCTCTTCTATCACAGTCTAGAAGAGAAACTGTTTTAAGTATCTAATCCCAGAGTAATATTCAAGACTATAAAACTGGTAGAACCCCTAACAGCTTTACAAGTTAAAATGCATTTTCATCAGCACTCCATATTTCTTACATAAGGTGGCTTATGCTTCTTTACACTGTATTTTGTATGTCTCATTTTAAGGTATTAAAAAATGTTTTGAGAGCCTGAGTTTGCTGCAGAGAAATCAGAACCAGAGAGATGTTCAAAGTTTGGCTCATTGTTCAAATACCAAATCCATTTAACCTCTACTTCTCAGGAACTGGTTGCACAGAAGGTATAGTCAAAAGCATCAATAGTATGATTAATATAATCATTCATAAAGGTTTATTCATACATGCACTGCAATAGCACATGTATATACCCCAAATTCATTTTGAGGATCTCTCTTTTCCATTCATCAGTTATTTAAAAATGTACATGTCTGTGGTGCCTCTGAATAATTGTGGGTGTTTGTTTAATTTTTACTAGACAAGGTATAATTAATATGCAAATTCTTTTCATTTTTGGCAGGTGGGAGGAGGGAGAGGCATGGTGGTATCTTAAAGAGCTATGTGTGAGCTGTGTGACAGTGCCAGAATAAATATCAGGAGAGTTCATTTGTGTGTGTTCCGAGGGAAGGAAATTACAAAATTCTCTGTCCCTTACTACTAAAAAAGGGTGCAAAATTATGCATCAGAAAGCAGCTTCAGAAACAATAGGAATTGACTTATAAATGGAAACAAGAGATGGGAAGAAAGACGTGAATGGTTGCCCTGTACGCAAGCATGGTAGCAAAACCATACAGGAGAGAACAGAACAAAAATCTAAGGAACAAATATGGGATGATAAACCCAAATCTAAGATTCTCATTTGTAATACTAGCATTGACCTCAGAAGAAGTAAATTAATGTGCTCTGTTTCATATGATTTCTATTAACTTTACAAAGGCTAGTACTCTCTAGCATAGTTACAAAACAATGCTTAACCACAGTTGTGATGTTTATTCTATTCTCATATATTTAGACACTAGTAGAAGAGATTAACTATTGTAAAAGTATTGGAATTTGAGCTACTGACTCAGAGTTTGGGGGCTTTTGGGAATGGGTGATATTGCAAATGAGCATTTGAACATTGTTTTCTCTGTCATTTTATTTTGTTCTTGCTATCTTAAAGATTTGAATACAAAACCATAGAACATTATCTAAAGTATGCCAGTTGAACAAGGTTTTTAAAAGTATTTACTTCTGTGGGTCATAACAGCTGTTAGCTTTTGAGTCAAATCCGCTACATGATTGCTTCACACTTCATTCTTCCCTAAGTGTCATTCTGCTGAGATAAATGAAGCTTCATGTCTCCATTCTGCAAGAAACTCAACCAAGTTGGACTCCTGTGACCACATAAAGCCAAAGGTCTGATAAAAGTCTTGGTTAAGGAAATTGCGCTGGAGCTAGGAGACGGAAATTGAACTACTCATATGAAAGAATTTGGTTATGAGAGCTTTTCCTCAAGCCACTTGGTCTTGTCAGGGTTAGATATCAGAGCTATCAAGGTTTTAGGGGTTTTAATGTCATATAAACCCTGTATATGACTGAAGCTTTCATACCTTTTACTCAACAACAATCCTATTTCTACAGAAATGAGCATTTTTCATATGTAGAAAATATCTTCTAGTTGTGAGGCTTCACTACTGCGCATACAGCTCAGACTGCATATGGTAAAAAACCAGCTGTTTCACAGGAGTACTGAAGAAATTCTCCAGAAAAAATATAACTGTGTTGCAAAGACTGAGAAAAGCTTATGAGTGTTTAAGCTTCACTATATAGGTGGAATAACTCTCAAATATCCTTTTAAGACGAGACTCCTAGGTTATAGCAGGACTAAGAACTCATAGCACCATGAATCCACTGGCAACACTTTCTGAAGCAGTGGGGAAGAGAGGGTATTTTGAAAGTAGGGGATAAGCACAGCATTACCACTAGATCTCCACCAGAACACATTGCTCCTGAGGGAATTGGGGGATCGATATTCAAGCTGACCATTTTCATAAGTAACCAATTCTTGAGGATTCTAGGGTTTCAGCAGCGCTCCTGTAATGCCTTACTTATTACACTGATTACTAGAAAACACTTCTTTGATGCCTTGGGTATCAGCTGTCTACCTGGACTGTGAAGATTCTGGGCGATCACGTGCTGTTACACTTCAAGAACCTGAGACATGTCCTATGGACCTGGAAATTTGTAAAGGCTTCTCCTGTCAAACCCTTGGGTAAGAACTGCTTAGTTATTAAAAAAGACTAAAAGTACTGCTTAGCTGGGAATATAAAACCCACTGCCATGTTTATCACTGCAATCAAAAGCAGATGAGTACAGAGTACCAGGCAACCTGGGATGATACTTCCACCACATATTTTTTTAGTCTTCAAGTATTTGCAACACAAGAATTTCTTGACCCAAAAATTGTTTTCATGTTTTCAGTAATCCTCAGTGAATTTCTTCTGTGTGGGCTTGTTCAGTCTTTCTCAAAATGCATAAAAACATTCACCATCTTGTAATGGGGAATTTTGTACTTAAGCAATACGTTTTGTAAAGAATCTAGTAATTCCTAATGCAGACCAGGATGAAGAAAATGAGAAAATAGATAAATAAAGGTATTCATTCACAAAAACCCCCTGCAATATTTTGCTACACCACATGGTAGCAAAATAGGGGCATAGGTGAGAAAAGAAAGGAAAAACACTGTTAATTTACTGGAGTTAGATTAATAAGGAAGCTCTTGCTTGTGACACTTTCTGAAAAACATAATTCACAAATATCTTTATTTAAGATGCTTTACATCTCAGAGAAAGCACCGTTCTGAAGGAGAACGTCTCCCATTCAGAGTCCTTCCATGTGTCTGTTTTTATTTAATAGTTTTCTCCAAAACAAGGTTGCTTCTTATCATTCTCCTTAACTGAAATCTGGCTCACTTTCAAATTCTCTTAGAAAGGCGAATATTTCTTATATATAAAAGGTGTCACCTCCTTGTCTTGACTTACCAGTTAGCCTCAAGTTATAAAACTCTTCCTTCCTCTTTGTGACATGACATAGTTACATGTTCAATTATGACTCTAATTCTCACTCTTATTTCTTATTCTCAAAGATAAACCCACACATTTTATTTCTGGCCTTCATCTGACATCAGGCACGAGTGTTTGTAATGATTGCACCATTCTTCAAGCTTGCTGTGGCAAACATTAAAATGCATTTTGAGTGGACTTTAATACCTAGATGTACAGACTGTTTACACTCTCCATTACAGCATTGTGTTGAAGGGCTATAAATTCTGCCACTTGGATTAAAATTTTCTCTAGTGTCATTAAAAGAGTTTGTGGTAAATGTTAAGATCATCCTAGTTTTTATTGTCATCGCTAAATCTCCAGGTGCGGTGTAGTAACTTGGTGTTAAACTGGTCAATTATTAAGTCATTTACACTGATAGTGAGAACATCAATGGTTCCTTTGTAGCTTGTGCATTCAAAAATAAATTGATCAGAAATGTAAAACAACGTATTCTGGAGAGCAGAAGGACCATTTCTTGACTGAGTTACAAAAATATATCTCTGTTATGTTGTAATTCCATTCCCTGCTTTCCTTTTCACTATTAAAGAAAAAGAGAGACAAGAAAACACAAAATAAGGAAACTGCATAAAGGAAGGTTTTGCCAAGGAGAAACATTCAAAATCATATTAATATTATTAAATTAAATTAAATTAAATCTGCCAAAAGATAATTTCAAAATTTTAAAATCTTTCATACCATTCCCTCATTACTAAACAGCTCTATTAAGCCTTGCTCAAGAGAACTGAAACTAAGAATATAAAATGTTTGAAACAGGATCTGGATATACATTGATCTGTTTGGCAGTAATATCTGTTAGAATACAGTGACATGATTTGTTTTCAGCTGGCAACAATACTGAGCTGAAATGTGTGGCCCTTCCATATATGGAAGTTCAAATGAAAAAATACATCCCCCCCTCCTCCAAAGACTGATTCTGAGGAAATGGTTCATCCACAATAATTCTCACAACTTTTTTCATAATCATAATGTTATTCTTTCCTCTAATGCCTGATACATGTCATAGCAACCAATGAAGTTTAACTAGGAAAAAATTACAACAAAATACAAATAAAAGACTTCCAGAACATGTAGACTTGTTTGGAAAATGTATCACTTTTCTGTACTCAGTGACAACCCAGCAAAAACAAGCAGGAGCTGAAGAAGAAGGTGATTCCTCCCTTTGATACTAGATATTGACAAAATCCTCAAGAAAGTTCTACTGAAATAAAATAGTACTTGCACTCATAAGTAATAAAACCTTAAGTAAGGATTTATCTTGAACAGTCATGATGATACATGACCATGAGTATACACACAGATTTCCAGGACATGTTAACATGATCACTATCTGAAAATGCCCTAACTGGGGAAATATAAACTAAAATATTATGAAAATGCTGTTTCAGGTAACACCAACAAGTAGACTCAGCAAGTGTCTTAGTAAAGATGATTACTTTAAGTGAAAGTTTAAGTGGAAGCAACTACCACTTGAATAACGCCTGATTCTGGTAATTGTGTAGAATCAGTCTTTCATTGTCCAATGTAATTTAAACACATGGTATAAAATATGTAAAAACCATTGAAATTGCTGGCATGTAGAGCAACCTGATGATTTTCAAACTGAAAAGAAATATATAAATCACTAAATATGAAGCATTAAATTTTTCATATCATGCATATGATATTTTATTGATGCATCAAAGGAAAAGAAAACCTTTTTTAATGCAAATTACACAAATAACTCATATTCCATGTAAAACAGATTAGCATGTTGTTTACAAATTTAAAATCCAAATACCTGAATGACTTTTATTCCCCACATATTTTGCAAGATCCCCCACCTATAGCAAGAGACAGAGGAAAACAGCTTTCATAACATGTTCTCAATTGTCTTTGAAGCAAATTATTGTAAAATTATTGCACAAATTATTGTACAATAAGCAAAAAATCATCTACTTTTTTGATAAGCCCTTTGATATCTCTCCATTGAATCTGATCTTCTTTAGCTGAATGTGATCTACACGTGTAGAATCTCTGCATTACAAATCTCTTAAGGTTAAGAGAGATCCAAAGAGAGAAACTTTGTTCTTTACACAAGGTTATTGATTTCAGATATAATCCCTCTTGTCTTAATTGCCTTTTTAAAATTCGCTTCCTAACATTTTCAGAAGAAAATTTCTCACTTTTTTCAGAGTTGTGGGTCCCATCTAATTCAGGATATTTTGTGACTATATTTAGTATATATGTGTTCTAATATTTTATATATAAATACATTCTATCAATATACTAGAATAATCTCCCTCCTTTGTTGGATGGTGTGTCAGAGACTGAAAATAATTCATGCCTCAAACACTGATACTGCAAAAGGCAACAACCAGAGATGCCTCCCTGAAGACTGGGACTGTGGACTGAAAGTCAAGCTGCTGATTAGATAAAGGGAAAACCCCTTTGTTCAATCACCTGAAAGAGACAAGGCTGGGGGAAAAGGTATGCATCCCCAAAAAGCCAAAGCCACCAGCTGCGCTGAGAGAATCATGCCCAGCTGAGTTTGGGGTGGGGGGGAACACAGCTCACAGAGGCCAGGCTTACAAACTTTCCCCCCAACTGAGTGTGGTGGGGGAGAGGAGATTTTTGGATGCGTGGCATAACCTCTGGCCAGAGGTACTGAACATCCATCCTCAACTATACAAACTGGCTCAGCTGTGTGAAACCCAACCCAACAGGCCAAATCCACGGGACTTCCATGTGAGAGGCAGCTGAGACCATCAAAGACCCCCCAAGGTGCCCCCCCGG
>VZTJ01002929.1:208869-296687 GCA_013397795.1 Orthonyx spaldingii | reverse complement strand
GGATGCCAGTGGGACCCACGGAGCGGTGATACTCTTTTATTCTGCCTCTGTCACTTCTCTGTCCCCTCAGCCTTTTTTCCTTTTCCTCCCTTTCTCTTCTCTTTCTCTCTCTCTCGCTCATATTTACTATCAAATAAAACCCATACTATTGACTGGCATATGGTCTCGTTTGCACCTTAATTCAGGCAGAGGTATTTCTAAGAACCTAATAATCGGATCATGACATGGTGTCAGTGGGAAAAAAAAAAAAAGGTTGAGGTACTTACTGACATCTTTGTCTCTGTCTTTAATACCAAAACCAGTTGTCCTCAGGATACCCAGCTCCCAGAACTGAAAGTTAATGGCCCCATAATCCAGGAGGAAATCTCTAGTGATCTGCTATGCAAATTAGACAGCTCTCCAACTATGGACCTGAATGGGGTGAACCCAAGAGCAACGAAGGACCTGGCAAAAGAGCTCACCAATCCACTTTCTTTCTTTTACCAACAGTCCTTCCAGAGAGGTGGTGGAGTCTCTGGATGTGTCTGGATGTGACACTTGGGGGTACGGTTCAGGGGTGATTGTGGTGGCATGAGGTTGACAGTTGGACGAGATGATCTTGAAAGTCCCTTCCAACCTTAATTATTCTGTGATTTTGTGAAAATTGAAATATGAATAATTTTTTTGGTCATGTAGCAGAATACAATACAGGTATATTTAGAGAAGTTAGACTACATTTTGAGTAAATGAAGTTTGTTATGCACTTGTTTATTTGTTTGGGGTTTTGTTTTTGCCAAAAGGAGTTTTATAATCCTATCTCTCTAAGATATGAGTTCCACATTTAGATATAAGTTTCTCTGTCTGTTTGTGTATAATAAACCAAAATTTTCAGCTACTAAAACCTTGCAATTAATTCATTTGGTTGTTTAGCATTTTTGTAATTCAGGCCTTCACTTTAAATTTGTAAATCCTAATTTAGGATACTAATTGGAGGCATTCATTTCTGAAAGTAGTCAAAATTTTCTGAAATAAAAATGGTAGGCAGTTAGGGATCACATGCACTTATGTCCGATATTTTTGTCCACTGCCTATAGAGGAAAGGGAGTCTTCATTATCTGGTCATCTAATTAGCTGCATCTCTTTCACTGAGTTTATAGGAAACAAAATGACAATTGCACATTTTCAGTGTGCTCAACTTCTGTCTAAGAGGCAGGACATGAGAGAGCACTGTCCAAGCATTTGCACAGTTTCTAGACCATTTACCATTTCTAGAGCATTTTTCTCTGAAGCAGAAATCTCACAATCTGAGCTCTAGGCAGTTAGCACATGCAAACTCAAAGAATTATATCCAAGTCTGTGCAGACTTGTAATCACCTCCCCATGGGTGAAAGATATCTTGCCTATCATGCCATGAAATACCTTGCAAAAAACCTTTTTTACCTTTCAGATGGAGGTGAGCTATATCTGCCAAGAGAGTAAGCCAGTCAACCAGAATCTAAGTCTGTCCAGAAGGTAATGGGTGGAGCTGTGAGATTAATTAACTCATCTCAGAGTTAATTTCATTGTTTCTGTTTTTAAGTGTAGCAATAACCTAATGTAAAATGCAGCCATGTCGAAACCCTAAGGTGTGTTCCTTTTGCTCCTGAGACAGATTTCCTGTTTCTAGGTCCTCATTTCAGTCTGTAATTCTGGTATGTCTGGCTATATAATCTCAAGAGGAAAGTTGCCATTAGATTTGTCGAAGGTGGATCTTTATTTAGACATACTCTCCTCAAATGTGGGTTTAACCTTTTCTATGCTCATCTTGCAATCCCCATAAATCAGTACTCATTTATGCAAAAAGCTTATTAGTATGCTCCTCTTTCTGGCAGACATTAGCCAGACCAAATGCAAAGTGGATAAAGGAACCTCACATTTCATATTAATTTATTTTATAGTCAATAGAAATCTCCAGGACATGATGCTTATGACATTCCACAGATGTGCAAAGGGAGCTGATCAGTCTTTCTCTTCCTGACAAATTAAAAACTTTAAAACAGCCCTTTTCTTCTACTACTCATCACTCATTTCCAGAGAAAAGCCATTTGGTTGGCTCATGAAATGGTTGAGGGGGATTAATGCATCAAAACAGTTAGGGGAGGTGATTCAGTCAGGAAGTAATGAAGCTCTCTCTGTGGCTAAATACTTTTTTTTTGTATCTTTACAACTGAAGGAACAATGTTAGAAAGAAAGGGTAGTCCAGGTAAGGTAACAGAAGGATTGACAACTAAAAACAAATGAAAAAAAAAATTCTGAAACTAACTCCTAAATTAAGCAGATAGCATTATTCTCTGTCAGTCCTCAGAGACACCAAACTTATTTTGATGACTTCTTTGGTGGTCAGGTATGTAAACTTTCAGAAAGACGGTAAAATTCCAATGCAGTAGTGTCTTAATGGACAGGACTGTAATACTCTGAATTTCTCTCAAATTTGTAATTTCAGTTTTATGTGCTCAGTCCAAGAAATAACTTCATCTTCTTCAAATGACTGCATGCACTTTCCATAAATACGTGTCTAGATGTGAGAAAAAAAAAAAAAAAAGATGCAAGAAACACAAAGAGACAGAGACGTGGGCTAAACCTGCAGACTTTTTCAAGCATGGCCATAAAGTTTCCGCTTCTATTATCTGAACTTTTATGTGTCTCCATGTAGGAAGAATTGATCAAATCATTGATTGCTGTGTACATCCCATTTAAATTTATGCTTAAAGTTCATTCTTTAACTATATGGCAATTTTAAGACAAACTTACAATAGAATTTTTAAATGTTGTTGAGCATCAATCATTTGGTGAAAAATAGTTGGAACTACTTGGTTATTTTAGTAAGATATGTCTTGAATCAAGCATTTTAAACCGTTTTAATTTATACCATCTTGGACTTCTGAAAAGGTACACTTCTTTATTGGTAACTATATTTAGTGCTAGAAATTGAATTTCTAAGAAAAAAGATCTAGCATAAATTCTTGTAGCAGCTGCCCAGGTGTGCCTGGATGGACACAACCCATTCCAACTGGCTCTAAATGACTCACTGCAGGACACAGCTGAGGTCTTCAGCCAAGACGGTGGCGCCTTGGATAAAATGTGTTTAAGAAAAGGAAAAACGCTGCATGGCAGTGAGGAGCGAGCTAAACACGTGGTAGCCCCGTGAGCAATAAGGTGAGAGAAGAAAGGATGAGGTGCTTTAGTGCCACAGCAGTGATTCTTCTGGAGCTTGTGGAGGACCTCATGCTAAAATGTGTCTATGTTGACCCACAAGCATTCTCATGCTATTTTATCACTGTCCCCCTGTCACAGCACTCTTGCAACCACAGCAGGGATATTTTCCAGGCAGGAACAGAAGCACCAATTGCTTCATCATCAACCTTTGCATTCAGTGTCTTAAAACACAACCTTTTATACCATACAGCACATGCTCCTCCCCACACCATGATTGGTTAGCTTAGCTGCCCCACCCAGGGTTACAGCTGAAACTCATCTGGGTTGAGGCTGCAGGGCTGAAACTCTTAAGCTTAAGTTGTTTCCCACATCCCTCTGTGAGGAGGAAGAGCAAGTGAAAAGCTGGATGAGACTTTGGCTCTTGATGAAGGCTAGCCTACCACAATTCTTCGTGTTTGCTTTTTCAGACAATGATGTGAAAAAGGAATACATGACATCCCTTATTTTTCTTTTACACTTAGCTATTAAGTTTTAATTCATATAGACGTATTTCTTTTTATGCTATTTTCACTCATTTGCAAATTATGATACTTATTCAAACTTAATTCTAAATAGAAAACTTACAGATAAATGCAAATCAGAAACATCTACAGTTTTAGAACAGTTCTGAAAGCATCTGCTAACCTTACAGTTATAGGAAACTGACAGCATGACATTAATTCGAAAACAAAGCAGTTTTCCAAGCTCTTTTTTCATATAACTGTATATAAAGATATATTCATCTGAACTTAACAGTCTGGAATTACTTTATTGCTTTCAAGTTAGTAATAATTGTACAAATTATCCCTGAGCTCAAAGTGTACACTCACTATACAAAAACAGAATAATTCATACTTTACTGAACAACAAGGTCCTCAAAATACATTTGCAACATAATATACTGAAAAACTCCTATCTTACATTCAATTCCTATTCTAAAACTGCAGTGAAAAACAATGTTTACCAGAAAGTGAAAAGTAAGGCTCTTCTTACTTTTCAGTTGAAACCTGAAGAGGTATAAAGGCACAAGGCTGATCAAGGAATGGACAACTTTCCATGCAAAAAAGGAGGCTAAGCAAGGTAGATGGCAAGTTAATATGAACTCTTAAGAAGCTTGTTGTATAAACACTTAAAAGGAAGGAAACAGACTCAGGAAAAAGCTTTTTTTATAATTTTTTGGTTTCAAAAGGCAAGGTCACTATGAGATCAATCTGAGTTTAGGAATTTGGAAAATCCACCACAGTAGTGAGGCTCTGGAGCAGTTTTCCACTGTAAATAAAATTTTAAAAATTATATAAAAATAACAGCATGCTATCTGAATGGTATATAAAAATATCTGTATAATAGAAGATACCTGTTAAAAACAGAGCTTGGACTTGATAGTTCAAAGATTTCTTTTCAACTCCATTTGTGTTTATATTGGAGTTCTTTTTTGCATCAAAATTTTTCATGCACACTGGCACATATTCAGTTGTAGTGAATATGGCACTGTAGTGGGTTGACCCTGACTGGATGACAACACCCATCAAAGCTGCTCCATCACTTCCCTTCTCAGCTGGACAGGGGAGAGAAAATATAACAAAGGTTCAAGGGTTAAAGACTGAGAGACATCACTCCCCAAACGCTGTCAAAAGCAAAACAGACTCAAGCTGGTGAAATCAGCTGAATTGTTAATGCAAATCAGAGCAGGATAATGAGAAGTAAAATAAATCTTAAAAACGCCTTCCCCCTACCCCTCCGTCCTTCCCAAGTTCTACCTTCTCCCCCTCAGCAGCTCAGGGAGACAGGGAATGGGGGTTATGGTCAGTTCATCACACATTGTTTCTCCCGCTGCTCAGGGAGAGCCAGTGTCCCTCCCATAGGAGGCAGTCCTCCACAAGCTTCTCTAATGTGAGTCCATCCCACTGGCAACAATTCTCTATGAACTGCTCCAGCGTGGGTCACTTTTCCATGAGATGCAGTCCTTCAGGCACAACCTGCTTCAATGAGGGTCCCCCATGGGGTCACAAGTCCTACCAGTAAACCTGTTTCAACGTGGACTCCCCACTCCACAGGTCTACAGGTCCATGCCAAGAGCCTTCTCCAGCACAGGCTTCCCATGTGTTCACAGCATACTTTCAATCACGGGTCTCCTCCACAGTCTGCAGGTGGATCTCTGTGTCAGGGGAACTGCCTGCTTCTCTTTGGTCTTCACCAAGGGCTGCAGAGGAATCTCATCTCTGGCACCCGAAGCACCTCCTCCCTCTCCTTCTGTGCTGACCTTGGTGTCTGCAGGGTTGTTCCTGTCACATATTCTCAGCCCACTCTTCTCAACCGCAATTACAAATTATAACTGTGCAATAACTTTTTTTCCTCCTTAAATATGTTATCACAGAGGTGTTACTGTTATTCCTGATTGGCTTGGTCTCAGCCAGCAGCGTGCCTGTCCTGGAGCCAGTTGTCATTGGCTCCTCTGGACATGGATGAAGCATCTGGCAGCAGCTTCTCACAGAAAACACTCCTTTCCCCTCCCCACCACCAAAACCTGGCCACACAAGACCAATACAGATATCAAAGAGAAGAGGTGCACAATGTGGCCTTAATTAGTTTTTAAAACAGATTATTTCATTCTTAACAAAGATTCTTCTCCATTCAGTCTCAGATTAGTATACAAATTACATTACACTTTTTTTTTTTTTAATTGAAACCACAATGCCTTAATTTAACTAAATGTAAAGAAAATAGATTTATTTTCCTGGAAGGAAGATGGATAATTAAATCTTTCATGAAAATGATTAAGTCTTATTGAAAAAAAAACCTAGTGCAAAACATTCAATTGTAATTGACTGAAAGAGTGCTGAACTAAGACACTATAGATCAAAACATTTGGCATGTACAATTGAGATGGGCCAAACAAGAAAAAAACAGTAGTTAGACAAGAGGTAGACATTCACATATAAGTCATCTCTAGTCTTTTGTGAATCTTCAAGAGCACCACAGCAAATATCATTAGGAATGACACTGCTAAATCAACATGTCCCTATAATTCCAGTTTTCATGACATGTGATTTTCTATTACCATTTCCCCTAAAACAGGTATAAAAGCAGGAGGAAAAAACCCATAAAAAATATTATTGTCATGATCTCACTTATAACTCCTATTAAAAAGCCGTTCTGTTTCTATGGCATAGTAAGAATATGATTCTCTTATTCATAGCAAGAGTAAGATTCTCTTATTTTGCTTTTATCCCCTTCTTTGCCTTTGCTGTTGGGCAGTGTCAGGCTACTGCTGCTCTGGGAATTAGCTTACAAAGGCTGCTTTATTGCTCTTCACTGAACACCTTCCCACAGGGACCTTTAGTGTCACCTCAGTAATGCAACTAGCTGTCCATAGTCCAGTGCCTGGAATACAACATTTATTTTTACCTTTGATTTGATTTCATATTCTCGTGATGTCAGAAGACATTTGCAAAAGGTTGACTTGATTTCTCAATTTTTTTAGAATGTATATTCTGACTGGCATAATTTAAAGTTTAGGTGGTAGAAAATAAGAAAAGAGATGGAGTCCCTGAAAAAAAGTAATCATGTTTTCAAAAAAACACTATGCTTACTTCTAAGTTTGACATGTATTTAGTTAAAGTAATAGTATGTAGACTGATTCTAAACAAAGCACAAGTTATAGTGCCCAAGGCAAAAAGCATATCAGTTCCCTCATTATCGCACACTGAGAGGGAAGCAGAACTAAGTAAGGGAAGCATAGAGGAATCCTTTTTAATTTAATTCTGAGTAAAATCTGTATCACTTTTAAACCATCACATTTAAACAAGAGACGTGGGAACCTAGCATTGGATTGAAACTGGATATTTATTCCATAACACAGATAGGAATGAACATTCTTAGATAAGCTTTTGGATCAGTTGCACTCAGTTCCTTGGTCATGCCAGAAGGCAGACATTGGATTTATTCTTCCTTTGAATGCTGATATTTATACAAATCTCCAATTGAATTAAAGGTGACAGAATACTTCTCTTTCTCATGCAAGCTATTAATTTGAAACTCACAAATGGAAGAAGCTTCACTGTAGAGAGATGTTAGATGAGTCTTGGTGAATGCTTAATGCAGAAAATATCCTGAGCTGGAAGGGACCCACAAGGACTATTGAAGTTCAGCTCCTGGCTGTGCACAGGACAGCCCAGGAATCAGACCATGCACCTGAGAGCGTTGACTGAGTCTGGAGAGATAAAACCTTTGTGACTTTACAATGTTGTGGATTTTGGGTCCCCAAGCACTACCTTTTGGTTTGTTTACTAGGTTTGGATTAATCTGATTTCAAAACACTTTTTTTAATGGGACTGTATTGCATTGTACAGAATAACCAGTGTCTATACATTTATTATTCATTCTCAGTTGTCCATGAAAGTTAGTGACCATTAAATACTTCACTACAACATTGACTTCATCCTGATGTTTCTGACATTTAGAATACACAAGACAGTGCTGCACTTTTGTCTGACTAGGGATCAGATGTTTTTCTTGCTTTCTCAATTTGAAAGCACCTTAATTCAGTAAGACTGCGGCATCTGCAGAGTCACTTTCCCTATTCCAGCGTTCTTTGTTTCAGAGGGGCAAGGGCCTTCCTTACCTTGTCTATAATTTTCATCCACTCTATTTTCAGGTATGTGATACAGAAAATCATGCAATGTCCTTGTTTTCTCTCCATTCACTACAGCTGAAATAACAATTAAGGGAAATCATATTCTTTCACATGTCCAGGTCAAGGTAGAGACAAGTTAAGCATCTCTTTATATTCAGAAGAATACTCACAGAGTAAGCTCTTTACCTGATAGAAGAATTCACCTTGCTGAAATTTCAACACCTACTGTATGGAGACTGTATATGATTAGAGAAATGTTTAATATTTATTTCCAGATCACAGAATATTCTGAGTTGGAAGGGACCCACAAGGATCATCAATTCCAACTCTTAAGTGAATAGCACATACAGGGGTTGAACACACAACCTTGGGGTTCTTAGCACCATGCTCTGACAAACTGAGCAAATCTCTTGATTTGCAGCCTCCTCTTACAGTTGATGAAGAGGAACAGGCCATTCTAGGATGCAGCTCATCTTATTAAAAAATAATTGGCTAAAATAAAACAGATAAACCATGCCCTATGGTAACCTATTTGTCTGTTTGCTATTTTTTTTCCTAAAAAAAAATTGAATTGCTATCTCAGATGAGGACTTCCACATCTAAATAATTCCAGTTTTAGGGCAGGTGAAAGTCACCTTCATCCCTTTGATCTTATTTTTCTTCACTGAAGCCAGAATTTTTTTTAATTTTCAAATGCATAACTATTGCATACTTTTGATTTAGTGAGACATAGTTCACATGCCTTTCCATAATGACATGATGCTTCTGTAGTAATGGGGTTTTGTTAAGCACATGGTTATTGACAGTTTTAATATTTGACAAAACCAAAACCCAGTATTTTTACTTTTTTTTTCTGTTGTCATTACTGCAGACACTACAACAATGTAGCCTTAATCTATAAACCAATTTTTGATTCTATTTGTGGTAACAACAGTTGAACAGGGTAGGGGACTGTCTATTATTCTGTTTTAGTACAGAAAAAAAATGCCTATCTTTTATTTTAAGGCTGAAATATTGCTGAGAAGTTATAACACAATATTAAAAAGAAATCTATAGGCATGTTTTGTTCCTGTGTGGTAAAGAACACCCCACTTCAGACTGATGCAAAGGTCCAGAGGGTCACTTCTTTCCTTATACATGCAAGTTCCTCATAAAGCTAACATTTTATCTGTATTCCATTAGCTTTTTTTTTTTTTTTTTAATCAAAGGCCTGCAGGTGTTTTGATGTATTCAACAAAAGATCTGTTTAGCAGGCATAGTGGCTACAAACATTAAGAGGGATTGAGGACAAAATTACCAAGTATGTGTTTCAATGCACCTGTTTGCTTCAATGTATTCTACGCTTAACTGTGTATATGCTGTTTTTTCAAATTGCAGAAGTCTTAATCAACATCTAATGGATCTTTCGTGCTACATGAAAACCTCACATACACTTGTCGCACAATTTTATTTACAATACCAAATTTTTATGCAAATTTGGCAATTACCAAAATCTGATTACTCATTTCCACTAAGTCAAGCCACCTTGTGATTAAAGAAGTCCAATGATACAGACTTATTTTATAAGATTTATTAATGAGCTATTTGTAGTACCAGGGGTGCTCTTAGGAGCAGTTTTTCCAGCCTATAAAGCTGGGTCAGCCTGATATTAATGGAATGTTTGTGATTTACTTGGCAAACAACCTAATATTTCTGAGCGGCGTTATCAAGTTACATATTTATGCAAAATTCCAAGACATCTAAACTCAAAATTTTTATACCTGATTGCTCTCCAGAACATTTAGTATATATAAGAAGCACATATTATCTAAGTACTTCATAAAGATCAATACCTGAAACACGTCTATTTAGAGAGATCTCTTCCTCTCAGGCTCATATAAATCTGCTTATTACAGTGGAGTTCTTTCTAATTAACTCCTGAGAAGAATCAAGACCTTAATGTAGATATTAAAAGGAATGCACTAGTAGTGAATCATTTGCAATCTGTTTAAGCTCTGGCTATTAACTTCATTGCAAAATCATGGGACATACTCACTTACGTGAGGTGTGCACATGTAAAAAAATGTAAAAACTAATAGATTTGGGGTAGAAAAAGGATGTAGGTGATGAAGGGAGTGTAAAAGTGACAAATTATTATGTATTTAAAATATAATTCAGTTATGTTTAAAACAACTTTTATAAATGCAGGTAGCATTTGACTCTATGTTTTACCAAGCTTGTATTTGACAAAGTTTTTAAACACTATATATAAGACTTCATACATTTTATGGCTAAAAGGACTGGGTAATAAAAAATTTATATAATTTTTCTAATAACAAACAGCTTTCCTGCAATAAGTGCAACATGTTTTTGTTTGAAACAGCATATATTTACTGGACATGGACAGCCTTGTTTCCTCACAATCTGCTGTAATGACTAATTATCTAACTTAAAAATCTACAATTGTTGTATTCATTTTCTTTTATTTAATTTTCTTCTGTTTCAGCTGCCAACACTGTTTTTATTTATACTTCCTCTGCTACATTAAAAAACATTATCAGATATCATTTTCCTCAAATAATATGTTCAGATCATAATTTCATATAATTTCAAAATAGCATACATATTTATATCACATTTTTGTTTTCAACACCAATGTTTTAGAAACTCATCTAGATTATCTTAAAAGCTTACAAGAACTTAGACGTCACTGTAGAAACAATAGTGACAAAAATATTGTACTGAACAATAAGAGATGCCATTTCTCTCTGTAAAAACTGAAATTAAGACTTTAAATTACTTTTATTATGAATCAGACTTCACCTCAAAAATATTTTTTGATTTTTTTTTTATAAATTATTTATTTTATATTTCTTAGCAAAAGAAGCAAGGAATCTGGTTTTCAAATTATCTGATTTGTACATATTTTCATGGTATTTATTAGATGGCATGTTTCGATACGATTGTTAAGTCCCAAATTATCAAAATAAATTATGTTTCCTAGAAACACTATTCATCTCAACCAGAGCTTAAGAGGGACATTTTCAAGTGCTTATGTGAAAAATATGTGCAAACAAAAGTTTGGAAGACAAAGAGACCTGATTCAGGTGGTCACATATAGGTGTTTAAAACTATCAAAGATGATGAACTTTCTCTGCTACTCCAGATGGATATCAGCACTCTGTTGAATTCGTGTCATAGATAACTACATGTGGGTAACTAAAGTTTTAAAATTCTAGATGGTTATAGATTGATAAGAAAATTCTTAATTCCTTTGATACATATTGCAGTATTTTGTATTTCATAAACCAAAAATCTTAAAAAGCAAGGTGAGGCTCTAAATGTGAATATGACAAGATTCTAATATGAAGAAAAGCATTGCTTGGAGCAGTTATTAATACATTACATCCCCTCACATTTTTACCTGAAACACTCAGAAAACCACTGTGAATTACTGTGCCTTGAAAGTGAGTCAACAGATTAGCAACAGTAAAAATACACAAAAATTCACAAATTTTTGTTTTCATTTGGTCATTAATGTTTATGAAGATAGCTTTTAATTATGCTTCAAGGTATTTCACATGAAGAGAGAAGCATTAGCGATAGGAAACCTTGTTTACTGTGTTTGTTATTACTTTTTTGCTGATATGAATGGTGGCTTTGCACAGGTTTGTCAGATTTTAAAAGTATTAATATAAAAGTATTTAAATGTATTGATATTGCCTCCATGAAGAAAATAAGTTGGTTGGTTGGTTGGTTTGTTTTCAACATGATAAAAGATTGATCCATTATATAGAAAATTTCAGAAAACTAAGTTATTCTTCTCAGGAGAAACACGTAAGAATCCAGTCTCTAGATTATGTCATTATTAGACAATGAAATACAGTGTGCAGATACGCTGTCCTATTTACAGAACAGTTGAAAAACCCTCAGATTTTCCCATTTCCTGTTATGAGTGTCCATAAATGGTGGGAATTAAGATCTTGATCATTTCAAGTGTTTTGGATAAATGGCTTGATCCCAATCCATCACTGTCTTCTGTCTTATGAAGTGTATGCCTTGACAGTGATTTAATGCTCTGGATGTTGATGCTGTTCGTTGTACCTACTAAGAATGAAGAAGCTTCTGTACTTTTGTGATTGGTTTGTATGCACAACTGCATTTGCATGTATGCATATATATTGACATGGAAGGGCAAGGGAAGTAAGGGCAAGTCTATGCTGTTTGTGATGTTGTCTGCGTATGTAAATTCAGATTAAAACTCAAGAATATTGTTTCCATGAGATCAGCACTCTACTTTATCTTTCATGGCTATAGGGAAATCCCATATAGTAACAGGGAAATTCATGCAGGACATCTTAAACTGAATATGGTTAATATTGTTCAATGCTGCAATTTAGAAAAAAAAGGATGACAGAAATCAAATTCATGTTAGAATTCCATTGAGGCAAAAAGTGACTATTGGTTTAGGAAACAAAATAAGATGTTGAACTTCTGTTTTGTCAGGTTTCTGTAAAAATATAAGTGTAATACATATTTCCACTTCATAGGGTAAGAAACTTATGGTTTTATTCCTTTGGTTCATACTATACAGAAAGGTGAGGAGAGTGCCCAGACACACTAAGCAATACATTGCTATGAAGAAATGAACATTGAACGGGTTTGTGAAATTTTGCTTGTGAGTGATACAGTTTTTATTTTAAAAAAGAACTTTTAATTTAACAAATAACTCCCCCAAAAAACTCATAAATCCTTCAAAACTAAGTTTATTCTTCTTTTCAGTTATCTTGAAAAAATAGTTAACACAACATCCAAGAGGCCAACTCTGTCCTCACCAAAACGTGATGTTTCTCTAGTCCAAGGTTGAAAGAGATTTTATTCTAAGTCAAACATTCCCAAATTCAATTCCATACAAGTATTTTGCCACATTGTATTGTTTTTGTTTCCAATTACAATAATTATAATTCAAAAATCATGTCAGCATCCTAAGGGAGCTTTAAACAGCTATAGCAAAAAGACCTTTCACAGTTTTCCAACAGTCTTGGACAAGAAACTTCTTGAAGAAGAGACACTTGAGTAAAAAAACCCACAGACAACAAACAAACAAAAACCCCACAAAGGACAAGAGAAATACAGTATTTCAGCATGAACATCTATGTTCATTAGCCTAAGTTTTCTGTCATTTCATTGGAACAGAATTTCATATACATAGAATTTCAAGTTCCACTGAATCATGAGTCCATAACAGGAAAAAAAGATTTAGATTTGGTTGGTTGGCTGTCATTTTTCAAATTACTAATCACTTTTATGAAAGAAAAAAAGGTGCAAGATGGAAAACAACTATTCAAAAAAAAGAAAAATCTTAGTCCCCCCCCAAAAATCCAGGAAAAAATCACCAAGAACTGTTATGCATAGTAGATGAAGTTCCAGAGATTAAGGGTTTATTAACTACTACTGACTTAACTACTAACTAACAAGTGCATTGTTTGCTTCATAGTAATATTACTCTTCATTTTCAAAGTACCCATAGACATTCGACCTTTGTTTTCAAATAACGATGTGTCAAAAGAAACACTTAAAAAAAGTCAGAAATTATCACCACCAAGAGCACATATTTCCTCACTGAGAAAAATGATTTAAAATGTGACTAACTAAAAACATTTATCACCTTTCTATTCTCTCCTTTTTTTGTCCTTACCACAACCATTTTAGTGATTGATGTCTTCAAATTCATGTGTTTAACTTAGTCATATGACTAAAAATGAGTTAAGTACTTAGTGGATAAAAACACTTCACTGAATGTTAGAATGTTATCATGTGATAAATTATATTCATTCTTTTAACTCTTACAACGCTTGTCAAAATTATATTAAATTTTCTCTTGAAATACTTCTGTCAAGTTCAAGTATACTAATCTGTATGGAATACCCACAAGTAGTGTATGGAACACAATATTTCAAATTTATGAAATTTGAAATTAGTTTTCTTAAGAAGTGTTACAGAAAAGAAGTTGGAATTTAAATTTTGGTCTAAAACCAAAATGCATATTTGATCTTGACTGAATTTTTTTCTACATGCCACCTTCATTGAGGAGTAGAAGCTAGGTGTGTATTTTAGGAAGAATCTATTTAGTATGTAAATAAAATTGAGAAGCAAATTATATGGACTAGACACCAGATTTCACAGAAACAGAGTCACAGGATATTCTGGGTTGGAAGGTTCCCACAAGGACCAACAAGTTCAACCCTTAAGTGACTGACCCTGAGGTCAAACTCACCACCTTGGTGGTATTAACACCATGCTCTAACCAACTGAACCAATCTCAGGGTTTTATTTAGTATTATTTTGCAGAGGATATGGAATTGAATTGTGATACAACAGAAGACAGAAATTAATTTTCAGAAGTGAAGCCATTTATTCAAAAGGACACAAATTTCCCAGCGAAAGAGGTGATTGAAGGATGTGTGGTACAGTTTAACAACTCTCTTTACAAAATCTATGGTCATTGAAATGAATCTATCTAATTGCACACTTAGATTTAATCCCTTTCCAATGAGATTAAATCTTACTACATGACATTGAAAATGAAAAAAAATCCCAAACCTTTGTTCTCAAAAAGAAAGTAGAAAAGTTAAAAAAAAAAAAAAAAAAATCAAGGAACATTATTACTTACATTAAAAACATATTAAGAACTTCTTGAAACAAAAGCTGTCTGATCTTACAGAACATTCTGAGAATTGTCACCACATATTTTTCCTAATCTACATCTGTGTAGATGTGGTGCTTAGGGACAGGGTTTATTGGCATCCTTGGCAGTGCTACAGTTAGACTCCATGATCTTAGAGGTCTTTTTCAACCTAAATAATTCAATGATTTTCCCCAAACATCTACTTTTAGGCCACTATAATAAACAGGATATAAACTTATGTGGACCTGCTGTTTAATGTGGTTTAATTGTAGTGTTTGCAGCAGTGTTAGCAGCAGTGGCAAAGCGAAGTCCATCTATTACTTGTTTTCCAGCTCATATTAGTCAGGTAGTGCTGGGAGGGCGTACTTAAGGTCTTTTTGCGCGGAGAGTGTTTTGCTGCAGGCTTCAGCTATGACACTAATTCAACCTGAATTCATTCATATTTTCAAAATAATCATTCAAGAATTTACACCGAAATAACTGATATGATTTTAAGTCAGAGTTTAGTAATATTTTTTAATTTGTAAATTTCATTACATACATTGATTTGGAGTGCTGTTTCTAATCATATGTTTCTCAGATGTTTCCATTTTTTAAAATAGATTTTAAAATTACATATTTTTATTATGTTGTATTTATTATGTTAGAAAAAATATATTGCGGCACGGGTTGGGGGAGCTATGGAATTGGTAGTCCATCATAATGTAATCAGTTCTATACTCGTGATTCTATACTCTATGATTAAGAGATATATAATAAAAATAGCTCTATTTTATAGCAACATTTGTTTTGACCTGTATGGATTTATGACCTGGAACTAATGAGATTTCAACCTTCAAAAAATGGTTAAGTTCTGGATTCTGTGATGCAGTCTACACACTGCAGTATCCTGTTTTGATCTGGCTTTCCTTTGTACTAACCCAGTGTCAGTATTTCATCCCATAACAACCATACCCATGCAGTTGAGATAATTTTTTGTCATTTTAAGAAGTATAAGAAATCTCCTGTGGAAAAGTCTGTATTTCCTGCATATAGTACTGAGTGATCATAATTTTGACAAAATTAACATAATATACTTGTATATGTTATATTAATTATGATTTAACACCATAATTTGAAATACCTAATTTTGATTGTTTAGTAGACTAGAAAATTATTTAATCAAGTGATTAATATCTCCTTAACAAAGTTATATTGCTAGGTTAAAGTCTCAATCTGTTTTGAATTATTATCAGAGCCTCTGGCAGTTTGTTTGTTTGTAGAATAAAAGGAGTGCTTAAAACACCAAGAACTAAGTAATAACGATAGTGTAGATGTACTGTGCATTCATGCATCCCCAATAAAATTTTCTAGATATTCCCATGTGTATGTTTTAGGAGTTGCCTGTTTGTTTGGTTTTGATTAAGTAGTCAGAACCTCAGAAATACATTCCCTCTGGTATTTATGCTGGCTACCTCTGTTCTGCTCTCACAGGAATGAACAGATTCCCACAACTCCAGCTATAAGATGCCAACATCTAATTGCAGCATGTTGAGAAGATAGATGTAAAAGCTGCTCCTCATACAGTTCTACTGCTTCTGTCCACAAGTTACCCATGTCCATTTTTCCCATGACTATGTCCAACCAAGTTCTCAAGTTGTCTTCTATTAGTACCTAGTAATAACATTGATACAACTAAAACAGGAACTCTCCACCTGGCATGAATCCGAGAGAAGTAATTATGGAAGGTGTATGAACACTGAAAAGGAGGGCTCTTATGAAATAAAAATGTATCTATATTGCTTTTTTTTTTAAAGTGGACTAGTTCATATTTTATTCATGTCCAGATATTCACTGATTTGAAAAAAACAATAATGGAAGTAGTCAAAGAGATATAATGGTAAAATGATTTCAAAACCAGATGGAACAAAGGTTGAGGGCTTCTAAATTTTTGTCTAAAACCAAACTAGATTATCTTCAGTAAAAAACATAGGTCTTTCCTTTGGAGAAGGAAGCTGACAATACTAAATCCTGCAGCAAATCATCAAAAATATAAAAATTATATTAAAATTAGGTCAATTCATATAGTAACTCATATAACAAATAGTGCAGTCAAAAAATTTTAAGCGTAAATGAAATATAAGCTTTTTCCAATTAATTTGTAGAAACATTGAAAAATACATGAAATCTACATGCATGCAGAACAAAATACCTTCTCTTTATTATATGTCCAGAAAGTGACACTTTATATAGTTAAGATCCTCTAAGAGATAAAAAACCTAAAGAGGAAAAAACTATTAAGCTTTTCTTATTATTATTTGTATCACACATTCATGTATACTCAGTGCATTTTGTAGAGAGGGCATCAATATTAAACAGCCTTCCAAATTCCAGTCCGTACCTGCTTACCTTTTTCCTACCTCTGACACTAGAAAGAAAAATTTGTAGCAATTCTCTTGTCTAAGGCCGGTTCCGGTTAAGACAAGTGAGCATTTGTAACAGTATATGTTAATAATAAAGGGTTAACAATTCTACCCCTTCCAAAAGCTAGACACCAAACCTGAACTCTTCAGTTTTACCATAATTCCTGGGGACCTTTTATTTGTCATTTTTTGTTGGGGTTTTAGCTGCGGGATGTTTTGTTTTGTTTTAAAATATTTTATTGTGTCCATTGTATATTTTAATTACATTTTTCATAGAATTATGGAAATAACATCTCAGGAATAAAAATAATAAAAATTTTAATTATTTTTGAACTTTCTCAAATAGTTTTTAATTTTTTATATCATTTAAAAGACACTACAGCATTTCAGAATAGGTCCATATCTCAGAGTTCAGTACTTTTGGTTCAATATTTTCTTACAGAAAATCATTTTAAGGTGTTCATTTGCAAAACTAAGTTTTGCTTTCACTCCAGCATAAGTTTTTTTGAAGATGATAAGTTCTATTGGGACATGAAACAAATTAACTAGAAATCAAAGAAGTTGTCTAACAAACTTCTTTGCATCATCCTCTCTCTCTCTATCTCTCTCTCACTTTCCTTCCCTCTTTCTCCCTCTGTTCCAAGATCTTGTTCAAACTCTGTAAAGAAAGTAAAACTTCCCTGAGCAAGACAAACACATTAAACTACATGGAATAAATATGGAAAAATATATTGCTTTCCTAACAACTAGTAAAAATATTGAACCATTGAAGAGCACATTAATTTTTTTTCTGCAAAATAGTTTTTCTTTAAATTTTGCCACCTGAAAAGCACAGAAAACTTATAAAGTGATCGTGATGAATCAAAATACTTTTTTTTTCCACTCCTGTCCAGAGATCAGTTTCATTTGCTTACCTTTGTTGTTTTCTGATGGTTCTATTGCTTACTTTTAACAGTAAGATCTCTATAGTATAACTTGGAAAACAAAATATTAAAATTTATTTATTTATTCAATTATTCCTATAAATTGGTAAATTATTGTATATAATTTGGTAATCATATACATATACAAAATCAAGCAATGTATAAGATTATTTAATAGAGATAGATTTAATGAGAAATCTGTTGAACTGAAATGATTCACAAATTCTATACAATACCAGTAAAAATCCTATATAGATACAAAAAGATAGTATAATAATCACAAAATAATATTTTTTCTGACAAATTAAATACATGAGATATAGAATTTGAAAAATATAAAAGAAATTCCTGTAACATTTAGAAAAAAAATTAAGTATATTTTTCAAAACCTTTATTTTCAATTGATTATTTTTCAAAGAGAATAATAAAACTTTAAACTGTTCAGTAAAACCACACAATGACACTCAAGTGTGTGTGCTTATATATATATCCATATTCTTCATTCACATAATCTAAAAATATTTTTTAAATCTCAAAACCTAATTTTTGTATAATCGATTTTTTCTTTAATATTTAATTTTTCTCATAACCAGAAAGTTCAATTTTGAAATAGATGTGACCTGAAATGGAATTTTATCATTGTTATGGTCAGCTGTGATGCTAATAAATTATTTGTATGTTTCTTATTGAGTACAAACCTTTGATCACATAATAAGTCTCAGGAAAAAAAAAAAGAAAAACCTGTTATAATCATATAATTCATAGCAATAAATTGCATGAAACAACTGTATGAATAGATTGTTAAACTAATTCATAGGGAATGCAATGGAAAATAGTAAGAATTTTCTGTGGTTATTGACCACTTGTGGTTATTGAAATAAATTTAATTAATAATTTTTAAATAACACCATAAAGTCTAACTTTTTTCTACTTCATTAATGTTACAATCATATGTATATCTCTTCCTCTCACCCTACCTATTTGCCCAATCCCTTTTTCATATATAGCTGATGTAAATAGTATATTGATGTGCATATAGTGTGTCTTTTCACACATATGTGCATTTTGTAAATAACAAAAGTTATTCAGTATATTGTTCATAGGTCTTGTGGACTATAAATAACTATATATTTTCATTTTAAATTAGTCTTACTCTTCTTCCAAATGAGTAAAATACCTACTATGCATTTAAGAGGAATGATTTCATAAGCATCCAATATGCAGTCATATTGTGTAAGTAATTTTGCAAGAAAGAATATTAACATTTAACAATCTATCTAATGTTTTAGAAGGACCAACCCAATGATAATATTGCTAGACACATGTTTTAATCATGAAAATAAAGTTACACAATGGAAATACAGGAAGACCTTTAAGACCAAAGTGGTTTGGGCTTAGCTAACATTTACTTCCAAATGTAGAAAATAACCTGACTCCATTCCAGAATAGGTGACATGTTTATCTTACCTCGTTCCCTCCTGTTCCTCAATAGTCTTTAACTTATCATATTGTGACCTTTATAATAGCTTTATAGAGGATCAATCAAGCCAAGACAGAACTGCAACAAAAAGAAGTATTCATTATTTTATATTGGCTTAAACTAATAGAGACGACAAGTAAAACAGGGGTGATTGATTTCCTGACCTTTAAAGTGTTTTATATGTAAAGTGCATAAGTTCCAGACATACAAGATATTTAATGCTAAAAATGAATTTTAATGTTCAACTATATTTGTTATATGCTGCCAGTGGAACTCACGTTTCATGACAGCAAGATCTACTGTTTCATCTCTTTGCAATGACTCTTCATGAACTTCTCTGATACTTTTCCAGTTCTTTAGAGTATATACTGATTTTCCAAAGAATAAAATCTCTTTTAAGAGTTATTCATTTTACATGACTGTGTACTGAAATGGAATCTAGCCAAAATCAAGTCCAGAAATTTTTCAGAGGCTAACTTTGCAAACACACAAATTACTAATGTATCTTTGCCACTGAATATAACATGACAGCATTAAAAATTGTGTGGCAGCAGGAAAAATAGGTGAAAAATCCATGTTCTCCTTTTTCGACAAAAATCAGAATCCATTTCAGAAAGAAACATGATCTAACTAACATAAGAAATTCACTGAATCTTTACGCATTTTTGCACTACAGAAAGTAAATTTTGAGCACCCACTCATAACCTGAGACTTAGTATGTAGTTCTTTAACTCCTTCCTATATTCTCTGAATCTTAACTTTCATGATCTATAGTTGTTCAAAAAATCTGTACTTAGGCCAACATCTAATTACATTGATTCTGCCTAGAGACCAGAATATGGATCTCATTATCAAGAGAAAACCAAATAATTATCCTCATTTGCTCCCTAGGTTTTCCATAGTTAAAGAATGAATTTCTGACTTTTTGTTCTACTACTGCTGTGAATCTGAATGTAATCACATTGATACATATATTATTTTTTTAATGCATACCTTTCAAAGTTTGTAGTTTTTCTTTAGACAGCGTCATCAGCAATTTATCCTTTTGATGTTTTCAGTAATGCAAAAGTATCTTTATTTTGCTGAAAATACAACAGGCTTTAAGAGCAGCTTCAGTGGGTCATTTGAACACATTTCTTATCAACTCCCCCTACAAAAAAAAAAACCTTACATGGCCACAGATTAGAATGGACTTTTCTAACCACGATTCTTCTTGCTCCTGAATTATAAATTCCTTAGTCACTAAGGTAATTGTAGATGCAGAATGAGATTGTATTTATCTCTAGAAATTAAAAACTGTTGTCATTTATGCAAAAGGAAAAACAAAATGATAACCGTTAATATTAGGGAGACTAGACGTAGGTGAATTTCCTCAACTTGCTTATTATTGTTCTGTGCTAGTATTCTAATTTGTAATAGCTATATTGCCATCTCCAGCAATATCTATCAACCATACCACATAATTACACAAATTAAAGACACAATTAGCAGTTCTGATATTTAGTTGGTGACTAGTACTTAACTAATGAATGTTAAACAATATGGTAAATATGTTTGTAAATGCCCTTTCCTGGAACAAATTGGTACGTTTGCCTCCTACACAGTGGTAAAAGAATATACAAATAACACATGAAGCCTAAGAGTTTCTGTATTTATCCTGCTGGATGACTAGATGTCACAAAAATAAAACTGTGCAGGAAAAGGGTTGAAATTACAATGATTGTCTGCTGTCTCCATGTTCTGAAACTCTCGCCCCCTTTCCTTTCTCTTTTTTCCCCCTAGTTTTTCTTATTAAGTTATGTTCTAGTAAAAATAAACAAACAAAATCAATGCATCTTTCAGAGAATCCCAGAATTTGTAAGGTTAGAAGTGACCACAGTGGGTCATCTGGTCCAACCTTGCTGCTCAAGCAGGGTCATCCTGGAACACATTGCATAGGATTGCTTGCAGACGATTCTTGAATATCGCCAGAGATGGAGATTACACCGTAATTCAGATGTGGCCTCCTTTCTCGAAATCTGGCAGAATTTGATCAGAAGAATTATTATTGTAACAATTATTCCTTTAGAAGTGGAAAAGATTGCAAGGATTTCTGATTTCAACAAGCGTTTTCTGTTCTCTGTTTAAAAATTAGACCTCCTGGAATTTCCTGTTACAACTATTGAATTGTCCTGTCCTTGTCCTCTTTAAGATCCTGGTCTCTTTCAAGATATCATCTCTCTCCTCAAAGCAGTCAAATGCTACATTTCCAGACGAGAATTTGTAGTTGATATATTTCTACATTTCCAGATCTTCTAACAGGATGCTGAGTTAATATTCCTTATCACCATTAACTGAATATTATTGTTATCTATAATTTTCATTTTCATTTTTTTCCAGAATAAGGAAAGATCAGAATGCCCAACCATAAGCATCTGAGCAACATAAGTCTTACAGTTATCTACATTTTCCTTAGCATCTCAGCCTCTGTTAAATTAAATTCTTTAAGCAATTCTCACTTGAGTGCAGGCTACAGGACAGGATTCTTAGATTTCATATTCTTTACAGAAATATTGTGAAAAGAACTTTAAAAATTGCTGTCATTAGATCACATAATATACGATTGGGCAGGGCAAATCTTTAGCGACTCTAAGAATAAGAAATAGCAAAAAGTACCTAAGAGGACTAATACATGAGGAAAAGATTAAAAAATCCCAATGCAGAAGCAGAGAACCAAAAAAAAAAAAAAAAAATTACAAGGGATCCTATCTGTTGTTAAAAAACCTAAGTCTTTAGAACGGTACCAAATTTTTTGATATTCAGACATCCAAGATTACTTTTATCTAATTGTTATTTCTCCACATACAATGTAGTTTCCTCAAAGAAAAAAGAAACTAGTCATGTAATAATGATTAAGACTGTAAATGTTTTCTCCACTGCCATTAACACTCAAAATTCAAGATCAACCTGAACAACTGCTGATCATTATCAAGTATAAAATTCAAATTGTGCTACTAATAAATATTTGATTTTATGTTTATATATGTATTTATGGATTGCTAACATGTACTTCATCTTTGTCCATAAGAAAATATTTTGGTCAAAACAAGTCCAAGGAATTACTTTTTCTTGTGAGTTTCTTTAACCTGAAATATTTACAGAAGTCCAGTTTAAGGAAATTATACAGTGGTACCTACTCATGTTTTAGTCTTGTTCAACACAAGGTTTTCTGAAAAGGAAGAACTCAATCAGACAGTTTGTTTTGCCATCTTGCCAGAAGAAATCTAGATCATGCTATCATGGGCTTTAAAATAAAGATTAATATTAGTGACATGTACAGATATGTCATGTGTAATACCTGATATGAAATATGTGGGGTATCTTAAACATCTTTTCATCCATGTATACTTTCATATGAACATATGCATACATCTATAGATATATGTACATATATATATACATAGATTCACATGCACATAAATATGTATATGTATATCTATTTATATAAATATATATCTTGCATGTTTGTGCATGCAAGGTGGTGTTATACTTACACATCTAGTCCTACTTACTAGATAAACCTTTTTTTATCCTGCTAAAAATCTTATTTTCATCTATTGTCAAAACCTCATTGCCAAAAACACTCACATAAGGTATTTTCTCAAGATTTTTTGCCGGCCAGCTTTTTCAAGTTCAAGTTCCTTGTTTGATTCTCAGAGTTTCTTTTCTTTGTAGCATTGGGGGATTTAGTTGCAATTCTGTAGATCCTAGGCTTGGATTTCTCTCTATAAGAAGTTTGTTATTATTTTTAGTTGAATACATTTTAAGTCACACTAACTGTGATTTTGCAAATCTGGAAACATGCACTCATTATTAATTAAAAATATCAACACCAGGTACCTTCGGAGAATAATAATTCTGTGGAAAATCTGGATAACAGTCTCAGCCCGTGAATTTTTAAAATAATTTTCTTAAAAATATCCTATGAGCATTACCTACTTGCTATATTTGAAGCATAATTTTAGGTTTCAGTAACAAGACTAAGAGCACTCTCCTGAATTTCAAGGTGAAAAATTAAGATAGACATTTCAGAAAAAAAACTACTACTTATATTTGAAATGCAGCCTATCTTGTAAATTCAGAAGTCAGCATGCACAAATTGTGTCATTTATGACAATCAAATCACTGGAAATAAATACTGAATTTCTTCTAACTCTTTCATCTCTCTATCTCTAAAACATTGACTACAATAAATAAACAAATAAATAAAGTAACTATATCTAATCAATCACAGATAAAATTGAAATGAAAATTTGTCTCTGTACTAATCATATTTCAGTTGAAAAAGTGTAAGATGAATTAGTCATTCAAGAAAGCAATAAGGAAATAATAATGCAGTAGTGGAAAAGAATAATCTACCCAAAAATCATGTAAAAGGATGGCATTGATCTGATTAAAAAAAAAAAAAAAAAAAAAGAATTTTAGTGGTTGGCTATGCCTAATCTCCTGATAGACTCTGTTCACAGATAGTGAAGAGAAACAAACACTTCCAGGGATGATTTATTTCACCCTAAATGAAATGTCTAAGATCAGTCAGATTAGCTGTGCCCTAAAACAGTCTTCTTTTTCCCACTAATCAGAAGGGGCACACACATAACACTGTCTTATGTCAATGTCTACAATGTCGATGTTCAATATAATTCCTCAAATTTCTGCAATACATTTGCACTGTTTTCCATATATCTAGTCAGATCCTATTTTCAAGAATGTTTTAATAGTAGTAACAAGATGGAAGCATTTAAATGGAGATGAACAGACCCAAATGAACAAATCCTAAAGAAGTTAGCAAAGATGTTAGCCTGTATCTTTAGAAAATCTCTAAATAAAAAGGGAAAGAAATCACACATTCAGATACATACTCAGACCTTGTAAAAAAGCAAATATGACAATAAGATATTTAAGCAAATGAATACTTATTTAACACTTATACAGTCTGTCAGACTGAATAAAATAGCAATTTAAATTTACAGAGTTTTGTCCATGACACTATCATAAGAATATGTCATATACTTAGTCACATAATTTAATTGACATTTCCAATAAACAAAGTGATACTGATTTCAGCAGATAGTGTTGTAAACTACATTTACGAACACTCGGTATGCCACATTTTCTAAAGAATTGGGCTCTTTCATTAACTGGTTTGTTATCAGCGTTTGGTTTTTTCTCTTCTGCTGTTATCCAGGCACGATCTTTCTCAGAGTCTGTGTCTATCTAGAAGTTATCACCATGATATATGAGTATACTAGAATAATAAGAAACCATTGATTAACAGCATAGTGTGGTTACCAAAACCTTTGAAACAGTGTGCATACAGAAGCAAACCTTTAAAGTTTCAAGGAACACATGAATATCGCTAGACTATGGGTAGAAAATGATACTTTAATTCAGGGTCTGGCTTGCCTCCAGATGTTTGAGAATTTCATTATATTAGAAAATGCTATGGAAAAAGAGAAAGCCTAGGTGCTGCTTTGTTCATCTTTAAACCTTACAAAAATTTTTTTAGCCTAGTGAATACCAGGTAGGCTGTTTTCAGTCATATAAACATATTTTTGTAGGACTATTAATGACTGCCTAGAAATTCTTGTGGCTTGCAGCTGCTACTGCTGAAATCTGCAGGCTTATTTAATTCACACTTGCCATATTTGCCAGCCCCACATCATAGATGTCTGAAAATATCTGTAAATCAAGCTGCATAGGAAACAGTCTGTTTTACCTAAAGGTTACCATCTACAATCAGACACCTGGTCTTGGCTGTCCACAGGAAGAGAATTTAACTGTGCAAACTGTTAATGATCAAAATCTTGTTTACAGGCAAGGAGGAATCACGTTATATACACAGTCAATAATTTGTGGCTAGTATAATTGAAATTTTAACAGTTTAATCCAATAATCAGTATTAGTTCAGATCCAACTGTTACCAAAAAAAAAAAAAGCAGAATAGTTCTATAGAGAAAAAGTGACAATAAATGACCATGGTTTACAGTTCTGATGTCTCCAGTGTTACCTTATATCCCGTTCCTTTTCATCCCACAGTTGTGCATCTCTAGCCCACATCCTGTGACCCCATGGGCACAAGGCCTGTAGTCTAGTACCAGAAGCCTCTTTCCCTATGCTATCATTAAGTTCTCATCGTAAAATGTTGGTGACATTGTTCATTAAGTTATTCAAAGCACACCAAATTGCCTGGTTAATTAGAAAAATTACTGTCACAGTTAAACCAAGTGTCATGATCCGATTATTAGGTTCTTAGAAATATCTCTGCCCGAATTAAGGTACAAACGAGACCATATGCCAGTCAATAGTATGGGTTTTATTTGATAGTAAATATGAGAGAGAGAGAGAGAGAGAGAGAGAAAGAGAAGAGAAAGGGAGGAAAAGGAAAAAAGGCTGAGGGGACAGAGAAGTGACAGAGGCAGAATAAAAGAGTATCACTGCTCCGTGGGTCCCACTGGCATCCCGATGATTCTCTCCTGCCGGTCTTCTTGATGATGAAGGTCCCTCAGAAAGCACAGAGTGCCCTGGGTTAATATACCCTCAAGCCAGGGGGTGATGTCTAGGCATGTCCCTGGAGTTTGCCATTGTCTCTTGCAACAGACTTTGGATCTGTTGCATCACATGTGGTCCTGTAGCGCAAGGCATCCGGGGGGGCACCTTGGGGGGTCTTTGATGGTCTCAGCTGCCTCTCACGTGAAAGTCCCGTGGATTTGGCCTGTGGGGTTGGGTTTCACACAGCTGGGCCAGTTTGTATAGTTGAGGATGGATGTTCAGTACCTCTGGCCAGAGGTTATGCCACACACCCAAAAATCTCCTCTCCCCCACCACACTCAGTTGGGGGGAAAGTTTGTAAGCCTGGCTTCTGTGAGCTGTGTTCCCCCCCACCCCAAACTCAGCCGGGCATGATTCTCTCAGCACAGCTGGTGGCTTTGGCTTTTTGGGGATGCATACCTTTTCCCCCAACCTTGTCTGTTTCAGGTGATTGAATAAAAGGGCTTTCCCTTTATCTAATCAGCAGTTTGACTTTCAGTCCAAAGTCCCAGTCTTCAGGGAGGCATCTCTGGTTGTTGCCTTTTGTAATATCAATGTTTGAGGCATGAATTATTTTCAGTCTCTGACACCAAGTGAAATAAAGCTCAGGCAGGTCAATAAAGGATCAGATAGAGAAGGTCCAACAAGCCTGAGTCCTGAAGCTTTGTGCAAAACACGTGCCCTGTTACTAGCAGTGTCAATACCGTATTTTGAGCTATAGGGTATCAAAACATAGTGCTGTTCAGGTACAAATTAACATCCTGCCTTCCTCCAGCTCTTGATATTAGATGCCCTAGGATGTTGGGAAATGGAGATTTGGAGGCCAGTTAATGACACATATGAAACAGCCTGCATAACTTTCATGTTCTGGAGAGGCAGCTGGTGGCCAGACAGAGCTGCTTTAAGAGAGATAGGATGGCATAAAGTGGTAATGTTAGACTTGTTGCATATAAAATCAATGAAGAAAGATAACTCTTTGAGATGGCAATTCATCCCAACCAGAGACAGATTTAATGTAAGGATGTGACTTGTGAAAGTGTGCTTTCTTATGACTACAATGGGCAAATATACAGTTACCTTAGACCTGGACACCTAAATTTCAGACAGTGACATCAAAATGGAATAAATAATCATTCATGCTATAATAGCAGCAAACATTTTTGAGTTGTTCTTGATTATATGTTTGCTCCATCACTATTACAACACTTCGGGATGAGAGACCTCTCTGTTTCTGAATTCACATGTCCATGCTAAACTGGCAAAGATTGGCAACATACCCCAACACCACACTAGTAAGTATATTGGTCTGTGATCTATTCCAGAAATAGCCTTTATGCTTGTTGAGTACTCTCTATATAGGCATGCTCTCTCTTTATAAATCTAAAAATCCTCACTTGTTTATATATTTCTTTTAAACATAAACCAAAAGTGTGAAATGGAGAATTTAAGTATCACAGCTCTTAATTAATTTTCCTTTTTCATTCTTTGTGAAACAACTGTTTCAGTCCTATCTCCCTCCTGTTCCTCACTTCAAAGAGCTTCTCTCTTGGAAAATAAAACAAGTTCTTAGACAGGTGGGATAGCTAAACCACAGCACATTATATTGCAGATAATGACATTCAACGAATTTTCTCTATAATCTTTCCTAAGTGGCTGATCAGGGAGTATATATGGAGAGGAACTTATTAAATAATGATAACTATCCTGCAGTTAGTACAGATAGCTGAACTGAATTAATCATAAGTTATTCTTTTTGAGTTCAGCAGGCATACTGGTCTAGAGAACATGCATGAAAGGTCAGCATGCTTTTTGAGCTCTCTGGAGTCCATTTGTTGGCTTATGGCTCTGAGTTGCTTGATAACTGTCTTTCAGCTGTACTGAGGATGAATTCTGGTTGTTCTAAAGTAGGGTTTGAGTTAGTTTTTAAATTGTTCTTACGGGATCATGAGTTGTCATCAACAGGGACACACACAAGCTTAAAAACAAGACATCTGATGCCTACAAGATATATTTTAAGCGCCTTGAAGATTCTCACTGCAACAATTAGTTGCATTTGATATAATGAGCCAAGTGGCTAATTGTTGTCTTGCACTAGTTTTTTGTAACTTTATAACCTGAAGGGAGTCTGAAACACTTAACTTACAGAAATTTTGTCTTAAAAGTTTTTCTTCTCTGATGAACTGATATTATACTCTGACCTTGGTAATACCTCCAGAACAATGCATTAATACTCCCTAATTTATTAAACATCTCATCCTTTGTTTTAGTCACCTGATATGTAAAAGATACACTCGTATATAAGCTGACTCACTCTCTCCTGTCTAGCATTGGATCAAGGACACCTAACTGTTGTCTAATTCGGGATTTATGTACAGAAACTCATTTATGCCTCTAGTAAAATCTAACTTAGTAAGTAGACTTCTGGGAATTTTTGACTCTTGTACTTAAGTTTAAAGGGAACCTCCCAGGTTGTCTTGGAAGTTTCCTGAGAATGTAGCTTCAAATACTCACATGCTATACCATGTGGACAAAGGCAGAGAAATAATTATTTGCATGTTAACCTAACAGTATGTGGGAAATCATAACCTTAGCATACATGGGTTTCAGCCGTGCGACCTCTATCCAAATGAGCTTCAGCTGTGACCCTGAGTGGGCGAGCTAAGCTAATCATTCATGGTGTGGGGAAGAGTACGTGCTGTATGGTATGAAAGGTTGTGTTTTAAGAGGCTGAAGGCAGAGGCTGATGGTGAAGCAGTTGATACTTCTGTTACTGAGACCTGCCTTGAAAATATCAGTGGCTTGGTTGTAAGAGTGCTGTGACAACAGTAGATATTTCTCAGGAAGCCAGAGGAACTGGTTGTATATCCTCTTTAATCTAAAAGAGTTTGAAAACACCTTTTTATATTCTAAGAAAGTACCACAATCACCTTACCATGGTATATCTGTGGTGGCAACAGGCTCTATTCCTCAGCCTGAAAACAAAACATTGCGAAGATGAGAATGCAAAATTTCAAATACAGAATTAGTATTGCTGTGCCAACTGATTGGAAATTGATAATGTTGAGTTTTTTTGTATCCACTGTTATAAGATTCTGTTTTGGAGTAGGTTTTGTTAAATTTAAGAATATTCTAATATTTTACATATGAAAATAAAATAGTTAAATGACGGGAAAGTAGATAGCGTGTTCTATTGAGGCTGGTGTAAGCATGCTACTAGCTTATCAAGAGATGCACATTTCAGTGAAAGGGGTGGCTAAAGAAAATAGAAAACGGAGAGAAAGAATTAAATTTCAGCATAACAGGGTCTTGAAATGCATATGGACTTTGTTGTGGCAACTGAGTGATCTTTCCAAGATTGATATTTGAATTCTGAAGGTTTGTAGTTTTTAAAGGTTTGCCTCACAGAAAGACGCAATCAGTAAAGCTTGGCTTATATACGCGTACAATTGTATCACGTATTGAGGAAGGCAAGGTCTACAAAAGAAAACAAGAGCTAGTCTATTTTAATTTACTCAGTCACGGAAAACAATGTTGCTGGGGCATGCAGCTTTTGCTTTCTTCCTTTTTTTTTTTTTTTTAGGCTGTCACACAAGAATAACGCTTAAAGAAAAGGGGAATTGAGGACAGAAATATTGGAGAAGATAGTCTATTCAGGAGATTGATGAAAGCCAACTTAATTTTCTTTTTGAAGTTTCCTTTCATCTTTCACATCTTCCTCTTTCATTGTGAATTTACAGTCCACATAACACAACACTTCTATCATATTTCAGAATAGGAGAAAGATATTTCAAGTTGTAAAAGTCTCTAAATCATACTTAACAATTAAAAAAAATGTGCTTTTGTATTCATTTCTTTCAAGTATACTGGTTTCTGGAGTGCCTCTGTCTTGTGATGTATTTTTTGGCTAAATGATCTTCTGTGAAAGTGAACACCAGGTTTTCTTGAAAACAATAATACTGACACTGATACAAATTATTTTCTCAAATATCACAGAACAGTGAGGTTAGTCTGATTCTGATGAAAAAAACTTTCTGAAGTAAAGCATTTGGAGTCTTTTGTCCCGTTGACTAATTATGGGTTTTTTTCATTGTTTTCAGATGGTAGGGCAAAGCATAATGTATGGTTGACAAAATATCCAATTGACAAAAAAACCCAAATAAAACAACCAAATAAAAACCTCTACTGTGTTCATAGCACATATAAGTATTTTACAAAATGGACCTTCAGAGATTTCATCAGTTCAAACAGGAATGTAACTCAAACACTTTATTAAAAAAAATTATTTTAATTAAAAACCCATTTTCAAGTATTGTATGCCACCTATTTCATAAGCAAAAGCTAAACTCACAAAGAAAATGAAATATCAAGAGGTCAAACTGTTAGACAAATGCTTATGTCGTGTGACTATCTCTGTGTGAGTAAGGGAGAAAGAAACTTTTCTCCAGGAGTTTAAAGGCTCTGGAGTTGCTTTCTAGCCATTACTCCAGTGCAGAATGTGAATCCTCTTTCCTTCCAGCTCCTAGTTTTATCCTACGTGGAACATTTCTTCTTCATACCAACAATAGATTTTGTCAAATTTCTGTTCAAATTCAGCTTATTATAAGAAACTGTTCCAGAGCAAATATCATGATCTTATCCCATGTGTTTACCTCTATATTTTTCCTCAATCAAGATGATTTACAGTGCTCAAAAGTATTTTATGACCTCTCTAAGGTGTCAGAAACATAAGTCTTTGTCCTGTAATGGAAGAAATAAATAATTTTGGATGGGAAAATATGGGTTGCATTTTTGTATACACAAAGTTACTACTAAGAAGGGGATTTGTTAGGCAACTGTGGTCACATAAGAATACAAGCAGAGCAAGTAAGATAAAGGAAAATAGAAGAAATATAACAGAGAAAGATAAAAGAAAGGTAATAAGCATCAAAACAGTGTTTTTAAACATCTTGTCAACTGACTTTTTTTGTTGGAGTCTTCCCATACAAACTTTACTGGAGATCAAACCTATAACACGCTGTGAAGCAGTGGCAATGTGTGGATAGCACCTGGATAATTCCAGTGTTTTCGGAGGGAGAAAAAACATGTGGCTGAGTTTATTGCATTTTACATTTTGTGACTTAATCTCTAATGAAATGTATATTGGTTTTTCATCCACATCAGAGCTATATATGTAACTGAAGGTGCAGAACAATGAGTGGAGAACAACTTAAATTATATTGAGCCACTTTGAGTTTCTTAGTGAAATGAGGAGGTTTCCTTTCAGTGTGAAAGCACATATATAGCACCAAATCTTCAGCTTAATGGTATCCAGCTGAATAGTAGTGTCCTAAGCTAAGAATATGCTAGGATTTGGAAGAAATATGTATTTCCTTTCCTGTATTTTATCTTTAAAAGTTATTCCAGAAGCAAAAAAGAAAATATGAGGTTAATGACATATCTAAAAAATGAGAAAATGCTGGCTGTCACAGACATTAATGTTTTCTATTAAACTCTGGGCTAATGAAGAAAAAAAGAGGCATTATTGCAATGTTCTGTATTTCACTTGGTGAATTAATAACTTCCTTAGTTTTTCTGTTTCTATTTTTTTGTCATTATATCCTTAGAGACAAAGTTTGTCATGATCCCACAGAACTTCACAAGTATGCATAAGAGTACTAGGACTAGCAAAAAGATCTTTTAATCTAGGCATACGTTAAAAAATCCAGTTATTTAGGTCTGATTTGAAATAAATATACTTATTTGTCAATTTTAGTTTTGAGACATGGCACACACAATGCTGCAAAGACTTCTCTCTTAATATTACAGTTTACAACACCTGAAGACCTCAGTATGGAAAATACATGGACCTGTTAGAGCAGATCCAGAGAAGGGCCACAAAAATGATTGGAGAGATGGAACACCTCTCATATGAAGATAGGCTGAGATAGTTGGGGTTGTTCAGCCTGAAGAAGAGAAGGGTTCATGGAAATCTCATTGTTGCCTTTCAGCACTTAAAGGATATTTATAAGAAAGATGAGAATAAACTTTTTAGCAGGGCTTGTTGTGATAAGGTGAGGAGTAATGGTTTTAAACTAAAAGAGTGATGATTCAAAATAGATATATCAAAATAGAAATTCTTTACTGTGAGTGTGGTGAAACATTGGCACAGATTGCTCAGAGAGGTGATTAGTATTCAAGGTCAGCTCAGATGTGGCTCTGAGGAACCTGATCTAATTGAAGATGTCCCTGCTCATTGCAGGAAGGTTGGATTAGCTGGCCTTCAAAGGTCCCTTCCAACCCAAAACATTCCATGACTCTATGATTTTGATTCACAGATGACATAAGTTTGACTGTTGTCAAACATTTGAACTGAATTAATTACTTTGTTTTCTAGAGTCTTCATTAGCTAAGGCCCTTATAGAAAAAGTTTATATCACCACCTACTAATAGAATATGCAATTTTAATGACTTTGAGTCTTCTCTATAGCTAGCTTTGAAAATTTATATCATATAACTGAGTCAGGATTTTCTACATCCAGATAAAGTTAATACACCTGGAAACATTTTTTTTAGAAAATAGGACATGAATTCAGAACTTAAAACCATGAAATATTCACATTTTAGCTGCTATGATGTATTCCCTCAAATGCAAATGCTAGTATTGCTGTGAGCAAGACAGCTGAAGGATGTGAAACAAGGTCTGTACAGAAAGATAATATCCTTTATTAGGAAAAACGTTATGAGAGGAAAAAAAATGGGCTTTTTCATATATTATTTCTTATTCATGTTTGGTGTTTACCTTTTCAGTATGTTGATCTTGTCTCCGTACAGCGAAAGATTGTTTGTTTTGTTTATTTTTCTTCATTGTTTATTTCCCTGAAGGCACTATCTCTTCTGACATGCCATGATTCATGAAATATATGAGAGATGGTGGTAGAGCTGTATGTTGCAGCATGAAATGTTGTAATATGTTGTTGGTGTAATATACAGTAATGTTTTGAGATGAAGGATCCAAAATACTGTTTTTAGGTTGCAGAAATCAGCCAGGTTTCATGTCTAGCAATTTATCTGCACTGTTCAATGAGACTGTGTAGGGTCTATCCTGCTCCATTCTTTGAAATACAGAGTCATTGGAAAAAGTCCTTTACATCAACGACAATGATTTTAATATAGAGCCTGACTATTAAAGAGAGATTGAAAATAAATATACCGTCTAGCTATTTCTTTCATTGTGTAACTAAATGAATTATGAAACAGACAGTAGTTTTGCCAAGCTGTCCACCTCAAGGGCCATCCATTCATTCTGGATTTAGCTGTACCAGTCACGTCTTTATCATAAAAAAAGGTATCCAGATTTTAATATTCTAATTGCTCTTTTGTAAGGTGCCTTTGGAAAGTAAAAAGAACAAGATGCGACCAGCTAAGTAATCATATACTTTAATACTATGAAATTTAGCTGTCCCTTGTGATAGCCTTAATCTCTCATGCATCTGAAGGTTTACATCCCCTGATTGCTACCCAACTACCATATATGTACAATTTCATTTTATGCCCAATTTTCCCTTGGTGGTTTGGTCTTATTAGCTGTTTTAAGTTAATGGAAGTGGTTTTATTCACTTCAACAAGCCTTCCACAGGCTCATAAAGGAGAAGTTAGTCATCAGGAGCAGTCATCAGAGATTCAACCAGGGCAAGTCATACTCGATCATCTGAATAGCCCTATAGGATGAACTGATAGAGGGGGAAGAGCAGTGGATATTGTCTACCTGGACTTCAGGAAGGCCTTTGGCATAGTCAAGTATGTTCATTTGAGATCAAAGACATGACATCTAGTCCGAGTCTGGTAAGCAGCAGTGTACCCCATGGGTCAGTACTGGGTCCAGTCCTGTTTAGTATTTCTATTAATTATTCAGATGGTGGGGAAGAGTGTACTCCTCAGCAAGTTTCCTGATGACACAAAACTCTGAGGAATGGCTAATATGCAAAATGGTGGTGATTATATCCAGAAGGACCTCAACAGACTGGAGACATTTTCCAGCAGGAAGTTCATGTAGTTCAATAAGGGGAGTTGGAAAGTCCTATACCTGGCGAGGAACCTCATGCAATAATATATGCTTGGGGCTGCCTAGACGAGAAAGAATTTGGCAAACTATGCCCTGGAGAAAACTTGGGGAATATCAACTGAAACAGGAACAGATAATGTGACCTTACCACAAAGAATGCAAATAGAATCCTGGGCAGCATTAGGCAAATTATTGCCAGCAGGCTGAGAGAGGTTCTCCTTTAATCAGCATTTACGAGGTCACATGTGGAGCCTGTGTGCAGTTTTGGGACTCTCAGTACAAAGAAGACATGGATATAGTGGAGACAAAGTCAAAGAGCATATGGATGGAGGAGACGAGGGCAGGGATAGTTCAGTCTGAAGAAAAGAAGACTCAGGGGAGATTTCATTAATGTGAGAATATCCAAAGCGAGGTTCTAAAGAAGAAGTAGCCAAGATTTTTCAGTGATACCCAGTGACAGAACCAGAAGACACACAATGAAGGATAAAAGGTCCCACCTGAACATTAGAAACATGTTTCCTGTGAAGGAAACTGATCATTGGCACAGAGAGCCCAGAAAGGCTGTGGAGATATTCACCCCACCTTGGAGATATTCAGAAGAAATTTAGACATGGTCCTGGACACCCAGTTCCAGGGAGCCTTGCTTGCACAGGGTAGTTGGATGAGATCACCTCCAGAGGTCCCTTCCAGCCCTAAACATCCTTTAATTTGTGGTCAGGATAAATACAAGATATTGCTATCCACTTTGCATTAGCATGAAAGAGATTATGTAAATTTACTGTAAAATATTGTTATGAGTAGTACAAAATGGATTTAATGTTTGATGATAGACATAAAAGAATACATGTGTCATTTCATTTTTAAAATTTCATCCTTGAATTATATCTGTTCATCACCTTATCTCGAAATTCTGTCACATATGTTCATTGAAATGGACAGTAATTAAATTCAGAGTATTGTCTATCTTTTCTTTATGTGTGGAACAGTTTTTCTCATTTAAGGATCATGAAAACAAAATATTAAAGTCACTGACATAATTCCAGAAGAAGACCATAATGATATTGCTAGATTTTAAATAAACTTTACTATTTCAGAGTTTTGCATAAGAAGAAAATGTGTCCTGCTATCAATTCTCATTAGAAGCCTTTCATATGAAATAGATATGATTTCCACTTTTGTGTAATACTTAAATTAAATTACTGTGACCCAAAAATGTACACCATTCCTGGTAGCTGTCTGCATTTTCATCAGCTGGACAATTCTTGTTTATACCTTGGTAACCTGTTGGGAAAAAAACCCCAAAATTGGCTAAGCAATTAAAATTCAAAACAGGTCACAGTAGTGCAATACATGAACACAGTACTTGATTTAACGTAATGGACTAGGCATTGAAAAATTCCAGTACCTCATTTTTGGACACAGATTTTAATGAGAACAGAAACTGGCACAATATTAATCAGTATGACATGATTCCTTGAACATAACGGGGATAGGAGAAGTGAAAAATTAAAATCTCAAGTTCTCATTAGTCTGAAGACTAAAAACTGTGAATGCATTGGATCGCTATAACCCAATCCAAGAGGAAAGAACCCTCTCCATTTCTCAAGCACTTTGAATAATAAAGTAAAATACTCAATTGCAGAGACATGTAGAGAGTTTTTTTTTACATTATATAAGTGAGACATTCCATCTTACCAGTTTTCATTTCCAGGGGCCTGATCTGGAATGGGATCTGTGTCCTTGAGCAATGCATCTGGGTGTTCTGAGTTTACACAGAGAAAGGTAATTTAGCAATATTCCTATGTCAGTAGTAAAAACTCTTTTTTACTTGAATCTTCTCTAGAAAGTAGAACAAAAGATGAGGAATAATGTTAATAAAACATTGTCACTGATAAAAAGTAAGAGACATTTAACTTTATTCTTAGTGACAAGAGAATTGTCTTTTCTTGTAGTTCTACAAAATAGTTTATTCTCAAGTATTTTGCTAGAACACATTAAATTTCTCTAAGTAATATTACATTATGCTTATAAAAAGTTTATAGTTTGATTATTTATAGTAATATTCATTAATTAGCATAAATAGTTGTATCAGTGGGGTTTTGCAGGTTATCTTTTTTGTTTTAAAACCTTAATGGGATAAAATGTAATGGAAGTGAACATATTTTTGAGATGCTTATAATTTTTTATGGGCAGCAATTTTTGATTTTCAGGCAGAGATTTTGTAGTGATATGTGAAATTTGTTGTATTAACATAGAGATTCATGTTGCATTGCTAAGGTGGTAACAGACCCTCACTAATATTACCCAGTGTTTCTGAGTATGATTACCTTTTTATTATTTCAGTTGTTTATACTTCTCAGCTCTTCTTAAGATCTTTCAGTTCTATGCATTAAGATATTTGCAAGAATCTTTTTCAGTTGCTTAAAATTGTTTGGCATTTCCTAACACAGATGACTTTATGCTGAGTGTGGTATTTTTGTCTGTTTGCTGATAATTTAAAGTCAAGTAAAATCCTATGTAGTTTTTTTGACAACACATTCTGTCTAGTCCAAAGCTATTAAAATTGTGTATGTCTAGTGATATTAGGGAAAGTCTAACACAGCAACGCTCCTCAGTTTAGGAGCAAAATTGAATTTTTAAACTTAGAGGGAATGAAATCAAAGCCAAAAGTCTCACAGACACCATAAAGTTTTTGTGTTGTAACTAGTTGCTGGGTAGTAGCTGGATGATCAAACTGAATTTAGTTCATTGACATTGCAGCAAAATGGTGTTAAACTGAATTCTGCCAGTTAGAATTTGAATTGACTATGAGCAGAGAAATAATTATTATAGTTCAGGTCTTATTGGAGGCTTATTGTAAAATTATTTAAAGCAAAATGTGGACTGTCTCTGCACTATTTGTGAGGGTAAATAATCTTTTCTTTAAAGTGTGGTTTCTATCTTTATGGGGTAGACTAACAATGAATGCCACAAGTGACAGGTGGAAGTTGAAATCCTCTGTGTTCTCAATAATGATCTCCCAACTGGTATGTAGGAGGAACAAGAAGGAAAAAAGGAAAGGTGAGAAGATGAAATTGTTGAGAACACCCCATAATACACTCTTTATATAATCTTTAACGATAACAAAAATTAACATCAAAATAAATGTGTTCCAGAATATCCTGGGGTTTTAATTTAGTATTTTGAAACTTTTAAACTACTAGATTAACCATAAGAGATCACCATATATTCTTATACTGTAAAATGTAATATAATTGTAAGTGCAGTTATATAACCCCTTGTTTTATAATTATTAGAACAGTCTGAAAAAATTAAAATAACCAATAACAATGAAAATTAAAATGTTATCTTTAACTTCAAGTAAATAGTAATAGAATAAAACTAACAATTTTAGAAATTACTTCTGATGACACACCTTTTTATACAGTTGCTATTGACTACACCAAGTTTCATGAGCATATTTCCAAATTGTGACAGACAGATGAAAAATACAAAAATGAAATTGTAAGCTGTTATTAATCTTTGCACATGATAGTTTGAAATATGAACTGTAATATTCTGGAATATGAACTAAACTATAAAGGCATATTTTCACTAAGAGTAATGAACAGAAATAAATTAAGTACACGTCCTTGCTCTGTTAACTGTTCTAACAGGATGGTAATATCTGAGAGATCAATGTCTTGAAATGCCATAGCTAGATTTATCAGGTGATATCTGTTAAAATTCTGAATATAGTGCTTGCACTGTTTTCACATAACAGATGTTGCCATTACTGACAACTGAACAACCCACAGTCTTCTGTCTATACCTACACACTTCTGTTTCCTTTACACTATTTTGTTGTAAGAATGATACTTAAAGACTCAAAGTCCTTATTATTCTTCGAGAAAGAGAATTAGAAAGGAAGAAGAGAAAAAACTGGGAAAGAGAAAAAGAAGAGAGAGAAGGGTGGGAGGAAAAGGAGGGAGGGATGGAAGGAGGGAGGCGGGAAGGCAGGTAGGAAGGAAGGAAGTTTGGTTGCCGGTGTCATATAGAGTATTTTGTAACAGTAATCAAAATAAATGTAACACTTTGTGCTCTGGTTTTAACACCAGCTGGATATTAAACTCCAAATAAGCATTGCCATCTCTTCTCAGCAGCACAATTCTGAATGTTACCTGTATCTAACACGTTGGCCTGTTCCTGAACTAAAGGAGTAAATGAGATCTCAGTATCTGGGAAGGAATATCACAAGGACTTAGATGGCCACAATTAGAATACCCAGAAGAAACAGATGGTCGATAGATGAATAGTCAAAGACTCTCTTTGGAAGGAAACAGAAGCATACAAATGGAGGTTTGACTAGACTGAATTTATTTCACATAAACAGTGAGAATTATTTCAGACTTTGCATATAGAAAACAAAATAGAGAGAATCATTTGCAAACCAGTGAAATAAATTATCTAAAAGAAAGAAGGAAAGAAAATTATATACTCATGAGAATGGGCCCAAAATGTAAATTTCAACCTACTCAATGCATTGACAAGTAATGACACCTTTGGAATTATTTTTAAGTGGAAAAAAAGACCTACCAGCTCCTAAAAGAAACTATACTGAAAGCATAGATACAGTTGTCCTGGCACTTTGTAAGGACAGAAAAGGATAGAAATAGAAGAAAACAACATTTGAATAATTTTACTAAGTCAGAAGCCCCCCCCCCCCAAAAAAAAAATTAAAAAGTGATTCTGTACACACTAGTAGAAATGACAGAAACCTTAGGTGTAAAATCATCAAGATAAAGGCATGACTTACAAATACCAAACAGCATAATTGAAAACATAAAGGTGCTATAAATATATTGAGGACAACATGGTCAAAATTATAAAAATCATTATTAAACAGAATCTCTATGTTTTCTTAACCTAAAAATGGTAATTATGATAGATAATAAAGTAATTATATTTGCAAAGTGTTAAGTATAGAGTGTGTGCATAAGTCTGCAGAGATTCAAGGAAGGAATTCTCTGTCAGGAAAATTATTATCAAAACAAGCATTAGAAATTTACTGTATAAGTTGGGAGAGATATTCCCAAAAATATTTAAGAAAAAAGTAGAAGCAGTATCTAGTGATAAAGAAAGTGCTGAGTATGGAAGTCACAGAAGAATAAAAAGCAAACATAGTATCTATGGAAAGAGTAGGAGAAAGGACTTCTAAGAGTGTAAAACAAAGAGTCTAACTGACTTTCAAAAGAATAGTACTAGGAATTGCTTCGCAAGAAATTGTTGTAAACATCTATATAGCATCTATAAATTATACAAAATCATCTGATGTGGATTTGCAAAGAACAGCTTGTGTAAAACTAGCTTACCATCTTTTCAAGGGCAATTGGTATAATGGGTAAGGGAAGAAGTAGATGTGATATATACTTTTACTAAGATTTTTTAATAGATGTTCTCAAATGACTCTTTTATAAGGAAAATAGTAAATATGTAACAGAAAATATTGTGAAAATATTATTCAAGAGCTGATTGGAAACTTAGATTATGACTTAGAAGGATTATTTCAGTTCTTCAGTTTCCAAAGTTATTAACTAGAAATGTATTTACTTTTTTTTATGATTTTCTTCTTCTTCTTTTCCTTCTTCTTACCGGTAATAGTAAAAAATATCTTTTCTTTGAAATAAAAACCTCAACTCCCTTAGTCATCCCCATGAAGTCAAATAGAAAGAAAGTAGCTTTGGTTTAGATGCTAGGAAGGAATTCTTTATTGTGGAAGTGGTGAAGCACTGCAACAGGTTGCCCAGAGAAGTTATGGATGCCCCATTCTTGGCAGTGTTCAAGGCTAGGTTAGATGGGACTTTGAGCAACTGGGTCTAGTGGCAGGTGTCTCTGTAACTGGCATGGGATTTGGAGATAGTCTTTAAGGTCCCTTCCAACCCAAACCATTATATGATTCCATGAAAGTGAAATTTGCTAATTCTGAGACTTTGGTTCCTTTCAGTTATTTAAAATAAGATATCTCTTACTTTTTAAAGCAAACTAAATGAGACATTTAATATTCAGTGACAAAACATTAATTCAGGAAACTGCTATAATTTTTCCTCTTATTTAAAGGTTGATCTGTTTTTTTAGTGATATATTTATGTTTTCCCTATACCTTGTTAGCTGTATTACTGACTATTTTTGGGGATGTGGGACTTAAGTTCATTGATTTTGTGTGTTTTTCTACTATTTTCCACAGTTATCTGTACTGAAACAGGCATACCTGTCACTAATGTTTTGTTCTTTTATTTATCTTAGATCTAGTTTCTGTCCCTTGGTGTTATTTAGTTTTTTACTGTTTTGCCTCTTTCTTTTCCTTGACAGTAGTCAAAGTGCTCAGCTGCCCACCTCCAACAAGTTCTGAGAATCTTTAAAACGTCTGATAGGGTCAAAACAGATAGTTGATTTGACTCTAGCTTTGGCCCACCACTTATTTTGTCTCTCTGGACACCTTGAAACATCAAGCTCTCACTGAGATTTTTGACTTCTTTTAGAAAAGAATTGGAACAGGAGTGGTATTGAGATTTTTTCTTCCAAATTTCCTTCATATTACTGAGTCCAGCTGCCATAAGTAACTAAAAATGATTATATGGACTAGAGTATATAGTTGATGAGACTGGGTAAAAGTCTAACAGTAATATATTTATTTATATATATATATGTTAATATAGATATATAAAGATATAAATATTGATATAGCTATAGATGATATAGATAAATATAGATATAGATACAGGTAAAGTATGGAAAAAAGAAAACTGTAATATAGGTAATTAGATAAAAAGTCAAAGTCTGGATTATTTGCTTATAAAAAAACAGCTGGTGAAATCTGAAGAACATTTATGACCTGAAATATCCCAAAGCCAGCTGATATGACAGAGTCCACAGGAGAAAAACCAGACACTGCAGGGCTACTCAAACACATTGTGATGCCCAGGACAAGGTAATCAGACCAAGGCTATAGTTCTCACAGAAACCAGACCCAGAACCCAAAGTGCTGAGCATTTTGCAGACATCACAAGCCACTGCTGTACAGTCTCTGATATTTGCGTGTTCTTCCTGAAGTTCAAAGGACCAGTTATTTGAGCCAGTTCAGTTTGCAGTAGATTTAAGGGGAAGTGTAACATCTGCAGTTTTTCTCCTTTCTTCCTCCCTCTTCTTTCCTCTTAAATGTAAATGAAGAAGAAAACAAAGCATACACGGGGTTAAAAAAAGGGTGTCTAGGGTTCAGGGTGAACACTAGTCCAGTTTACCATGAAGGCAAGTGCAAAAGAGGAGTTTGAGGTGATTTTGCTTTCTTTTGCCTTCACATCGGAAAATTAAAAAAGAAAAACAGAAAAACTGCCCATCTGATTACCCATTTAAACTGGATAAGTAAAGAAGGTGACAGTTCAGAGTCACCTATTCAACTCTCTACTAAGCCTTCAAAACCTGTTAACAGAAAATCTACTTTGTTGTTACTGCATCTGTTTTTGATGGAAGAGTAATAAATTTTTTTCAGTTCTGTTGTCCTCTGGTTGTAATAAGTGGTTTTAATTGGCTTCCTGCTATGGGCAACCTAAATAGAAGTTAATGTGGCTTATATGTTTGTGCTTCTTTAACTTTAACCTGAATGGGTGCGTATAGGACTCAGCAGGAACTTGTCTTGTTTTTACCAGCAGGAAAAAGGTGCTTATTAAGTGACATTGTCAAGTCTGATTAGAAATTAAGCGTTTTAGAAGTAAGAAAAAGCAGTTAAAAGTAAATTGTAGGTAATATTACTGTGGACATTCAAGAAGCACATTTCTTCTCAGAATGTTTCTGTTCTTGCTCACAGCAGGCTGACAGACTGGATGTAGAGAGAATAATAAAATTTTTGTCTATGTTTATGTTCAGTATATGAGACAGCTAGACTGAATAGAAGGCAAAAATGATGTGCCCCTAATCCTCAAGAGAAATACCAGTTCAGATATAAGCTGTCAGGAAATTGTTCCCTTTACAATAGAGAATTTAGGCTTACACTTCTAATAATCTACCTGTTCTCTCTGTAGTACTTGGTCAGGAATCGTGGCTATTCTATCTATTGCATTTTATCACTTTTAAAACAGTGGACTTTCCTTTTTCTCTCTTGCTCTCCTTCCAGCCACATATATTCATACTTTAATTTCTATTTCTGTTACAAACCTAAAAGTCTCCTCTTGTTTAAGATTACAGTTACTGAGCAGGATAAGTAGCATGCTGACTAACCAGAGATTCAAAAAGGAGTAACATGGTAAGCATACACCCTAGGCATTATTTCCTCTCTGTTTATAATGATGCATGCTGGAAGAAACATAGCATTTCTTTCAAGACCTGAATAATGTTGAAATTCATGTCTTTGGATCCCCAGTTGAGACTCTGTCAATTACTGAACCATATACCTGTAAACACCTGTATCATTATATCTAGCTATCTATCTATCCACCTAACTACTAATTGCCTATGTATCTATTTGTTATACACTGAAACACAAAGTATGTATGATTTTATGTCTGTATACATTTTACATATATGTATGTTCACATGCATTTAAATGTTTGACTCACAAATAATCATACATCATATATTATGTCTTTTTTTCCTGGGACATATTCATTTCCAGATTGGTGCTTTCTAGATAATTTTCTAGGACATTCAGTGGAAATAATTTTGTTTTCTTACATTCACTACTTTGACTCTGTTCAAAGCTGTTTACAAATGTATGTCTTGTTCTAGGAAGACATAAGCAATGTTGGTCCTGACTGTAGTTTCATCTAATAAAGAACTACAGCTCTTTCCATCTTGCCATGCTACTGAATGTAGCTGTGTAGCAAAGCAATTATTTATTATTATCTCAAATTAACATGTATTTATGATATGCATATATTTTATTACAGCTGGTCTTTTGTCTTATTTAACTGCTGTGAAGGTACTTAGCTAGTAGACTGGAATTCATTTTTCCCAATATCATGATACATTGATTTGTGTTCTCATACCTTGGCAGGGGAAATCTATCTGAATTTACTTCTATAATCTAATATCATATTACAATATGTGAATGAAACATTCCTTCCTCCATGAATTTTTCTGATATTTATGAAATAAATTATTTCCCTGTTGTCCATAAAATTTCCCAGTGCTGTAAGTCCTGTATTAGAAAACCATAGTGTTTATTATCAGTAGTGGCAATATAGGAAGCAAAAGAATTAGAAGTGTTAAGGTACAAGTTTAGCTTAATAACTTTAAATCTTTTATAATGAACACAAGTATCTAAATAAAATAGGAATTAAAAATAAGAGTACTGAACCAATGACTGTACAAATAAGAGCTGGTCAGATATCTGAAGACACCATATTAACCAGGTGTAAAACCCACGGTCACGTTAGACAGTCTGTCTCAGAGAAACCAAGCATACTGGTGTGCTGTTAAATGCTTAGTTTTGTGTAAGTAACTGCAAATCTGCATAAAGCTGAATACCATTTAATAAACCACTTGAGCAGTTTTTTAAATATGCAGAGGGTATAGCCAGGATTAATCCATGAGGTTCAACCAGAAGATGTAGTCTATAATTTTAAGTGGTTTATCTTCTGGCGTGGCTAGGGGGTGTGTAATTCTTTTACAGTCTGTTTTTGCCTGCAGATTGCTGGTAACATTACCCTGTGTTACACTTAGACTACTTTTTAGTGATACAGCGCTATGTCAAATGTTAAATTCCATTATGTCACAGTGGTTTACGTTGTCCTACTAAAGGGTGGTACAATGTGTAACCAGAAGGACAACTTCTACACATTTTCTTCAACTTAAAAATTTTCAACCAAGGAGCTCATTAAACATGTAATAATAAGAAATATAGCATAATGGTATGTTTCTAGTATAAAAAATATATTTTTTAAAATAATTATTTTCTAAACGTTTTTGACACAGTATAATTACAAATTTAATCTGACAGGTCTTATACTGCAGCTGTAATAAAATTGCTCATTTTCAGAGCCATTAAGTTAACCACCTACCTGCTATAATGAGAAATTCAAAGTGACCTTATATGAGACAATAGGTGAAGTACATTGACTTATCATTTTCTACTTTAGGATATATTCTATAACATTTCCTTGAGTTGTATAAATAGAGTTTTTACTGACAGAAGCAGCAAGCAACTACTGATCTGAACAATGGGAAATATGTTGCCACATGATATGTGTGGCAAAGTATTTCAGAAATACATATATGCTTGACAGTATTGGATCCTTTTTCTATGTTTAGAGGCAGATATCTCCTGCCTAGAATAAAATATTTAATTCATACTGTAAAGGTACATGGAATGTGTGGACATCAGCTTCATTCAGGTTATCTGATATAGGACATTTTCCATTCAAAGGGAGATAATAAGCAATGGAGGAAGTGATAACACACAAAGACAGAAAAACAGTAGACAAGGAATAATGTAGGCAAGGATTAAAGTCTCCCAAGATTTCCCATCATTAATTGAAAAGTCATTAAGTAACCACAGGCACAGCTTTGGAGATGGCCAACCTGACCACAGTAACTGGTACAAAGGGGAGAAAGAGGACAAATATGAGGAACTGGAATGTCACAGGGATACTTTGTGGAACTATGTAAAATTTATTAAAGAAAGTTTAAGGGAAGAAGATTGAGGAGAAATGAATAGTAGGAAAGCAGGGTAGAAGGAGCAGGTCAGGTGTTAAACGGGCCTGGTCAGCATGCTTATGGAGCAGAATCCTGTATGTGAACACTTCAGTCTGTCTTATTTTCTTATGAAATCTTCTTTTAACAAATTCTCTGAGCAATCACACTCCCTATCTCATGTGTGTCAGTGCAGTAAAAGCTCAGTGCCAGGTGCTGGGGAGCCTGGCAAGAGCAAGTGGGTGCCAACGTCTGCAGACAGATACCCTGGTCTGACAGTGGGTGCCCTTGGCCTGTGGTGTCAGCTACTGGAGTCAGTGTGGTCATTAACTTCCAGCCAGTGAGGTGGGTGTGGTGTGTGTCCCAAAACCAGCTACTGAGGTGGGTATGAATGAGGAGAGTGAGGGACTTGGCACTGACAGCTGGATTGGAACTGTGAGTCACAGCATGTGTGCTAGGTGTCAGCTTCTGGGGGCAACTGTCTATTCCTGTCCCCAAACTGGCTCTATGCAGGATGTAAGTGTGGAGTTCCTGGCCAATTCCAAGCTGAGACCAGCTGGGGAAGAGGGGGCCTTGGGTGTGGGCAGGGCTATCAGGTGAATAGAGGGTCTCTGCAGGCATTCAGGAGGACCCACAGACAGGGTGTCTGTGGGACAAGTGTGTGAGTTCTCTGTGTGTGTGTGCAGTGAGCACCCAGCAGGATCAGCCCATGAGTCAGGAACCCATGGGATGAGTAAGGGGGGCCGGGATCTCAGCAGGACAGGAAGTGGGGCCATGCTGGTGCTCGGGGGATCTGCCAATGTGTGTGCTTGTGAAGCCGGGCAGTGTTGGGTGCGTGCTGCACCTATGACCTTCTGCCTCTGCCTGCCCGAGAGGCGGAGGGGACACGTCCCTGTGTGCCTGTGTCTGGTGTGAGTCCTGAATGTGGGGGTTGCTGGGGGCAGAGTCTTGTCTGTGGCTCTCTGTGTGACTGTGTCCATGTCCTCTGTATATCTGCGTGAAACTCACCACTGGTTGAAGTGACAGCAGCAGCCACATTCCCCAGTCTGACCAGAGCCTGCAAGTCTCCAGGCACCAGGGTGTATGGGAGGAGTTCTTGGCCTAGATCTGATGCTGGTGGTAGCCACAATCCTTTAGCATTAAGATAGTAGCTTGTGAAAGGTAATCTGGTATGGGAGCATCCTAGTTAAATTTAACTACTAACTTTTGCACTGAGATCTCCTATGATAAAAGATGGCATTTCAGAGCCTGTTCCAAACACCTGAGTCAATTGAGGTAAGCTAAACCAAAAGGTAAATTAAATATTATAATTACAGCTGTTTCTAACATTACTGACGATAGAGACTGAGATCCTATTTATGCAAATAGCTGCAATGTATTAATTGATCAATTAATAGATTAATAGCATAAATTGCATATTAATATTTGAATATAAATGTTCGTAAATACATAAATTAATCAGATCCTGAGCCTGAGTGTTCTTATAGACTTTATTTGCAAATATGCCTCTCTATAGAACTACATATTCCCCCAATACCTCATATAGCCAAAGTCATGATGTAAAGTAGTAAAAAGAGTTACAATACAGAGGCAAAAAATTGTGAAACATTTAAAGTTAACTCCAGGGACATATTTTATTCAAATGTAAGTGGAATATAAATCTGCAAAGAATTTGTCACTGGGTTTTCTGAAAAGGTCCAATGTGGAAAATGTGAACATGTTAACTGCTGATATAAAAGACTTTTCCATCCCAATCAGGCAGAATAAACGGACTGCATGGCTGATATCTCAATGCATTCAGTTTGGTCTCATCCAATTGCATATTTAATTCCTAGACATGGCAAGGAGTTTAAAAGCAAATTAACATTGTGTCATTTCCGTTTCACAAAACTCAAGTCAAGCAAATTGCCCTCCAGGTGTGTCCTGAATAACACGCTGGCTGATTCTCTTCCAAAGGAAATTAGTGATCTACACTGCTTGAAGAAATGATTTACAATACATTGAAATATTTTCAGACAGATACTGATTTGAACACCAAAATGAGCAGTCACCACTCACAACAGTTATTACATTTACCCACATGCAAGAGAATTGTAAAATGACTCTATTCATTTTCAGAGAACAAAAGAGAAAAATATTCTAAACAAAAGCTTCACTTTCTTTATTTTCCTCATCTTTTCACAGCTTTTCAGGATTGACTCTTTCAGGTTTTTTTATTCTGTGCCTAACAAACTACATGAGAGTAACGAATAATTCTGATATGTTGTAAAGGATTTGGTATGAGCAAAGGATAATTTTGGTATGTTGTAAAGGATTTGGCACTGATAGCTGGGGTACAACATACACTGCAGAGCAGTTTGAAGTGACCAGTTTCTCTTTCACTGATGACTAAACAACTCTATACTTTTTACTATGCCACATCTGCAATGAGGTAAACACCAGTGCCTGGATCAGAACCTGTGTACAAGAGATTGCAACATAATAAATATGATATAATTCCAAGTGGATCATTTCTCAAAGAAAAATATATACCTGGGTATGATTAATTGTCATCTCCGCATGTCAGTATCCTTCCACTGATGATAAAGTGAATCAAAATGTTTCACTAAGATTCATTGCTTAATGCTTCGTTAAAAGGTGAAACAAATTTCACCCAATAAAGGAAAAAAAGAAGAATATTTTAGATTAAGGTAAAATCAATTGTACAGGCACCACAAAACATAACTCTACACCTCTCAGAGTATGTAGAGACAGCTTTTCAAGTTACAAATCAAAACTGAAAAATTAATTCACTAGTTATAATATTTATCTTAGCGTTATTTATTTGAGTCCATTTGTGGATGTGCTAGTAGCATAAAATCAATTACATTAGATGAAGTTTATCTGGACTCATGTAAAGAGCTGGGTAGGAATTTAGGAAAGTGAAGGATGCAAGTGCTGTGTTGACAGAGAAATATGCCCTTTGCAAACAGGATTGTAATAGCAAGAGTATGTATCAAGAGAGTTCCTCTTGTGAAGGGCACAATTTCATGATAACCAGTGCAGGTGCAGTAGGACACTGTCCTGCATGTACAGACCAGGAATAGTCCTTGGTTCTGCTTCCCATGATGGTGTGAGTTCAACACCAATGTCTGGCAAATTTTGTCACTTCAGAAGGTAAAATGTTCTTCACTTCACAAGTAGCTTATGTGATTTACCTCTGAAACTAGTTAAGGTAATTTCAGGGGGTATACACTCTTGCAATTTAATTTTCAAGTTTATTTATGCAAAATATCATTCTATATTTAGAAATAGCATTTTTATGTAATGAACACTGCTTAGAATGTGTTAAATCATATGGGTTTTTAAAATTTTTATCAATATAGAAGTGTCCGTATCAATTGCTTACACAGACAGAAGAAAAAGAGCTAAATTATTTTACCCTCCTTAGTTTGAACCTAATATAATTCAATTAGCCTAAAGCAGTAAAGCAGTCAAATCTGTTTGCTAAATTTTTAGATTTGTAGCAATAAATAGTTGACTGGTAGAGAAGGTGATTGGTGTTTAGTAAAGTCTCACAGAGAAATTAAAAGGCTTGTGGAGATGGATATTGTTACTACAGATTTGCTTTATACAAAAATATTTTATTCCAGTTAACTAAACAGACCAAAAATCTCTCTTTTTGTTTTAAACTGTGGAATGATAAAAGGATATTTCAAATGAACATAAAATAAGAGAACAGTAATATTAACATTGAAATTGTTAGCAATAGCTTACAAAGGAGATGAAAATCGTGATTTATAATTTTTTAACTCTCTGAAAGACAGATAACATTGTATTTCCTTATCAAATTACTGTATAATAAAAGTCCTCTGATCAGTTGAAATGGAATTTTCCATTAAGTACAATCTAAAGAAAGATCTGGTTTGTAATCTATGATTGCATATAATTTTTATTACATTTGTAATCTAGTTTTGCATAGGTAGAATGTTTTCTGAACTTTTCAGTATGTGGCACTTATATCCTTCAACTTGTGAATGCAGTCAGCAAACATAACAAATGTAACAAAAAATGACATTAACACGAAGTAGGTGTCAATCCAGTGTAAGATAATAATACATATAAGTGTTGTATTTTCAATTTATATGTGTTAATAGATGCTAGAAGCATCTGCTGCCTCCAGCAACTGTGGTTCTTAGGATTTCTACTGCCACTGTGTCCAGTCCTGAGACCTGGAGGTCTCCATCCAATGTGGAAAGGCCAATGGATGTAGCTGATATGTTCCTGCTTGTAAGGTCAGCCAGCAGTGAGGCTCAATTTATATCTCACACACAAACAGAGGACATGGAGGGCCACAGGCAAGGCCTTTCCCCCAGCAGCCCCCACATTCAGGACTCACACCAGACACAGGCACACAGGGACGTGTCCCCTCCTCCTCTTGGGCAGGTGGCAGAAGGTCACAGGTGCAGCACACACCCCATACTGCCCAGGTTCACAAGCACACGCATATTCATGGATCCACTGATCACCTGCACTGCATCTCTTCCTGTTTGGCCCCTCTGTGGACACACAAAACACCTGTTGAACAGAAAGATAAGAGTTTATATCACAGCAGGAAAAAATTTTCTGCTAAATTCACTGTATTATATCATGTATAGTTCTAACACATGGACTTACACTATGCTTCTGGATGACAGATATCTGTTGAACATGTAGGATAATTGAGATAGGCAGGAAGAGTCTACAAGCTATATAAGATCCAGCAAGAGGTCAGGATGTGTTCATCAATCTGGCAGAGAGGGTGGATCATGATCTGAGACTAATTGTCCAGGGACAAAGACAGGATCTTTCTCATGTCTCTGTTAAAATTAAATACAGCCACTTGATACAACCACTGCCCCTCTAATACATCAGGGTCTTGGTGGGAGGCAGAATGAAGTAAGTTCATTTGCAAATTAAACAATAACAATTGAGCTACAAGGTATTTCCTGAGGCTCACTGATCACACAGAAGGAAATAAATGCAGCTAGTCCTTATTATCAGGAAACTCTTCTGATGATTTTATTCTTTTCTACACATTTGTAAATGCTTTATGACAAGGTCGGATAACAAGTATATGCATATCAGCATGATAAGCATCTTAGAAATGCCTGAAGGTTGTTATTACTACTGTAAGGTGAGAGTGAAAAGTAATCTCTAAGATACCTACCTTTGTCATGGCTATTACTATTTCATTAGTATGTATAAAGCCTTTCTGGAAAATTAATGTATGATTTACTAAGCAACCGCTTTCCATGAACCATCTCTACATTCCATTCAGCATGTAATTAATATTTAAACATCTTTTTCCTTCTCTTTATTTTTGTATTGTTTCTCAATGACAAATATTTTTACAGCTTGAATAAATATTATCCAGGGTTCTTAAATTAATGTTTGCATATATTTTCTATTTAGTTTACATACTGAATGTACGACTATATCTGTTTCTGTTAGGTGCATGCCAAGTACCACATACTATTTTTTCTGCTTTCAGAAACATGATTTATTCATTGATTGATGAATAATCCAAAATTATCAATAGTAGCAGATAAGAATGGAAAGATCATTTCATGATTCTGGGATTCTGAAAACAAAATAAATAATTTTTTAAAAATCTTACACTCTTAGTAAGTCCTTGATACAAAGCCATTGAATGTAGCAGAAAATCTTCATTACTGTTAGTAGGAAAGACAGTGAACTTAAAATGCATTACATAGAGAACTGTACAAAGGCAAGGAAGGCAGTGTGTTCTACCAAAAAGAAAAAAAAAAAAGAGGAAAAAAATATAATTTTAAAAAGAGAAAAAATTTGTAAAAGGAAAAACTAAACCAAAATGGAGTCTCTTTCCTATTTAAAACCTAGACATATTGTAATCTTTTGAAAATAATTGAGCATATGGTTTGGTATATACAAATTATACTGGAGCTTGGGGTGGACTGGTTCCTTTGAAATTCACCTTTTTCTTCACTACATTTAACTGAAACACCCTTAGGAAAAATACTGTTAATAAAAAGGTTGTAGTAGAGATCATACTTAGACATCTCCAAACGTAACGTTAAAACTGGATTTTGTTCAGCATGTCTGTGGGAGATTGGGTTCAGATAACCATGTTTAGCAACATTAAAAGAACTCTTGTCTATCAATTTCCTTTCAAATCTATCAATCTTAAACTTTGCAATACTCTGGTAGCAGGATCCATAATTTAATCATGCATTATTTCAAATATTTTGAATATTCCTATGAATAGATAGTCTCTTGTTCCTTTTTTGTGACAAATACTTAAAAAATAACCCCTTATTCATAATCTGTACCATGCCAATCATTATTTTATAGGCCCTTCTCATAGCTCCCCTTAGTCATGCCTTTTTCAAACCAAAGAGGTCCCAAGCTGCTTAATCTTTCTCCATACAGAGACCAATAACCAGAAATGGGGAGAGAGAGAGCAGGATGGATACCATTCATGTTTTAAATGCAGATTGAAATCAGCACTGACATAAAGCCAGTCCCAATGGGAGGAACAACCTTATTACAAAGAACCACACAGAAGTCACAACATTCCTGGATTCTGGAAGACTGCCCATCTGATTTACTTACTCTCAGAATTTTGTTATCCAGCTAAGTACATTTAAGTTGGGATGATCAGAAAGAAATGCATTATTCGAGCTTTGGTTTTATAATGCAGTGCAATGGAGTTTCCTACTTGTGCCAGAGCCTTTGTTAATAATTCTGATATTGTTTTTGTTTTGTCTGAGTACAGAACAGACTTCTGGAGAACAATCTATGTATCATGCACATCATTTCACATTTATGTGGACTCCAATATCGCCAGTATTCCTGAAGGGATAACAGCTATTTTAAAGTTTGTTACTCAATAGAAATGTATCTACATTGTACAAAACAAGATATTAAGATCCTCAAGTTAATGGAAATCCAACACAAGAAATACCAGTACTGATACCATAGAGACCAGTTGCCCAGTGTTATATGTAGCACATTTGTATAGAAGTGATGAACTGGAATTGGAGTAGGACCTAGAACCAGACTTAAAACTTTAAAGCTGGGAGTTTTGCTGTGTTTTGAGAAGATTTTAAGCCTCTGAACAGCATTATCTTGACTCACATGAAGTTAGCAGCTAAATATTCTGTAGTCTTGGCTGTGGAGATCACTCCTAATTTCACCTATAATCCCACTGAACTCTCTTTTTACTTGTGAAAAATGAACCAGGAACACTCCTTGCTTTGGGGTTGGCTTCTGCATTTCTAAAATACATGAAGCTGAGGAGGAAATGGAGCACCCACTTTTTCACCAGGCAAAGAAAAAGCATCACCAAGAAGGAGGGAAGGAAAACATTTCTAAACACAGCAAAAGTTGATTGACTGAATTAAAAAAATGTACTTGCAATGAAGGGTTTTTAATTTGTTTACATTTTGCTTATTTGTTCTGTGTTGTGTTATTAAATAAGAAGTTTCATCAGGGTAGTGATGCTTCCTTTGTTGTCAACTGGTTCTACAAATGCCATAAAAGCAAATTTCTCTGGCAGTCAGGGCAGAAAAATCAAGCTCACCTAAATTCCTTGCAATTTTTTGCAATGACACAAAGTAACTGTAAAAGAAAGGGATTTGGTCCTGCTCTTATTTTTGGTTTTATATTTCAAATGGAGCAAAGTGATCCTAGAGGACTAAGGAATTGTTTAAATAAGAACAGAGTATTGTAAAGCATGAAAAATGTAAACTAAAGGAATATATTTCCATACAGGGAAAACTTTCTATGGAATACCGTGGTGCAAGTAATTAAAAATTATTGGGTTTATGTGAAATCTTTATTTATATTTATGCACATATGCTGTTATAATTATATAAAATTGATAAGCACATGTCTTGTAATTATATTGAATATAATACAATTAAATGTTTATATTATGTACTTATAATTGTTAACATTATTATACTGCAATATTGCATTTTTGTACAAAAAGTCAAAATATTCACAAATTTGTCAGCACTTAAATAATGTGCTTTACTAATACATTTAAATAATATACTTTACTGCATCCTGTTTATTAATCTGAATGTATGTTAAAAAAACTTCTAAATTCTTGGCCAAAATGTGTTTTAAAAGGCACATTTAGAGAGCAATATTAATTCTGTCACAGTATGAGCTGCAGGATTTTCGTTTTACTGAGTATACTGTAAAAAGCTCTTGGACTTTCATAGTATATACTGCCAATGATTTTCACCCTGAGAATTTAATAGCCCTGTGTGGCATTTATGGTCTTTTTTACATCAATTTCTTGATACATAGGGTTTATTCTGTGTATTGCAGACCCAGTGGTAGAGTTTATTGCAGCCATCATTTTACACGTCCTTGAAATGTTTCAGCTCCTTCTTAAGTACGATAAGAAAATGTATATTTAATGTATATATCTAATTCCTGCCATGTGTTTGCTCGACACAGCCAGGTGTAAAAGATGTTCTGCAATACCATATTTGAGCTGTGCAATTAAATTAATTTGTGTCAATGATGATAACACAAATATATATAATATATGGAGTCACGCTTTCTTATTCTTGAGAATAAATTCCCTATTAAACTATCAACTGTTGAGACAATACGTTGATGTGAAATGCTGATTACTAATGTATCTCAACAGTAATGTTGACACATTGGTCCATAGTCACAATTGCTAAAAAACCACATACTTTCCTTAAGCAAATCCAAACATAAATCTTCCCCCTAGCTGTTTTGGCACTCAATTCATGTCCAGTGTCTTCTTTAAAATGAAATAGCTCATTATTTTTCAAGGTGTTTTTCTTTTACCAAAATAATAAAAGCAATTATAGTGGCTATCATTCTCAAAAAATAATTACCTGTCAAATTTAATTTGAAAACCAAATCATTTTAACTCATGCATTTCTTACATAGCTTTAAATTTCTAACATCTAATTTTTAATCTTGGGTGTTTTTTTAATAAAAAATAGTTATATTTTCATAATACATACTTTTACATGTGAATGAAAGGTGTTGAATTTCAAAATTAAGAGACTTAATCTAAAAAAATTAAGATATTCAAAATATGTCACTTCACAATCCCATGTAGTCTCCTGTTCTTTCTATAGAGCAATCTTTCTGTGGCCATGCTGGAAGCATTTTTCTTAAGATTGGAAGAACGAAGCACAACAGTATAATTTATTGAGTATTGTCCCTCAGAATGTTGTCAGTTTGAGACAGCTCATAGGAGATATCCAACATCTGTACAACAGAGACCTGTCCAAACACTTTCCCAGAAATAATGGGTTTATGTCTGTGAACTGCCTAAGTACAAGGAATAAGAACACTATCAATCTGCCATATGGCTGTGTTGCAGAATGTTGCTGCAAAAAGATGTTTTCAATTCCCTTTATTCTTTTAAGAATTACCATGTGTTAATGTATTTTGGATGTAATTGAATGTTGTTTATGCTCTTCTTAATCTTCATTCTAGTAAGAAAAAACATCAAAACAGATTTTCAATGGTTAACGGTAGAATTTGTCTTCCCTGTTTTCTTCTTGAGTACGAATCTGTATTATTAATCTGGAGAGCTATTGGAGAAAAAGCAACAATGCATAGAAATACATGGATGCTGTGATCTGTATCTCAAAACACAGCAGAATTTGTTCTCTGGGGATATGCATCTTCTCCTTAACCAAAAATCTTTTACTGACATGTTGTCTGTATTTTCACAACTATTGCTCAATGTAGCATGTATGTAAAGAGTGTTAAAAGTTAGAGTAAAATGAACCCTCTCCTTGCAGGTACTTCAGCAGTCTCTTCTCCAAGAATAACTTCTCACAAATTCATTACAACGATGCATTATGAGTTTTATGAAATAGTATTACAAATTAATTGCTTAAACATCTTCTTAGTGATTTTCAATTTGTTGATGGATTGTGTCATGAAGCATGTAATTCCTGGAGCAAATAATTTCAAAAATGTTTTTATTCTCTCTCCCTAGGTATCCACACTATCTCTGTGTGGGTGGTTGAGTCCAACCAACAGCTAAGCACTCACTTGGTGACTTGTTCAGACCGCTGTCCCCAGAGAGATGGAGGAGAGAAATGAAGGAGCAAAAGCAAAAAACCCATGGGTTGAAATTAAGGCAGTTTAATAGGTGAAGAAAAGTTTCCCAGGCAAGCAAAACAAAACAAGGAATTAATTTGCTACTTCCCATCAGCAGGCAGAAGTTTAGCCCCTTGCTGCAATGCACAGCTTCAGCACACATAGAGTTTGTTGGAAATACAAACACTGCAACCACAAACATCTGCTCTCCCTCCACCTTTACCTGAGCTTTTATTTCTCAGCACACCTTCATATGCTGGGTGTTATCCCTTTGGCCAGCTGGGGGCTGCTTTCCTGGCTGTGTCCCCTCAGAATTTCTTGTGCACTCCCGGCCTCCTCTCTTAGTTGTAGGATCAGAATGAGAAAAACATAAAACCTTGGCACAAGTTTAAAACACAGCACTATAACAGTGCCTCAGAGTAAGCTAACCATGTTAATGACTTACTCTTATTGGAGTCCCACTATACTACTGACCTAGGTTCCTGTCTGGGAAAATCTTGCTTTAAAAAAAAGGTATAACCGAAACGCAAGTATTTTAAGCTTTTTGCTTGTTTTCTTTTATGCATTTTATCTGTCATGAAGGTATTTGCACAGAAATAAAATCTGGGTCAACCCATCTGTGCCTCTCTTAATATAAAACTCTGTTTCCTTAGAAAGATTCCCTAACAGGCTACTTGAAAATGTATATATTCATACACACACATATACACATAAATATGAATAAATGTACATTTATATATACAAAATATATGTATATTTTTAATATAACAAATGTTGTTTGCTTTTAGTTGGAGTTTTGGGGCGTTTTTAATTTTTTTTTCCCACCAGCTAAGTTATACCAGAAGGAGAACAGAAAGCAACTAAGGACCAAAACTGCACACAACATTTTTCATTATTTTCAATATTTTATACTTTGTAGAGGTAAGAATTTATAAGAATTGAACAGTTTTGAAGCACACTGACTATTCCAGCTTCATTGCTTCTCAATATAATTTTTTTTCTCCTTGTTGCTTTGAGTTAACTGCACGGTGGATGAAGCAAACTTTTTAATTTTATTAGGTGATATAACTAAGCTTTGCAAAATCATCTGACCTAAATTATCCAGGGCATAATTGCTAATTGATTTTGCTGCCTCTTGCAATAGTGTGTAATATCTCTACTTGTGTTAAAATTAGTAATCCACACCTTATTTTGCAAGGAGATGCACTGGGTTTGTCAGATAAACTATGCAGAATATGATGTAATAGACATTAATATTGTAAGTTCAAAGACGTGGTTCTGCATTCAAGGAAACTCAAATTAGGTTCAGTAGGTTTCAGTGATAAATTGCAGCAATTCAAAACTACTGTAAAATCTGCTTTAAAATGTTGCAGGTTTCGGTTGTGTAATTAGCTTTTTGTTTCTCAGCAGAGGGACTCTAAAGCAGTTGTGATCCAGAATATGTATATACACAGACTACGTACGAGCAGGAGAAAATATAGAAAATACAGCTGATCCATATTTACAGCTGAATCTTTATGCTGTTAGTCACAAAAAACCAGACATGCTGATTATTGTCAAATTTGTAAGCTGTAAAGGTTCTGATATAGAATATATGATGTCTTACATTCACCAATAGAACTCTTTTTGTTTTTGATTCAACCCCTTTGACAGTAAAAGAGATATTGAATCTTTAGGCCTATTTCAACCATAAAAGGGAGACATGATCTCTCTGGAAACTCCGCCTTCAATGCTTACAATTCTGAGGCATTTTTTATAGCTTTCAAAATTATTCTCTTTGATTTCTGTGGGGTTTTTTTTTTTATTATTTTTTTCCTTGTCGTTTCTTTTAAATAAGTTGTTTACTTGATGAAAGAAATCCATCATATTTTTCAGAGTCTGGACAATCTAAAATCACAGGTTGTTTGTGTGTTACAAACAGATAAATACAGTGTTATTTGTCTAGTCTGACATATAAGACAAATAGATGAGCAAGATTCATAAACTATTTTATATTAATATTACATCCACATACATACACTTATATACATATTACTTTGTAGATTAGGAACATTCAGAGGATAATTTTCTCTTTAGGATAAACGTTCACAAGCTTTCTGTCACATTACTCGAAATTAACACAGAAGCACACGAACAAATTTGTGAGAATATGGGCATGACTGTATTCTTTCTATGTTCTCTCATAAGGGCTATCTTTCTCAAAAGCTTGTCTTTGTTAACATGTCTTTTAGGAAGTAATGTTTTGGAGTCATTAATCTCTTATTTGCAGTTTTAAAGTAAGGTTCGTACTATTAATTCACAAAAATCTATAAACTGATAGACCTAACTGGAGTACAAGCAGCCACATACTTGTGTTTATAGCAAGTTGAAAATAGCTCCTTTAAATAAGTTGGTTATGTTAAATAAATTTTTGGACCTATAAACAATGAACAAATAAGTAAAAATTCACAGTAGTCACCAAGTGACTATTGTTTTTTGAGGTCTGCCTTTATAATTAACTTCTTAAAAAGTCTACATGCTTAACTATCTTTTTTTTAAAAAAAAAAAACAAACTTCATTTGATTATTGCAAATAACACTTTTTGAAATTTGCATTTCTCCATAATTAATATAATTAGACTCAGACACTGAAATAAATTCTGTGGCTTGTAATTGATTCCCTGTTCATTCCACTTACATCTGTAATTTTTTAAAACTTTACCACAGACATCTGCGAGATAATAGCTGTGTATTCATTCTAAGGCAGTCTGCCTCAAAGTACAAATCTGAGCTGACTCACTGAAATCATCATATGAATTTACAAAATTATTTTCTTGGAACATACCATTAAGATATGTAACAGTAAACAGGCCTGCTCACATATTAACTAAGCTTACACTTTAGAGATGGGTGAATAGGCAGATCTAAATGGGGTTTATATTCCCATTTGAGGTTCATTGACAGCAAATCTTTTGAGCCTCTCTAATCAGATTTTGCCACCTTATGGAAAGCATCAGTTTTATCCTGTGGTAATCTGACCTTCTTTCACGAAATCTCTGATGAATATAAATAGAAACTGAGTAAGTGTCATCTGGTTTTAGATCCAGAGTCAGACTAATGCTGAAATTTTACCTTTTTGCTAATATGTACTGCATGGCAAATGTTACAGCAAAATCAATGGAGAAAAATTTACTTGAATTCCAATCTAGGAAATCTAACAGCTCATATTTTCCGGAATAGAACACAAAGTGTCTTGGCTGTCAGAAGATTTCTTATAAGGAAAATGTACTGATCTGCATTGATTCCTTTCCAGGGACAAAATCTGGGCTTACATATAGGTGTGAGAGTTTCACCCAAATGCCTGACAGTTTTCTTGCTGTTTTCCCATGTGGGTATTGACAATTCACCATGTACTGCCATGGTCTGATCAGAAGACGTCGTAACACCCAGGTTAATAAGGGAAGGAGTATCAGTTCTTGGCTGCTCTCATATCTCTCAGCTGGAAGTTTAGGCTCAGCCAGATACTAATGAACAAGCAACAAATGTACTACGGTGAAAGACAGCACTAACAATTTCAGATTTCTTGGTCACAACCGTATTCTATTAAAACTTCCTTTTGCTTTGTAAAGCTGGTAGGGAAAATGCTATTTTAGAATTTGTTCTAACCCATACAGAAATACTGACTCAGAAAGTACAGGTATAACGTGAGTTGAATAAAAAGCACTTAAAAGTGAATCTGATTAATTCTCTAAGGAATTAATGGTAGAAGAAAGAAGAAGAGTAAAGAAAATACGATTCAGAAAATCCAACATGAGCAACTCAGGGAGCTAAGAGACAAGGTGCTTCAGAGAGAGAGAGAGAGAGGGTAATGTATAAAGAAATGTGAGAGAACTGGCGGTAATGGAAAAGCTGAGATTATACTCATAATGGCAGAATATAACATTCCACAGCTAAGATAGGAAGCCTATTAAGAACACAATACAGGACCAGAAATTGTTCAACAACATGAAAATAAATATCAGATAAATAAATTGAAAGTGGAAACAAAGGTAGATTTCTAAGAATATGCCTAAAGGATAAAAAAAAAAAAAAAGAAAAAAAATTGGGGTAAAATCAGGGAAACCAAGGTGCAAAATAGACTTTCCATTAGCAAAGAACAGAAGAGCCCCAGGAGAATAAAATTAAAAATAAGGAAATAAAGAAACAAGGATACATAACAAACTTTGGATTAGGTAACGATCAAGACAAATGGTATATTCTTTGCTTTAAAAAACCCTATTAAATAAACAAGTGTCCCCTTGTTTTAACTATACATATAAAGAAATAAAATTTATGAATTGTTATACAGGAGAAAAAAAGAACACACTATAAAGTATCTTTTATAAAGTAGAGCGGACAAATTCAATTTGTACATCTTGACTAAATTAATCTTTTTACATAAGGAATTAATTTTACAAAATGTCTAGATGCTTGGAAAATAATGTTTTGGAGTTCTGGTATCCAGAGTTCTAATAGGAATAAGCTTAACATTGAACTTGAAAAAATAAGTTGAATAAAAACAAGAAGAAGAAAAAAAAAAAAAAAAAAAAGAACCAGAGCATTACAGTTATGTGAGTCTAACTCCAATTTCTGGCAGGATTCTGTAAAAAAAAATTATTAAAAAATCAATTTATAAGTACCTCAAAGATAATAAGGTGATAAAAAAGGACAGCATGAGTTTGTCAAGAACTGATCATGTCAAACTAATCTAATTTCTTTCCCTGACAGTTTAACAGGCCAAGTGAATAAAGAAGAAGCAGGAGGTTAGGTACAGTTTGACTTTATTATGTCTTTTTTGACACTGTCATGCATGACATTCTTATAAGCAAGCTAAGAAAATGCAGTTAAGGTATAATCACCCACTTAAAGCTTACTCTGGAGAAGTAGTTATTAAAGGCTTACCTGTCCTAGGAGGGTGTTTCAAGTGTCATTCTTCATGGATCTGCCTATCCCTGTCTTGTTTTCATTAATAGTTGGAATGGATGAAATACATAAAGAGATTCACAGAATCACAGAGTTGATTAGGTTGAAAAAGACTTCTGAGATCATCACGTCCAACCTATGGCCTAACACCACCCTGTCGACTAGACCATGACACTGAGTGCCACACCCAGTCTTTCCTTAACACCTCCATCACCTCCCTGTACAGCCCACTTCAATACATGATCATGCCTTCTGTGAAGAAATTCTTCCTAATGTTCAACCTAGACCTCCCTGGTTCAGTTCAAAACTACATCCTCTTGATCCTGTCGCTGGTTGCCTGGGAGAACAGAACAATTCCCACCTGACTACAACATTTCAGGCAGGTATAGGGAGTGGTAAGGTCACCCCTGAGGCTCCTTTTCTCCCCGGCTACCTGAACAGCTCCTCATAGGATTTGTGATCCAGACCCTTCACCAGCTCTGTTGCCCTTCTCTGGACGCACTCCAGCACTTCAATGTCCACCCTGAATTGATTACATCATAGTAGAAGAGATGGTTGTCTTTTTCAAGGACAGTTTAAGACTCTAATGTGGTTTGACAAATTCTTACAAAATTCAACAAATTTAAATTCAGAGAATTTCAAGTTTCATTTTACTTTTCATTATGCACAAAATTCGTTGTTTGACTTTCTACTATGAATGAGTTGACATTCAGAGAATTTTAGTCAGAGAATACAGAGAAATTCAATGGTTATATCAAAACCTAAGATGCTAGTGAGGGTTAGCTGACTAGATTTTTTTTTTTTTTTTTTAGAGGTAAACATGGATCTTGGCCTTATAATAGATTTGAAATCAATTATGAGTCAGTTATGTGAAATAGAAAGAAGAACCCTAATTCTGGAACACATTAAGATAGTATTTAATGTTAAGACATTATGGTGGTAACAATTCTTGCTCTTTGCAGCACAGGGGAAGCACTGGCTATAATCCTTCTGCTTTTTAACACCCACAGACAGTAGTCCACAAATCAACATTCAGAGAGGAGACCTCTGATGTTCTGTTTGATTGTCTTAGGGTTTTCGTAATATGTATCATGTATCATGACTTGATAGATTTAAGAATGTCAGTTCTAGTATGATTTTTGTAAAACAATTGCCTAGACAATAATTTTGGTGCATTTCTGTAAGCTAGAAAAGCTTTCTCCCAGTAAGGGTGACTAATTTGAGATTCCACAAAATCACAGTAGACAGTGAGACAATGTGTTTTGTACATATTGAAAAGTAAAGCTGCATACAGGACACATGCTGATTCAGAAATACCTTCCAGCTTATGAAGCCAGAGAAAATTAAATCTAACTTCCCCTATTTCTTGGTGGTGTTATTCATGTTCTCACTTACAGTTTAAGTTGCAGACTTAAGTTGCAGACTAAATGGCAGAGTGAGAATATTATTGTAGTGTACTAAGAAGCTGTACTGCACAGACATATTTGTTTCACTCCAGCTATTTAAAGACCTGGCTGAGCATTTGCATGACATTCTTTACAAGCTAAAATAACTATAATCAATCCATGCATTCAATCTACTTTGTAATAGCTCATTTGCCATGTTGCACTTATATTTCAATGAAGAAGTTTATACATTTTCAAGCAATTCTACTGCATTTTAAGCATTAGCCCACCCTAGGAATTGAAGAGCCACTCAACTTCTAGAGCTCAGCTGACAAGGCAAATCCAAGGCATGCAGTCATTTGAATGGCTTATTAAACTTAAATCATAACCAATTAGTAAGGATTGTACTGTTCCCCTCCCTCATTGGTAAATACTCATTTATTTTCTTGTCTCATTTACTTTCTTGTATATCATTATTAATAAGCTTTCTCTCCTGCATAAAGCAACATGTCTGCAAAAGCAGATGAAAGGAAACAATGAAGTTCTTGCAGATTACACATGCTGACATTTAAGGTCTTGTAAAATTTTATTCTCTGGGGCTCTGGCCTTGCACGGTGTTGTACAGCAGAAAGGGTAAAACCCTACACTTTCCACTAAGTACAGGAAGGAAGATGCAGGATGAAGAAAAGTCCTACAGGGACCAAAATCATGCCTGCTTTCTGGACAACTTTAAGTTTTGTCCTCACACACAGCTAGAAAAAGTAAAGGGCATGCATGCTGAGAATTGAAAGAGCAAATGGTATCTGACAGGGAGAAAAAAAGAGGACAAAAATTGCAGCTTGTTGTTTAAATTGGTAGTCTGTGTTCCACACTGCAGAAAAAAAGTCACTCCATTTCTTCTTTGAAGACATCTACTGCTGCATGTTGAGAATAATCGTTGCAGTGGTGCTGAAAGCTACTGTATAAGAAGGATATGTATTAATTCTGATATTCCTTCTTAACATGTCTTGAATCTGGAACAAAAACACAAACTCTGATGTCATTTTATTTGCCTTGATGTCTGGCCTCCAAAAACTGCTTCACGCACGGGTTTCCTTCAAGGCTTGACAGACCTGTATGAATAAATGTCTGAGGTATCAAAGTTGTTGGAAATGGTACTGGATGCCTATGCATATGCCTATGCCTAAGTAACTGAATCAGGCCCAATTTTTGTCTGGGATTCACCTTTCTTGTACCAATAAGGCAAAAGGTTTCCCGGATGAGGCAATGCTCTAAAGCGTGTAGTGTGATTACCACAGTGGTCCTGTGCAGGGCCAGGAGTTGGACTCAATAATCTTTGTGGGTCCCTTCCAACTCAGCATATTATACAACTAATTTCGAGTCATAACAGTGTCTGAACTTTTGTGACAAACTAGGGTCTAGTATAAGGGTTAATTAGAGAAGTTCTGCCATGAAGGCTGTGTTTTGAGAACATGGATTATAGAGTATAGAATAGAATATTTCAGGACTATGCAAGTTTGTCTATTGTCTTTATTGAGAAAATACTCTGTTTTGATAGGAAGGAATTCCATTAAAATTCCATTCCTGTATAATTTTAAAAACAGATCCCCTTCAGTTTAAAAACTTGTTTCTTCTGTGCTTCTGATTTTCAGTATAAATTGCTTCATTTTCTGGCACCACTTACATCACACTATTAATTCATCCTGAGTGTTGTAAATAGTGTGAACCACAGGGAAATGATGATAAATGTTAGTTTACTGTTTAGCTTAACTAATGTAGAATAAACTTCCGTCAGCCTCTCACCATGGATAATAGCTAATGAGATATCTATCTTATGCTGCAACTTAATTGCAAAGAGTTGTTCTCTTTGAAAGCTTGCTATCTAATGCAGTTACATGGAAAAAAAAGGAAAGAAAAAAGATTAAATGTCTAAACAACCTGCAAGTTATCTACAAAGGTTATAGTTATAACATAAAAAAAAAAATTAAAAAGCAAAACCCCAAGAAGAATCAAAAAAACTATTATTCTACTATGTTTTCTGTAGAAATCACTGTTTTAATTTAAATGTATCTTACCCATTCAAATGGGGTACTCTTCTGAGTGTACAATGGTATGACAAGGCAGCAGGTCTGGTGAATTGCAAAACTTTGGGTTGAATTTAAAAGTCTGTTATCAACTTTCTGTAATAAATTTGATGTTATTGCAATTCAATTTCATTTGATTCACTTGCTTGAGTCCCAGTTCTGCCCTCACATCTTATGTATAAGGTACATTTAAAGATCATGAGATTTAATAGTTCACTGTTCATATGAGACTTGTGGATAATTAAGGAAAATAAAAAGAAAAAAAAGAAGATGGGTGTTAGGATGTTTTCAGCTCCCTTCACTTAATCTTAAACAGTAATCTTTGTGTATATTGAAACAAAGTCAAACACCACCTTCTGATGTATGTGAAGAAATCTTAGACTATATTTTCTTCTCAAGAAGAAACACTCCAGTAATCTAACTGAAGTTATCTGCAATATTAAGAGCCTGTTTCTGACTATCAGAATTCATTTGTACACAGGAGTCAAGTGTTCCACATTCTGCACTAAGTTCAAAGATGTTGAGGAAAATAAGCCTTCCTCCCTATTCCAAATGTGGGAATGAAAACATTTTGTTCCACAATGTTTTTCTATGAGGAAAAGTGGAAGAAAATGGATGTGGTCTCAGTTCCTTAAAATTCTATAACTTTAAACAGGAGAACCTCAGAACAATCTTGGAGAACATCTTGTCTGTGTCACTTCATTCTGATGCCTAAAGGATTTTTTGTTATTCCTTTTTGTACCTTTTACACAGTTCTGTGTATCCACAAGTATTAGCATGCATACTTGTACTTCTTTAAGTCTGATAATTCAGCATAGTTCCAAGGTTTTGTAGAGTTAGGAGACCAAACATCCTACTATCTTGAGGAGCCATGGCTCCTACAGTAGAATGTGTTCTGTAAACTAGAAATTAGATCATCCAAGTCCCTTATTGGGCCACTTTAGTAAATATGCTAACTTATTAGGTCTATAAAATGTATATTGATCGATGGTGGGGGGGTGCATACATTCATTGTGGGCACCGCAAGGCCTTTCACCTCAGTGAAGTGGTGCATCGGATGGGATTCCTATTAAAATACCAAGGTAATTAACCCCCAACCCTTCTACTGTGTCTGGTTTTAAATTCCCAAGACCAATAAAAGGCATCAATTTTTGCAATGCCCTTCTCTCCCTCTGTGCTTCTTGAAGAGGCCCTAGTGTGGGATCTAGTTGGGAAGAGGGAATAAGGGGAAATAGCTAGCATCACACAAAACAAAGATTAAAAACTCCTTCAATAGCAACCTCAGCCTGAGAAATCTGACAAAATGTCTGATTTTTTTAATGGCACATCAGCAAGGATGTGTCATGGCAGTTTGTGTGGAAGGGTGTGCAGGAAGGGCCCTGAAACTCAGCCAGCCTGAACATGGCGCAAGGGTATCAGCCTGGGAGAAGACTGTATCCTGTGTAAACTCTGCACATGCCATGACGGATGCAGCTTCCCAGACAGAGCTGTGATGGGAACCCGCTGCCACCCAGGTGTTCGGCTGCAGGGTGTGCCCTGCTCACGTGCCAGTACTGGACAGCAACAGTGAGCACGTCCATGGGAACTGCGCCCAGAAAGAACAACCCCACCTAGTGACAGAGAAGAGTAGGCTGAGAAGTATCAGAGAGAGAGACTATAGGAATTGCTCCCCGACTTCCCTGAGTCAGGCAGACAGGACACGTTCCATGGAGGATTCCCTATGCTCTCTCCCTATTCTCTGGCAGAATGTGTTGACATAAGGGATAGGGGGCAATGGTGACAAGTTCCTGCAAGGCGCAGCAGGCACATCTCTGTGACTATCCCACTTCCCCAGGTGCCCTGGCATAGCAGGCACCAGGCTCTGCAAGTGGAACCGAACAGTGACAAGGATCATGGTTCTAGGCAGGAAGTGTTGCTAAGGTTAAGTTTGCCTGTATCCTGCATCAAAACTGCTTCCATAAAGGAAAACAAAAAAAGAGCTGTTGTCATAGGACACACTCTTCTGAGGGGCAAAAATCCAGCTTACTAATCAAATCTACTTCTTAGGGAATTCTGCTGTCTCCCTGGGGTCCAGATTAAAGACACGATGAGGAAACTTCCCACTCTGGTATGCATCTCAAACTGTTATCCATTATTCATTTTTCCTGTAGACAGCAATGAAGTTGCAAAAAGAATTCTGAGGGCAATCAAGAAAGACCTCAGGGCCTTGGGACTACTGATTATGGGATCAGGAGCATAAGCATTGTTCTCTTGAAACCTTTCAGTTGCTGGGAATGATGAGAGAAGAAACAGGCTCCATGCTTGGTGTCACTGATAGAATTTGGGAGGTTTTGATCATGGGTTTTGTGCAAGGGGAGGTTTAAATTCTATATTTGAAAAATTTTATTTGTTGAAAGGGCTATCCAGTGGTGAAATCCCATCCCTGGAGGTATTTAAAAGATGTGATACTTAGGGACATTGTTTAGTGGTGGACTTGTTAGTGTTAGGTTACTGGTTGCACTCAATACTCTTAAAGATTTTTTCCAACCTATATGGTTCCATGGTTCCATGATTCTGTGTGTATGTTTAAGCATGTGTATACCAAATCCGTTAACATTTCTGAATCTGTTCTGAAAATATAGTTAAAGTTGTCTTTTCAGAAATGCATTAATAGCTAACATAATTTTTCATTAAATTTGGAAAAAAATATGGGTTTTAATGTTCCCATTTATTTATCCCATTCTCAATAGGTTCATTGATATCCAAGCAATAATTTCTGTGAAATTTTTTGATAATCATAACCTTTTTTTTTTTTTAAATTATCCAGCTAAATTACTCTCTAAAATGCTTATCCTGCTCACAGAAAACTTCTCCACCTTATCCCTGTTACACAGGGATAGGGTGTCTCTGTCTCCCCTAGGGCACACTAGCATACAATAATATTAGGCTCTGTAGGATGTGGCTTTGACTTTTGTTTATGGGATTCTGGATATGGAGAGATTTTTCACACCTATCTCTTGAAATAATCAAGCTTTGATATTTCAAAGTCCTGCTCAGTGAGCTCTTGCTGTCCAGTAGAGATCTGCGGAGATGTGCATGGCTGATATATCAAGCAAGTCATTTTCTTCTTAAAAAATGCATATCTTCAGAAGTCTTACGGTCTTAAAACTTTCAGAGAACACTTCAGAGAAGATTTAAAACACAGTTAACCTGTTGATAATGAAACTTAGAAACAACAGGTCCCATTGGGAAGTGGGGTGTTTTCTTCCTATTCCGTGATATAAGAATGAAAAACACTGGTAAGATTTGCTGCTCTGAAAAAATGCCCTCTTTACATGAGCTAGTAAGAGTTCCTGTGCTTTCTTTAAGACACTGGGGCACTAATATTTAAGATAAGTTGTTTTGCCAGGGAACCTAGAGATTACACCGACTGATTACCATTAGCTGGAATGATAAAAGTCCTCATAATTTCTCTATAAATATCATGTAGCCAACAGCAAGAGCAATACACAATTCTAAGTGAATAAACACATTACTAAAAGTACTGAGCATGACTTACACCTTCAGCAACTGACCAGTAGAATATCTTTTTTTTTTACAGCGATAGCTCAAAAAAGATTACTGCACAATTTTAGCAGGAATATTTTTAAATATACCCCCAAATATGTTTTTTCAAAATACACTTTTTGCAATTAAGTAGTGTAATAGAATACGAAAAGGAAGTTATTTTGTAATGTAAGGAGAAAAACTGCATATAAATAATCATTTTTCATGTTTTCATTTTGTTTCTAAAAGAGAACAAATTAGCTCAAAACATAATTTGAATTAATAACTAATTGAATAAATAACTTCAGGAAAACACTATTTAATTACAATTTCTATGCCAGATACAATCAGTAGTATCATATGAATTGTAAATTGCTGGGTAAAAGATTTAATTTTATAATTTTCATATGATAAAGATTCCTGTTTTTTAGCCTCATTGTTGATTCATTATTCAATGGGTGTACTAAATTATTGACTCACTCCTGACTGGGATTAAAGTTTCAGAAAGGGCCTACCATTTCAAATGTAGTGTTTACCCTTTTTCACAATATATTACAAAGTTTTCAATGCTGGTTTTTTAATTTGGTGTTATAAATGAAAGTTTAAATAGATGGGTTGTGATAAAATAAAAAGAAGCAATTACTTTGACTGAATTCTGCTCTGATCTGTGATGTAAGGAGGAAGAAATCTCACATGCTTAAATTCATAGTTAAATGTTGAGCTTATGTTAGTAGATATTGAATTGACCAATTTGGCCCCATGACTCTACTTAGAAGAGATTACTGTTCTTATTACATGCTATCCTTGAACTTTGTAATGAAAGAAAAAATGCCCCAAAAGTGTAAAAGAAAACAAGGATAAAGATGAATAACATGAGAGAAAAATATTTTTTTTAACAGAGAAAATAACAACAAAATAGACATTTGAAATCTTCACCTTTTGCGCTTAATCCACGAACTTAATTTTCTCTTCTATTTGAATTACTTGCATTTCCAGGAAATCTTCCCTGCTAGGCAAAAATATTGTCGTATTGGTATTAAGCTGATACATAGACCCTCAGTAATATGCTATTTCTCTCACATATAGAGGAACCAATCCTAAACCGCAGATTGGTGTTGATTTCACCCTTTTAGAGATACTTTTATTTGTGGGTGATTGTCATGCTGTAATGGCTTTTGTACAGCTGGAAGCCATCAGAAAAATCCAAACTCTATGTCACACATCTAGCAGATAATATTTTCTGTTATTTAGTTGTAGCAGCAGAGTTTCATCATAAAGATGTCATTGGAATTTGAATGGCCTTTTTATTTAAACTCCAGAAAACATTTGGGAAGTTGTAAAATAGAGAGATAAACAAAATTAAATTGAGTTTTTACATGTTTACTAAATGACTAAACAAGGAAGAATGCCCTACTCTCCCTGATACAGCATTTCCAGAGTCAGGAGTCCTGTACAGTAAAGGTCATCAGGTTTCTGTGGTCACCCTAAATCTCCCCTTGTCTTGCCAGTTCTGAAAATAAGATACTGGGGGGAAAGACCGATGACATGTAGGGTATGTAGTAAGGTACATTCTATAGCCTTAAGTCGTAAGGGTCCTCAGAAAACACTGAGGAAGCAAAACCCATGAGTGGTTAATCCTGAAAACCTGATGAGAAAACCATCATGAGTAGTGAGCACAGAATCACTAAGGGCAAGATATGCTTTACCAACTTAAAATAAAGCCCTTGACCTTGCTTCTCATAAGGTCCTCAACAGACAGGTTGATGTATGGGCTAGATGGGCAGACAGTGAACTGGACTGAAAACTGGTTGAATGGCCAGGCCCAGAGCATGGTGCTCAGTGGCACAGAGTCTGGCTGGAGGCCAGTAACAGACAGTGCACTGCATGGGACAATACTGGGTCCAGTCCTGTTCAGCATGTTCATTAATGAGCCAGATGATGGTGCAAAGTGCCCTTCCAGCAAGTCCGCTGATGACATAAAAATGGGAGAAGTGGCTGATACTCTGGAGGGTTGTGCTGCCACCCAGAGCAGTATCAAAAAGCTGGAGAAATTGGCTGATGGGAATCTAGTGAAGGTCACCAAGAAGAAATACAAAGTTGTGCACATGGGAAGGAAGAGTCACATACACCAATGTATACTGGGTGTTGCTTAGCTGGAAAACTGTTTGGTGGAAGACCTATAGAGTCTAGTAAACCTTAAGGTCATCAGGAGCCAGCAATGTGCTGTTGCTGTAAAGCATGAAAATGATGTCCTGGGCTGCATCAGGCAATGTGTTTCCAGCATGTCACTCATTATTATCTGTTTTTCAATTTGTTTTCACAGAAAATGAACAAAGAAACCCCCCTCACTCCTTTGTTTCTAATTGCAATACAAAAATTTATTGTAAATCTAAACAAAATTCACATTCATGTGAAATCCTTAAAATTGCCTCCTATGTGATAACAGCATGTTGCCTGTGTGAAGTAATGGCTCATTTGGAAGCTGTTTGGCCTATCAACATCAGAGCAGCATTTGAAAGCAATAAAAAGCAGTGAGAAGATTTGTGGCATAATTTTGATAGTTTTACCATGAACTAGATAGAAATGTTTTCTGTACCACAATGGCTAAGCTGTTGCTGTAATAATAAGCTAGAAGTCAAACACTAACAGAAACTGTGCTCTGCTTTCCTTGATTTGGAACATAGAGAGGAGAAATTATGAACAGCTTTATTAAAAATCCAGGTCATCTACAATCTCCAACAGTTTTGCAACTCCAGAAATAAAGAGACTTCTGAAGACTGTTTTATACAATAATGTCAGCAGTGGGCAATGGCAACATCTAGAATGTATTAGAAAGGTAAGACTAACACTATAGCATCAAAATCCGATACCAAACTATTATTCTCTCTGTCATAGGTAATTTAGTGAGAAAGAGAGGGAGAAACGTGTTGCAGATGAGAATGGTGATTTCCCAAGCACAAAAGATCACCCATTTTAAACCAAAAGTTGCACTCTAACTTTGATAAAATGTATTAATGTGAAACCATAAAGAACGAAACATGAGAAAAAAAGGATGTCAGGCAAGTAAAGTCTCCAAAAGGATTCACAAATCCTAAGAAATGACACTCACTCAATCACCCCTAACATGATAATACTCATTTAGAAATAAAATACAAACATTGCAAAACACAACATAAGCATGAGAATTTATTAGATTATTATGACACATTTACAAAGACCAGCAATCTCATAACACAGCAGTTCAATTAGCTTAGAGGAATTTTTCATTTGAACTAAGACCAATGCTACAAGAGGAAGATGAATGTGCTACTGACCAAAGTAAATCAAACATTCTTAATATTAAAGTGGAAATCCAAGGGAAAAAAATGAGGTCTGTGTGCCACCAGTGACAGATAGAATGGCAGAGGAAGAGGAGAAAAAACTGACAATTATAAGCTTCATTTCACTATGAATTACACATATGAACAAATATATGTGTATGACATAATGTGCCAGTATTAGATTTTTTTTTTAACAAACTTTTTTTTTTTAAATGAAAATTTCTCATCTTCTATGCCTAATCAAGAGTAAATTCATTACAAAAATCAGGTAACCTGAATCACACCTGAAAAACTGCCTGAATAGGTCTTCTAAAACCTAAGAAATACAAAAATCTAGAAAATTAGTGAAGAAGGCTAAATATCTCCCATTTCATTGCCATGGTTCCTCTATGTAAGGTTAGAATTAGAATACTGCTCTGAAAATCACTGGGTATCATACTACTAGAGTGCGTATAGTCACTGGTCATTGTAGGAAAAATTGTCAAATTTGACTCATTTTTGACAGACTTGTCAGCTTGTAAACAAAACTCCCCAAAATGAACTTAGTCTGCTAATATTTTCTTGTTCTTTCAAAGGGGAGATATTCAGGAGGTGATGGCTGACGCCAAGTTTGTTTATTTTTTATGCTTCATGCATCACCAGGGTTATGCTAGCTGCCCTTAGAAAAACAGAGGATATATTTGTGCACATTCAACAGCTCCTTTGGGAAACACCGTTTCTGAAACTGCCATTTGGGCTGTGTTCAGTACACAAGGTGTTTTACCAAAAAATGCACCACATTTTTGATGTCATATAGGTTACTGATGTCTGCACAGATGACATTTTGATCTGAGGAAAAAAAATAGTGGAAGAGCATTACCATAACAACATTTGAATGAAGCAAACAAGCAAACAAACCACAAAGCAAAAGGAAGAAAAATGTAAAAGAAAACTGAAATAACATAATAGGAAGAGAAATTATCAGAATAAACAGATATAAAACAGTAAACCACAGCTGTTGAAAAAATCTGATCCAAAAAGCAGGGAAGAAATACAAGAATGCTTTGAGTTCCGAACTATGAAAAAGAGATCTCTGTTACATACATTTGTTTCAGAAAGAAAAAAAGTAGGAATACTAAGATATCGGGGGCAACCATAACTTTTACAAGAAATCTGGAAACAAAATATATTTAAAGGGCTCTAACAGGGCTGTCCTATGAAAGTTTTCCCAAAACTTCTTTCCCCACTGATATATCCAAAAATGAAACAGTACAGTCAAGATTAGTGGTGTTTCTGTCAAAGACTGAAAATGACAATCTTTCACACAACACATCTAACAGCATAAGCAAGTTCTGTAATATATTAAACACTGCTAATTACTTCAGATGCTAGACTGACATTACATTGAATAATTTAATTTAATTTAATTTAATAATTGAATGCAATTTAGTTCAATACAAAACAGTGTTTGTTGTTAATTTAACTGGCTTTACCAAGAACAAACGTGTTTGAAATTATATTCCGCACAAAGTTTTCTAATGAGCTTTTGGGAACTAACCAACCAAGCTAGATAAGTACAGATTATGCATGGGTGATCAGCTGAAATGTAGATACCAAATGACACAGACCTTTATTTTTTCTTTGACACTGAGTGATTAGTGAATGACAAGACATCTGAGCTTACTGCATTGCTTGCCTTTACCACAGAATCGTTTTTATTAATTTCATTGCTTTGGAAAACAGCTGACATTCAATCTGGTTGAGAGAACGAAGATATTTCTGAACTGACTTCAACAATCCTTCTCTTTGACAGCTAGCTTGCAATGAATGAAGCTGAGCAATCAGCCACTCATGTTTGAAATAGGAGCTGTACACCTGAAACACATCTTGAACTTGCATTTCAGATATGTTTGGATCTATGAGTGTGTTAAAATTTTCCATAATTTTACAGACACATTGCAAAACTTGATTGAATGCTGAACTTTGTACTATCAATTACATTGAGTAAGATATATTTATAACATTTTCTTGCTGATAATGGATGTTGCTCAAGTATTTCAATTTACATTTCCTTGAGAACATGTCTTCCTCTGGACTCTGTGTGTTTCAAATTTATCTTCTTTGTAATCAATTACCTCAGGAGTTCGGGTTTTATAATTTTAGGTAACTGAGTGAATAGCATTTTCTTTGTACCTTTTATATTGCTGAAGAACCCAACTACTGCCATTATCAATTATTTTGATAATTTCTGCAGAACATGGATCCTGAACTGATTCTAAGAAGCCAGAGACTATAACTACCGGGTTTTTTGTTTCTATATTTTTGCTTTTTTTTTTTTTGTTAAACAAGCTAATTTTAAATGGAATTCCATTAGCTTAGAGTGAGCTGTGTGTGTGCAGTGCAAAATACACATGGTCTGCAGCCTAAAAATGTTTCAAAGCTACATGTTTTTCCTGTGTCAACCCTTCTATGTTACTTTGCTGCTAGAACAATCTGGGTGGTGTTGTCTTTTCCTTATTATTTTGATTTTTTTATTTAAGATTGCAAGATGTCACTTCGTTTCAAAAGACACTGCAAAAAGAGTACCCAGAGGGGGAGGAAAATAGCAGATTTTATTCTTATTGTTACACTTAGTAGTTATATCTGATATAAACCAATTCAAAAATGATTGAGAGTTGTTTAAATTCTGTAATTGTCAATAAAATGACATCACCACCATAGGTGATACATTATAGAAATCAGTGAAATCTTCTTGAAAGCTCTTGTCAGCGTTCAAACTCAAAGGCATAAAATCATTTACTGTGTTGCAAAAGTCAACTCTTATGACTATAAAGTCACCATCATGACTTTTTATTAGCTACTTTCCTCCAATTTCATTATTTTAGTTAAAATGAATGAATTTCTGAATGTATTTTGGTTTGTCCCCATTTAGTTCTCATATTTCAAATGGGAAAAAAATGCAAAAAGTAGGTAGTAGTCATTTCTAGTTAAGAGCACTGTGGCACAGTATCTATATGTTATATTTATTTACTGTAAGTTTACTGCATGGATTCTGTAAATGTTAGTGAAAAGGTGACAAGAAAAGACATATCTGGTTGTTTACCTGACAGAATCTTTTTGGATCATGTGAAATCCTGGAAGAGAGAAGAAATATTTTCTCCTCTGACGGCATCTGAGCGTACTCATCCAGGAGGTGGTTCTGGACTTGAGGGAAGGAGAAGAATGAAGGTGGGGAGGCAGAGGTGGAGGGGAGGGGGAGTTGGAAATAGGAAACTTGATGGAAAAATAAAGGATTTAATCAGAAGTGTAGACATCTGTGATATAGAACTAATAATAAAGTCTCCTTTTACAGAAAAAGGAAAGAAATTCATTGTAATGTCCTATGGTATACATCAAAATAGTTTTATAATTTGCTCTGTTAATATCTGTTTCTTTCCATTGACTGAATATAGAGTTAGGGTGGCTAACTGAGATATATATATAAGATTTATAGGTATATACTACTAGTTGATATAATTAACAGTCTAAGAGATCTCTAAGAATAGAAGAAAAAATGCACCATTAAAGCTAATGTGACAAAATTATTTTCTCAGAGACCAAGAGGTGATAGTGTAGAGTATGTTGCCTGAAGCACCCAAAAATTTTTATTAGAGAACAAGACTGAGTTCCCACATGTAAAGTTTCAATGAGTATAAGGAAAACTGATTATCAGCCTATTTCTTTTCTTAATCTGTCTCAGCCAAAGAACTTTTTAAAAAAATATTGTAATAAAACTAAACATTACATGTAGAAAATGCTTGAGGAAATTTACAAGCATATTCTCAGACTGTTCAGTATAATAGACTTGCAGCTGAGCTCTTCTTTATCTACCTAATGTAACCAATATGCATTAGATTTTCATTGTTACATATCCTTTCTCTTTTCTTTTTTTTTTATTCCCATGAGAAAACTGAAAGCTTATTATGTTCGTACAAGTTTTGTGGCCTCTGAAGATCACCAGTTGTTTCAGGTGACGGAAGAAACCTTAATAGCTTTCAGATACGCATCTAACATTTTCCAGTTTTTAAATCCACATCAAGTATATGCTTTGTCTATGTACTTTGTAGTTTGGCATGAAAGTCTGAAAGAGCAATTGTAACAAAGCATTCCTTCCCTAGTTTCAAAATAATGATAAATAATTATACCCTAACAAACATCAAACTAAAGCATCCAATGTTTGAATAATGACCTGTTTGATAAAATAGACAGTAGGATTTTTATTGCAGATGACACAAAACATGGCCAGACAGTTAAGATATTGAAAGACAGAATTGAATTTCACATTATTTCCCTAAATTGGAGAAAATATGGATAAAATTAAGTAGGGACATCTACATTTTCATAAGCTTAGACAGAATAATTATCTATTCACATACTAGACTTTTGATTAGGTAGCCAGCAGAAAGAGGCAAACATTCTAGGGCATCTCTTAGGAAGTATGAACAGTCTTTTATCATGTAAAAGATAAGGAGCAAAACTTCCAACATTTTAAACATTCTATTTTATGAGAGATATAAAGAGAATATAGACGCCCCAAAAAGCACAGGAATGATCTAGAAAATATAAGGTACAAAAACACATGGGAAAGACTGAAAACATAATTTTCCCTGGAAAATCAAGAAAGGACATGATGAACCACATTCATATCCATAGATAGGTCGTATGGAGAGGAAGGGAATAATCTGTTTCTCAAGTGTAGGATTTAAGAAAAGAAGACAGAGACTGAAATTGCTGGAAAAATAAGTTTGGTTAGCACAAACATTTTAATCTTAAAAGTAGTGATATTCCTCTGCATGCAGCTGGAACAGCTTGAGGTTGTAGAAACAGGCTTGATTAATTGTGTGGGTTTTCGATGTACGTGTGCTGTACAATTAATAACTAGAGTTTTCACTGAGTTGATAAACTATTCTAGTGGCCAAAGCTTTGTCATCAATAACCATTTTCTCCTGGAAGATATTTTTGTTTGTTTGTTTTTTGTTTATTGGGGGATGTATTTTTGATACTATCAATAGTAATTCAAAATGATTTGCAATTTTTAATGTTTCAGTTCTGTATGCCAAAATTTAGATAACTTAATGGAGCCTTAGTTTTTCATTGTGATATCTTTGTATTTCCTAAGACTTTGACAACATTCAGACTTGCAAATTTGGAACTTGAAGGTTTACATACCAAAATCACTATTGCAACAAGCAACAAAATTCTCCAAAACTGCTGAGGGCAGATGATCCTAAAATACAGTCCTTCAGCCAACTTATTTTTATGTTCAGATGCTAAATTTAGTCTGTATATTCCTGTGGAAGTTGTGGAGTTTTCCTCAGTGGGAGTCTTTAAAAACAATTTGACGCACCATCCATCAACAGTGATGAATAGTCTAGTGTTTGAAATATGGGTTCATTCTTTTGGTTTGCTCTAATTAGTCCATTTATTATAAAATTGTCTAATATATGAGGGAAAGATGAAACAGAAGTGTCTATATGCGAGATATTAAGTGTATAGAAAATCTTCTTTTGTATAATAAGTACAGAGAGACTAGCAATGATTATGGGATTTTCTTTTGCAACAAAAGTCACAGAAAAATACTGTTGTGTTCATGCTCAGAGAGAGGCTTGAATGATCATCAGTTTCATGAGTAGATGAGGGAAAGAACCAATCTGATTGAAGAAAGAGAGAATAATAAGCTCAGACAGTTGTGCCAAATTCCTCCTTACAATCTAGGTCAACAAATTTGTTGAGAAAGACAAACAGAAATCAGAGATAATGATGAGAAACATCTTTACCATATTTTAAGTATCAAATGTCATCTAATAGCTCTGGAATATGAGACTTCAAGCAAAAGAATGTTCAGAGACTCTCATTCTGGATGAAAAGGTGAATGTCTTAAATGCAATAACTGATGATGTAGAGACTATATTCAACATTTTTCTTATTTATAGTCTTATTTTTAAAAATTTTATATTGAAATAAATCGTGTCATATTATTCTCACAATCATTCCCATCCATGTTTCTTATTCCCCCTTTTTCTGTGTTGATTGTTTTCTCTGTTAACTTTTTCTTGACTTTCATCTGCTTCACGTATTTTTTTCTCTCATACGCAGAATATGCAATCTTATGGTTCTGGTGTACTACCTCTTCAGATCTTAGTTTTGTTGTTAATATTTTTTTCCCTAATCTTTTTCTAAATATTCTTTTAAAATCCATTTCTCCCTTATCCTCATCCTTTTTTGTCATCCTTTGTCAGACTCAGTTGATCAGTGCTGTGGTTTTTATGTTCTTACTTAGATGATATACTCCAAAGCACTCTTTGTCCTTTTTATTTTCCACTAACCCCTCTCTTTCAACCATTCTTGTTACTCAAGTGCTTTTCCTCAGATCATTGCCCCATCTATTGACACTTTATTTGTTACTTGTATTTCAGGATATTGTTTTTATTGCCACCTAATCTGCTTTCCCTCAAATATTTGTAGTATTTTCCAAAGTTGTTATGGCAGGTTAAGACCGCAGAACTTTATGTCTATATATATTTAAAAAGAAACAACAGGACAGTTTTAAATATTTAGTTCCCACCAGTAAGCACATTTTGCGTATTCTCCGACATCTCTGCTTTCTTCTTTTTCTACTATACCAACTGATGCATTGGTTTGATTGAGATTATACATTCTTCGGTAGAGGATCACAAAAGATCATAATCTGTCTCATGTTCACTCACAGATGCTATTTTTGCTTCAGCCCAGATAGCTATCACAGTAGGACAGAAACTAATTCAAGTGGAGGCATGAGCACCTGCTAGTTAGTCTAGTGCAGCTGCTTAGAACTGTGTCTCTCAAAAACTTTAATTATAAAAAATACTAAAAACACAGTGACTCAGAAAATCACTGGAGCTTACTTAGTATGTCTGATTCAGAAAATTCTTGGCAGAGGAAATGTGAAATCCAACCTGTGTTTTAATTTTAGAATACAATTTGGGTTTAGAACAGAAAACCCATCTCAAAAATCACCCACAGAGTGAATACTACTGTGAATCCTCCAGAACTATTCACAGCCAACAAAGAAATAAAGCTGGAATATTTTTTTAGATTACTGAACTTTAATTTTTCACACCTCCTTCACATACAGCTGGGGTAGTTTGAAGAGTTAGTAATAGACTTGATTAATTGCTTGGCTTTTTGATGAAGGAATTCATACCATATAATTAGAGATTTCACTGAAGTGGGTACATTATTTCAAATCTTACGTGGATGGGGGAGGCTTTCATTTCAAAAATTTCTCACCAAGAACCATTTTTCATTGGGGCAGACATTTTTTAAGTCAATAATATAATGTTTTACAGTTCAAAATAGCAAGTAATTTTTGATGCTTCAGTTTTATGCCCCCAAACTTGATAAATGTTAGACAGTCCTGATTTTCTGATCTACTAGGATCTTATCTGTAAGGATTTATAGAGCACCAAGTGCTGAACACTAAAATCCCACAGGTGAAAATAATGGATGTATTCCTCTATGTCCGGAGGGAACAAGCTAGATTTGATACTCTCACAGAAAGAGTAGTTGAGGTTGGAAGATACTTCTGGAGACCATCTACTTCACCTCCTCTGCTCAAGCAGAGCTAAGTGCTCAGGACAATGTTTAGACAGGTTTTGTATATTTCCAAGGTGTAAGATTTTTCAGCCTCTCTGGGCACCCTGTGTCAGTGGTCACCCTCACAGTGTTTCCTGACATTCAGGAGCTTCCTGTGTTTCAGTCTGTGCCCAGTGCCTCTGGTCCTGTCAGCAGGTCCCACTGGAAAGGACCTAGCTCTATCTTTGCACACTACCTGAAGGTATTCATGTGCAAGGATGAAATCCTTGCTGAACCTGCTCTCCTCCAGGTTAAATGGTCCCAGTACTGTCGGCCTTCCTATACATGTCAGCTGTTCCAAATGCTTAATCATCCTTGCAGCCCTTCTTTGAACTGTCTCCAGTATGTTCATGTCTCTCTTGTACTGAGGAACCCAGGACTGAATACAGCACTCCAGATGTGATTCCCATCTTCATTGCATTCAGTCACAAAATATGTGTTTCTTGGTATTTCTCACTGAATACCTTCTTTAATCAGTTATGAAGAATCCCAAGGTCAAAATGTGCCACTAGAAACATTTCTTCATTGAAAGGGTTGCCAAGCATTGAAAAAGGCTGCCCAGGGAAATAGTGGACTCACCATTGCTGAAGGTATTTAGAAGACAGGTAGATGTGGCACTTAAGGATATGGTTTGGAGGTGGACTTGGCAGTGATAGGTTTATGGTTGAGCTCAAGGATCTTAGAGGTCTTTTCCACTCTAAACAATTCTTGTGTGGTCAATGGAATGTTGGTGGTAAAAGACAACTGTCCTCAAGTTCATATTCTCTGAAGTATGCAGAGGAATGAACATTTTTTAATTCAGACCATAAGATACAGACTGTATAATATCAGGTTCGTTGATTCTATGAAGAAATAAAACCTTTGCAAATGGATAGCAAGGAAACTAGAAATGATTTCAGCAGATTGATAACTCCTGCTTCCAGAGTTATCCTTTAAAGATGGGAAAATTACACACATTTATTTCATTTTTTATATCTTATTGCAACTCTTCACAATATTTAATTTAGCTTTTACTTTGATATAATCTTATTGATTAAGCAGTGGCTTTGTTTGAATGACAATGTTTCCATAGAGACCACAGGGCAGGAAGGCATATTTCTGAAATACTAGACATCTGACACAAATGATAGGCTTTCTCAGAATGGATAGCACACTTTGTGCAAAGCCACATGGAATAGGCTGGAGATCACTATTCTTACTAGAAAACCTATGGAGATAATTCTCTTTTCTCTAATTGCCATTAATTCTTTACTAACTAGATGGAGGCAATTAAAAAAAGAAAAAGAAATGCAGGACTCTTGGATCTTTGCACTCCAAATAAATTTTTGCTGTACATGTCTTAAGCATTTAATAGGCCAAATAACACCATGGTATTATTTAATTAATACTTTATTTTCCAATCAGGAAGATAAAACTCACTTCTGCTATATGCTGGGCATTCTTGCAAGGTTGAGAGCAAGTTCCAACAGTTTCTATTGACATTTAGCATGACCTGCAGCCCACTAAACTCAGTTAAAAACAATATTGCTTTTGTTTCAAGGGACATGTTCAGAGGTGGTAGCTGTGACACTTACTAGATTGCTGTAAACACCCAGCTCTGTCACAATTATTTCAGGCAAAAGCAAAATAGGTGGTTGCTGACATAATTATCTGAATCCACTGAAAAAGCTTCATTTTTGTCTTTTCAGGGATGTGAGGTGCTTGCTTGTTTATGCTGTTATTGGTGATTGTTATTCCCAGAAAACCTAGTATAAAGAAAAAGGAGAGGAGAGGAGAGGAGAGGAGAGGAGACAGCATTAACAGCATATCAAGCATAAGAAAATAACATTTACCTGTTTGAAATCCTTGCTTGGAACACAATAATAAAAGAACGAAGCACTTTGGGATACTTTGCCAAGTAGTTTCTACTCATAAGACTTTAACTTTTAACTCCTTTAAAAGGATAAATCCTAGCTTCTGCCTGCAGCATAAGGAAGTTATTTGTACACAGGGAGATTTAATCAGAAGAGACACATCCTAAAATCTAGACTCACAATGGAAATTGTCTGCCAAAGACCTTTCCTCAGAAGGTCTAAACAAACTGATCTAAAAATCTCCTGGTCATGTCCTTGCTTCTTCAACAAAACAATTGTCTAGTCCAGCTGCTGTTGCATTCTTTCATGAGTTAGAGTATACCACAGAAAGATCACAGCATACTCTGAATAATACAATTTTAATAGTTTCACTGTCTCTGAGAAGTTCAAGATGTTGAACAACCTTTCTAGTTATAAAATTACGTCTTTTGGCAATAGAGGAGTGGATTAAGAGCAGCCCTAAGAAGGACATGTTGGTGAACGAGAAGCTCAACAAGAGCTGACAATATATGCTCATAGCCTAGAGAGTCAAATATATCCTGGGCTGCATCAAAAGTAACAAGACCATCAGGTAAAGGGAGATGACTCTCCCCCTCTGCTCTCATAAAAGCCCACCTGGATTACCACATTCAGTTCTGGGGCCCCCAAGACAAGAAGAATGTGAACCTAGTGGAGCGAGTCCAGAGGAGGGCCATGAATGTGATCAAAGACACATATCCGTGAAAGACAAAACACCTCTACTTACTGTAACCTTCTGTTTTTAATCCCATCTCTGGTAGTATACAGACCTCCAGCACTTATAGGTATTGAAAAAGGATTATAAGTTTGCGGGCAGTTCTCAGTTTTAGGAGACAGTGAGTAGATATTTCTTTCCATTTCATTTATTCTGTAATAAAGGTCTTTTAAAGATAATTTTATTTTATTTAAGCATATGTTTTTACCTGCATTATAGCAACAGCTTATTGCATTTTCTGAGATTTCTAAGTACAAGTCACATTGTTGCCCTTTACTTACCCACACATATTTGACCACACACAATCCTCCTTTTCTCTCCACTTACTTTTTCCTCTCATGCACTGGATTGGACCAAGAACTGTGACACGGGATAGGCCAGTGCACTGCCAGGAACAATCATTCTTTCATGTCTTTCTCCAAAGAGACATTGTTCCTTGTAATGAAAGGAAGATGGGAACTGAAGACTAATAAGCTTTTATGAAAAGATTTTTTTTAAGCTTCTAATATAGGTAAACTTAATAAACCTAATAAAATAGTGTACTCTTTGCTTGTTGTGCTTTTATCTAATCTTATGAGATATTTTTATCACTTTGATAGGTGTAAGGTGCCATACGTAGTGATTTGAGGTATTTCACAATGACATTTGGAGTACACTATAATTAGCAAAATGATCCTTCTGGTTTTTAGCCTTCCTTTGAAGGCCTGTCACAGCACATGGACATTTTGTCTATTCCATCTTTATACTATTTTCCCCTGGCTTTCATCTCTTCTGTAAACCACAAAACATAATAGTAAATGCTTAACCAAATGGACATAAATGTTACTACCATTATTTTCCCTTTGAGGACCAAACTATTGCAGCCAGGCTGCTGAATGAAGCACAGTGATGTAACAACATGAGTAGCTGCACACAGAATAGGCAACTGTGAAAAGGATATGGGAAAAACATGATGACAAGTATTAGGATAATAAGGGGAAGAGAATATGAAAGGTTGGCTGGCAATCTGTTCTGATCAGAGCTGTACCATGTTTTAACTGTCAGCAGCAAAACTTGAACTGCGTAGACTTCAAAGAAAATGAAACCCCACTAAGGACATAAAGAATTTTCCAAAGGTTGCAATGTTATTTGTTTTCTGAGGAAGTCTATGTTGATATACCCTTTTTTTTTTTTTTAATAATTAAAACACAATGCAGCCCAAGAGAAGAAAGATTTACATTACAGAGCAAGAAAATAAACTCATGCTCATAGTGAATAGTTTTACTAATACACTGTAAACTGTGGATTCACCTTTAAATTACGAGTACCCTAGTAATTCCCTTTGAAACTAATCTAATGCTTGTGAAGTAAAAGAGCTATTGTTTGATGCTTTGTTTAACAAGAACATTAATTAAAACTAGTTCAACACTGATATTTTGGATAGCTATATGTACTTGTACTACTATACAATGATGAGTATAGTACATGCAACAAAAGCACTGTTTTATATTGGGGTTTTTTGTGAAGCAAAATTTTATCTCATGGAAAAGAACAATAGAATGTTCTTATTTTTTACTTTCTTACTGGAAGGGTCACATTTTTGTTTCATTAGTACTGTATTGCTTATTTAAGCTCTGACAAAATGCAGCTATGAATGCTTTGAGGAAAGACTAAATAATAACTATATTTATAATTATTATTCATAATTATATACTACTAATAATATACAACATTGTAGAATGTCAAAGAACAAACAAAAAAGAATATTATTTTCAGCTGCAACTGCAAAGGAAATGCTCTTTGAGACTACTTTCATGAGCATGCTTAAGTCATAGGCCTTTCAAAGAGCTGTCTTTGACGTTTCAGCAAGAGGAAACAAAATTGGAAAGGGCAGGTAAGGTCTACCAATGCCAGACCTCAAATATGTATAGAAAATGCTGTTGTGTGTACAAACTTTAAGCTGTTTCCTAATTCCAATTGAATTCAGTAAATTCAATTTGTTTAAGCTGGATTTCTCTGATCCTACTCCAAAATTGAATTCACAGAACTGGAGGATGAAATTATTATGTTGGTCTGCTTCTTTTGTCCAACAACTCAGACTGTGTCCAGGGTACACTATAAGATGTTTTACAGAGATGTGAGGCAATATAAGCCAATTTTTGCCTTTGATTCAGCTGAGAAGTTCTTTTAAGTTTTGGATTTCTTGCCCTGCACCAAAATTGTCTCACTAATATGGGAAAGGGACTTTTGAATTATCATTTCTTTGTGCTAGAACTTCTTCACTTCATATATTATAAAAGCTGAAATACTAATTTATCCAGAGAATAAGCACATAGAAGACATTCTTTAGCCTGACCTAAAAAGGCAGGAAAAGAAAGTGCCAAATACATCTGCAAATTGTATCTGCTCATTCACAAAAATGTGAAAATCTGTGGACATAAATCTTAGAATTATCTTGATTTCCTAGTATTCACTTTCTTGTTCTGTCATCGGTAGTCCATATACTCAACATCAATACATGGTTTTGAAGAGAAATGTATCTTAAAACAGGATGAAGAATGTATCCAAATTTGTCTGAGAGTTCTATATACGAAATAAGAACAGCATCATAATTTTTCAGAAATTACTATGCTATTCCTTTTCCTCTTCTCCCATGACTAACTCTGAATAACCACTATGGGTGATATGCAAGATTCCATGTGGAGAGTTAAATATTCTTTACTTAAACAAAAAAAAAAAAAGAATGAAAACATTTCTTTTTCATGCAGAAAGTCTTTCATAATTATTCCGGCTGTTTAACTTAAAGATCACTTACTCTTTCATCCTCACTTACCATTAAGAGTTATTGGTGAAAATCAGTAATCTTAACCTGTACTGAGTGGTGATCATATTTAACAGTATGATTTTTTAGTACACCTTGTAAGAATATAGTGTTTCATTGTTTGGACTAGTCAGTCATACACAGTTCTTCAATTGCAAAAAATTAGTCCAGTAAAAATAGTTAACTTACTTAAAATTCATGCAATTTTGGATTTAAAATACAAATTTGGAATTCGTTACTCATTCTGCTCCTTTAAATTAACAATTCAGTTTCAAATAAGCATGTGTTTTTATTGCACTTACTATCAGATCTGTGGTATAACAGAGTCCTTTTACAGAGCCAGTGTCTCATTTCAAATTTAGTTCAAACACTCATCATATCCAGATAAAGTGATAGCTGATATCCATCTTCAATATATCTATTTTAAATATATAAAAACCTCTGAATATTTAAAAATTATGACAGTTTTTGCAAATGGAACCAGTTATTATAGTATCCTTGTTGTTTGTGTGCATTTTTAAATATCTGTTTATAAGGTATGAAAAATTCTTAAGTTAAATCCAGAAAAATAATCAGACAAGACATATGCTTAAGTATTTATATCTCTGTGTTATTCCTTCCTTTTTCTGATTTTTAATTGTCATATCTGTAGTTTTAGATAGCACACTGAATGGTATATTATTTTACTTAACCACAATATTGTGATTAAGGAGTCCTTGTTTTAAAATGTCATATATCCCTTCTAAATTTTTGGGCCCAAGTGGCCAACAGTCAATATATGTTTAATTGAACACATTTCAGAGCTGCATTTGGAACTTGAAATAGAATTCAGCTATGAAAAGCCAATTTACAGGCATTTCTTTTTTGTGTTCTTACATATAGGATTTCCATAGTAAATTCAAAAGTTCTGTTACTGATGGTGAAATTGGCAATAGCAAAAGACAATAGCATATAGGCTGAGTAGTACTGAGTAAAAAACTCCAAACCTGTGTATGAATATGTGGTCATTCAAGAGTAACATTACCCCTAAAATATTAGTATGCTTGTCATTGCTTTGCTCAGTGTATCTTTCAGGATGGAGCTGGGAATGGCTGCAGCCAAGGAACTATTAAGCTGACTGTGAACATTTGCTTATAAATTTCTGGCTTTTAAAGATAAAACAGGTCTCCTTGTCCATATCTACCTGGTTTCTCTGTGCTAGTTACAGCTGAAGGGAATGAAAAGATTTTGCTCCTTCTCATGACGCTTATTCCTTCATCCACCAAGTGCAATGGTGGTTGTTATCATTGACTTTGTTAACATATAGATTCAGTTCCTCAGATCCATAGAAATCTAAGGGTGTCCCCAGCCATGCCATTTTGCACAAATTAATCCAACTTCTGATCCCCAGTTTCATTTCACCTTTGAAACTCAAAACTGTTTATTTCAGTCAATTATGAGCTATCATACCATATCACTCACATCAACTTTCCTACAATGCATTTCCTTCCAAACCTCAACATAAAAGTTCACTTGATCTATCCTCTGCTCTCTGTATATAAACCAATTTTATATGCATGTTCTCTGTGTTTAAGAAGTCTCATGTGTGGCACACAGTCTTCTAGTCTGAGTCTACAAAGGCTCACAGATGATTATGGTAGCAAACATTCTAGACTCAATTAAAAGCAATCTATTAAAAACATTCTTCTTGGTTTTATATGTGATATATATATGTGTGTAATATTTGAAGAATTGTAAACTACTTACTGCTCAATAGTTACATTTATTGTGGTAGTTCTGACTCTAAATGTAAGATATACTACTACTAAATTGAACAGGAAAGGACACAAGTAGGAAACACTGAGTTTTTAACATCCACTCTATAGCCAGAAAAAAAACTGATCATAGGCCAGAACAAATTCTGTGATACTTAGCAAGCAGCTATTCAACAGAGACAATTGCTGCTGAAGTCGCTGTGGATGTTTTGTATTCTGAAAGACTTCAATGTGATCCCTTTCAATATGCCTTTATTTCTTAACATTTCTTTTGATGAGGTTATACTACTGGCTTTAAGTGCCTTTATAGTATTCAACATATTCAAATTGTAAGCAGTAAGACTGGGAAATAAACAATGAGATACCCCATACAGAAATTCACTACATTCATACCATATGTTAGATACATCAGTCAAAAGATTATTCTTTATGATGTCCATTAAGTAAACCTTTCATGAAAGTAATTACGATTCCATAGAGCCTAACAAAGCTGGTCTATGTCTGTCCACCTTAAGGACTAAGAACTAACACTAAGAACTCCTCACAGAGACAAGAATAAGATGAAAAAAATAGCATTCTCTTTTTTGGTTCAGGAGATTGTTCAGTAGAAAGCAGTCACTCTTCGTAGCTACAGAGATGTACAAAAGGATATATACATTTACAAGCAAGCAGGTAAAAATCATCTCTTTCTGGGTTAATTACAATGTCCAAAAATGGAATAAGACATCCTGTGAAGCTTGTGGAAGGGATTCCCATGATGAGATTTGTCAGAAGCCATGTGCCAAGATACTCAGTCTATACTTATGAGATGTTCACTAAGAGGACATTAGATGTTTAAGTTGTCTAGTAGTAATTGCAGAGATTGCGTCACTCTTGGTACTTATCTCTATATTCAAATTTTATCTTAGCCATTGCATTAAGATGGGTGAAGTTAAGTGATATTGATAACTGATCTTCATTTCCTTTTATTAACTGTGAGCAAAAGTTTATCTTTACAGAATATTGTGATCATAAATTAATTAGTGCCTGTAAGAAGATGGGATACTAGTTTAAGTACCATTAAAAACCAAAAAATGTGTTTAATACAATTCTCCTCATTCTCAAGTTTACCATACTATTTCAGTATTGTCTCTCCTGAATTTCTACTCCTTAAAATGGAATGTGTATTTTATAAAAAAACTTCATAGTTGTCTTAAAAATCTTGTGTTAAAAATTACTCTTATTAAACATTATGCCATAACTTTCTATGTCATCTCATGGTAATCCACAGGATTAAAATTGATGCAAAAATTGACATAACCTCCCACCCCAAATTCTCGTGGTTTGATTTGGTTTTCTTTCATGAATGCAAAATCTCACTGAAATCAGTGACGATTACATTGAGATTAAACAAATGCTGAGTACCTTTTGTTCCACTATACACTGGCTTCAGAACTTGCAGTCACGGGGAAAAATCAGGAATTTTTATTTTCCAAATCGCAGTCTGATATTCCTGTACTCTGTTAATGCTAGAAAAGAAAGTTCTTCCCTATCAGCAATCCTGTACAAAAGGACATATGCAATGAACTGAGTTGGAGTCTACCTAGATTAATTTTCTTCCTCTTCACATTGCCTGTTCATTTGGTACAAAAAACCTGCATTTCAGTTTGTGGTTTTCTCACCTTCTCATACTATGTTCTGTTGTTGAACAGCTTATAAAGACAGTATCTTAAAACAGCTAGCTGATTAATTTATGCTTTTCAACCTTTAAACAGAAATATTAATTAAAAAAATTACTTCCGATAACAGAAAAAAATTCTATTCATTGTCAAAACAAGGAATAATAATAGGGATAAACTGCTGCTTCTATTGGTAGACCAGTCTTTCAAAGCATGAAAGGCACGATGTACCTGCTATTTGAGTTGTAGGCAATCCATACATAGTAGGGCAATGATAGCTGTGCAAGCTGCTGTCAATTTACCACGTCAACATCCATCACATAAAGTTATTATATATGCATCTATCATTTGGTGTATTAGAAATAAAGTCATTGTAATAGAATTTTGTCATAAGACTGATGTTAGAAAATAAATTTCTTGGCTTCACCTCAGTGTTTACAGTGTTTGGTAGCAGGAGACCACTGTCTTTTCACAATCATCTACAGTGGTGGCAACATCTCTTAATTTGAGATCAAGTACAGTATATGTCCTTTAGGTTTTTTATTATTTATAGATTTTTGCATTAAAGTTACTATGAGAAGGTTCAATGAAACACAAGGTACAATGAAACACTGTTTCAGTCCTTCTTTATTGCAAATCTGCCTGGTCATATATTTGCATTCAATTGTTTTGTGCTCTGTCTTATCTCTACTGTTCTATAAATGCAGTAATACACAAACGCAAGAGCATGCAGTTATTAAAAGTATACCAAGTCTACTGCCTGTCTTCAGCTGATAGAATGACTGGGTGTAGAAGTTACTGACATGAGAAATTCTTTTTTTTTATTTAGCCAGGCATCAATATAACTTCTTTGTTCCTACTGAACTATTCTCACTGATCGTTGATATAAATGAGAGAGAACTTAATATAGGTGAATGTTTCTCATGGCCAAAGCTTTTTTATAAAACCTACGGATTTTAGGTTGTTTAGTGGATTTTATTCATCCTATTCTGTTTTTTGAGTTGTGTAAAACAATTACATACACTCATACTGGAAATGAAGGACATAAATGGCATTTGATTTTTTTCCTCACAATATCAGTTATTGAATGTCAACATTAACATTCATTTCTGTTGACTACTGATAAAACAAGTGACAAGACACTGCTGAATTTCAGCTTTAGTCAGGAAAAGCTCCAGTGACTGGTGCATGCTTGGTTTGTCTCCATCCCAGAAAAGAGATGACAGAAAATTCAGTAATATGACACAGTTTGGTGTTGTCAGCAAACTTGATGAGGCTGCACTCAATCCCACTGTCCATGTCACCAACAAAGATGTTAAACAGCTCCAGGCCCAATACAGATTTCTGAGAAATCACTTGTGCAATCATCTGGGCTTTTTTCCTTGCTTTACCTGGTTAAGTAATATGGTGAAGTTAAGAAAAAGAAAAAAAAA